>JABRWK010000028.1:210783-335308 GCA_013372445.1 Hypothenemus hampei | reverse complement strand
GACCCAACGTATCACATATTCGTTGTATAAAATTATTTCACTCGTGCACTGAAGGGTTAACGTTTTGCAGAAAATTTATGAAAACTAAAAAAAAAATCTAATACTATCAGTCAGAAATAGAACAGTTCTTATTGCATTAAAAAAAAACAGAATAGAAGTTATTTAGTATTTCTGTGTGTTTCCTCCTTTATGTCTCAGCGGTGCAAAGATATGGTGTACATAGAAGCCATGAGGTTGTTGATAATTTCTTGAGGAATATTGTTCAGTTCTTCTATCACAGCTTCTGATAATTCATCATCGATCATGGATACATTAATTCAATTATTCTCAAAACATAGTCTCAGAAGTGCTCATATTTTATTTGTTGATTTCATAGACTTCAAAACCATACTGATTATGAGCTGTTCTTGCTCGATGTAGCCTAGCGTTATCGTCCATAAAAATAAAATGTTCTCATATTTCGTTGCGCAAGTGATATAACATGACCCCAATGACGTTTCAGATATAAATCTAAACAGTCATTTTATGAGGAATATGATTTAAAGGGATTTGGCAGTTATATATTATACCCGCCCAAATTTTACGGTACCCCCTGGTTACGGAAACACTTCTCATTGGTAATTTAACCTATGTTGACGTTCTGGTCCTCTCCACATCCTTTGTCGGTGATCATCACTTATAAATTAGTCTAAATTTAATTTTGTCCATAAATAAGATCCACCGCTATTCAACTAATGCCTATTCCCTAAGTTCTTTTATTCACCTTAGACGAGCAGCACAGCGACGATTCGATACAACAAGAACTCGTAAAGGTGTTTTCGCTCTCTGATTTACAGTTTGAATTTTTATGATCTTCTTCTGCAAGCTTCTACGATCTACGTGACGAAACGTAGCCTGGAAATGAGTTCTAAGGACTGACACTGATGCAATGCAATTCCTTGGAGCAAAATTGACTAGATATCGATTCTCCCTTTCATCCGACATACGAGATCGTCCATTTCGAGACCTGCCAACAACTCTCTCAGAATTTCTAGCTATCCGTATGGTATGTTTAACCTTATGAATATCTCATGATTAAATAATAGCGAATCATAAAGTGCCACAATTTCTGCTCGATTAAACAGAAATATTTCAAATTTCTGCATTATTTCTAGAAGAAAATACGATGTTTACTTGCTTAAATATGTAGATTAGAGTGTCTCATTCGACAGCAACATGTTTTTTTCTCCCGGTCGAAAATCTTGTAGTATATACAAAAAAAAATAGCTTTTAATATTAATTTTAAAAAGATCGCTCATCAACTTTGAATATTTATCATTTAAATAACATGGCAATATCGATTTTTTTAAAATTCCTATTCAGCTCCATATTTTCATGATCACTCATAATTAAACTCATTTTCTAGATGGTAACACCCTATTCAAAAGTGCTTCTAGATTCAAATCTGTCATTTGAACCGTTCTATATCTATCTGAAAACTATTTTTTTATGGAAAAATGTTATTTTGTCACTTTATTTTAATAATAATTGCTTTTGTGATAATACGTTAAATATCAATTATGTATGTAATTTAATTCTTTACAAAAATGATAACAAAAGCCGAATATTCAAAAGTTTAGAAGATATGACCGTTATTTGTATTTTTTTAATTAAAAATTAATGGAAAATATATTAATTATATTTCTGTCTTCTAAACTAATAAATATTCAGCTTTTGTCATAGGGACCATTTTTGTATTGAATTAAATTTTCTACAAAATTTTCATTTAACATGTTGTCGTTAAATTAATTACCGGTCAAGAAAAGCGATAATAAAAATTAATTACTTAATTAATTAACATATTTATCAAAGTTGTTGTGTCTTCAAATTGAATATATTTATGACCAAAAATTATTAGATGTAAATAATTGAAGACAATTTAAGTAATTTTTTGATATTATAATAGCAATACTATTTTATATGTCTTATAGAAAAATCAATGAATTGAAAAAAATTTTCTACGAGATATACTATAAAATAGTATTGTTATTATAATATCAACAATCACTTAAATTGCCTACAATTATTTACATCTAATAGTTTTTAGTAATAAAAATGTTCAAGTTGAAAATATAACTATTTTGATAAACATGAAATTAGTGTTAATTAATTAATTTTTGCTATCGTTTTTCTTGACCACTAATTAATTTAATGATAATATATTAAATGAAAATTTTGTGGGAAATTTAATTCTTTACAAAAATGGTTCCTATATAAAAAAAACCGAATATTCAATAGTTTAAAACACAGAAATATAATTAATACATTTTCCATTAATTTTTATTAAAAAAAAATACAAGTAACAGTCCTATCTTTTAAACTATATAATATTGGGTTTTTGTCATCACTTTTTGTAAAGAATTAAATTACACACAAAATTGATATTTAACATATTGTCACAAAAGCAATTATTATTAACATAAAGCGATAAAGTAACATTTTTCCGTAAATAAATGGTTTTCAGGTGGCATAGCTATAGAACGGTTCAAGTGACAGCTTTGAGTTTATGAGCACTTTTGAAGAGGACATTACTACCCATAAAATGAGCTTAATTATCAAGGATTATGAAAATATAGGAGCTGAATAGGTGTTAAAAAAAAATAATAATAAAAATTGATGTTCTAATGTTGTTTAAATGGTAAAAATTCAAAATCGATGAACAGTAATATTAAGAATTAATTTTTTTTGTATATCTTTTTTTGCATATACATACATATTACAAGATTTTCAAACGGAAGAATCAAAAAGTTGTTCTCAAATAAAACACCCTAATGCAGATATACTGACATATACCGAAAAAAACAGAACGACTTGTTATAAATACTTAAATTATGTCGTAAATATCATACGTGTTTAACAAAAAAAAAGGAAGTTAACAGAGTCCACATATTTAATACAAAAGGGGGTGCAAGATTTTTGATGTTGTATGTATTTTTTTTGCATTCGCTTGGCTGCTTTTAATTAAAAATTATTATTCGTCAACAGTATGGAGACAGACAACAAACACACATTTGATTACGTGAAAGAATTTTAATTTATCCCCGCTTAATCGAAAAATAAATAAATACGTGCAAGTTTAATTTAAAAATAAATACCGAAAGTGGTTGAACATGGTAGGCATGTATGTCACTCTATTTAATGTTTTTCGCTTGCAACAACTCTTGTTCTAATTAAAAAGCAAAATAATTAAATTTTCCTAGCGCCCACTACAAACAAAAAAAAAAAGAAACATACATAGGCAATTTATTACGTATGACAATTTTTATTTGGCGACCAAAAGGAAATGCGGTTAAATAGGTGTTGTTTGGTGTTTATTGACTAGAAAAATCAGACATCATTCTTATTCATAATGAAATATATCGTGATTGATCATTTTATGAAACATTATAATCATTTTTTATTATCAGTGAAACCTGACTAAACTAAAATAAATAGATACTAGATCTTTAGTCATGCTGAAAAATTCGAAAACACTGTTATACGAATTATAGTCCAATCATGGTCTAGAGACAAAATAGAAATTCCCAGCCTGACTTAAAAATCTCTATATTGCTCATCACAAATGAGAAACTAACTGCAGAAAAGCTTTGTTATTTTGCTGGATTAAAAACTATGAAGCCAAAATCAGGACATAGACCAGTCGTGCCCTCCAATAGCCGCCCAACAGTAATTAACCGTTTGTAAAATTTTATTTTGAATTTATTGACCACAGGCAATGCCTAAACACAATACGGGACAGCTAGTGGACAGGGTTAGTTGATTGCATCACAAACTTCTAGAATTAGAGACAGAGAGGTCGTACATAAGCGAAATAAAATTATTGACATTGTAAATATTATTTTCGATGAAAGGCTAATGTTATTTCTAGTTTCACGCAAGCCCAAATTCGAATATATAGGGTGTGCCAAACTGATTTGACTACCCTCTAACTTCAAAATGGATAAAAATATTTGAATAAAAGAAAAACCAACTGTTATAGCAACTGTAGGTACATATTTGTGTATAAAGAGTGGCCTAAAAACGAGTTACGACAATAAACTTCATTTTTTCAAATGGAAACAGCTATTTTTTATTTAATTTTTGAATTCTGCTTTAAATTCTAACGATATTTCATGTGTCATGTCTTATACCTAAACTCTTACCTCATAACGAATAAAGGCATTTGAGGAAAACAAAAGCCGACATTTAGAACTACCAAAGTACTTCATTTATTTTTTTTAAACTCCTTAATGACATTTTTTATAAATTTGGAAATAAGATGTATGTTGTAACTTTCATTTTACAAAACGTCTTTATTCATTATGAGACATTAATTTAAGTATAGGATATGATACATACTGAGCATTTGAATCAAAATTCAAAAATGAAATAAAAAATAGCTGTTTCCATTTGAAAAAATGAAGTTTATTGTCGTAACTCGTTTTTAGGCCACTCTTTATACACAAATATGTACCTACAGTTGCTATAACAGTTGGTTTTTCTTTTATTCAAATATTTTTATCCATTTTGAAGTTAGAGGGTAGTCAAATCAGTTTGGCACACCCTATATATTCGAATTTGGGCTTGCGTGAAACTAGAAATAACATTAGCCTTTCATCGAAAATAATATTTACAATGTCAATAATTTTATTTCGCTTATGTACGACCTCTCTGTCTCTAATTCTAGAAGTTTGTGATGCAATCAACTAACCCTGTCCACTAGCTGTCCCGTATTGTGTTTAGGCATTGCCTGTGGTCAATAAATTCAAAATAAAATTTTACAAACGGTTAATTACTGTTGGGCGGCTATTGGAGGGCACGACTGGTCTATGTCCTGATTTTGGCTTCATAGTTTTTAATCCAGCAAAATAACAAAGCTTTTCTGCAGTTAGTTTCTCATTTGTGATGAGCAATATAGAGATTTTTAAGTCAGGCTGGGAATTTCTATTTTGTCTCTAGACCATGATTGGACTATAATTCGTATAACAGTGTTTTCGAATTTTTCAGCATGACTAAAGATCTAGTATCTATTTATTTTAGTTTAGTCAGGTTTCACTGATAATAAAAAATGATTATAATGTTTCATAAAATGATCAATCACGATATATTTCATTATGAATAAGAATGATGTCTGATTTTTCTAGTCAATAAACACCAAACAACACCTATTTAACCGCATTTCCTTTTGGTCGCCAAATAAAAATTGTCATACGTAATAAATTGCCTATGTATGTTTCTTTTTTTTTGTTTGTAGTGGGCGCTAGGAAAATTTAATTATTTTGCTTTTTAATTAGAACAAGAGTTGTTGCAAGCGAAAAACATTAAATAGAGTGACATACATGCCTACCATGTTCAACCACTTTCGGTATTTATTTTTAAATTAAACTTGCACGTATTTATTTATTTTTCGATTAAGCGGGGATAAATTAAAATTCTTTCACGTAATCAAATGTGTGTTTGTTGTCTGTCTCCATACTGTTGACGAATAATAATTTTTAATTAAAAGCAGCCAAGCGAATGCAAAAAAAATACATACAACATCAAAAATCTTGCACCCCCTTTTGTATTAAATATGTGGACTCTGTTAACTTCCTTTTTTTTGTTAAACACGTATGATATTTACGACATAATTTAAGTATTTATAACAAGTCGTTCTGTTTTTTTCGGTATATGTCAGTATATCTGCATTAGGGTGTTTTATTTGAGAACAACTTTTTTGATTCTTCCGTTTGAAAATCTTGTAATATGTATGTATATGCAAAAAAAGATATACAAAAAAATTAATTCTTAATATTACTGTTCATCGATTTTGAATTTTTACCATTTAAACAACATTAGAACATCAATTTTTATTATTATTTTTTTTAACACCTATTCAGCTCCTATATTTTCATAATCCTTGATAATTAAGCTCATTTTATGGGTAGTAATGTCCTCTTCAAAAGTGCTCATAAACTCAAAGCTGTCACTTGAACCGTTCTATAGCTATGCCACCTGAAAACCATTTATTTACGGAAAAATGTTACTTTATCGCTTTATGTTAATAATAATTGCTTTTGTGACAATATGTTAAATATCAATTTTGTGTGTAATTTAATTCTTTACAAAAAGTGATGACAAAAACCCAATATTATATAGTTTAAAAGATAGGACTGTTACTTGTATTTTTTTTTAATAAAAATTAATGGAAAATGTATTAATTATATTTCTGTGTTTTAAACTATTGAATATTCGGTTTTTTTTATATAGGAACCATTTTTGTAAAGAATTAAATTTCCCACAAAATTTTCATTTAATATATTATCATTAAATTAATTAGTGGTCAAGAAAAACGATAGCAAAAATTAATTAATTAACACTAATTTCATGTTTATCAAAATAGTTATATTTTCAACTTGAACATTTTTATTACTAAAAACTATTAGATGTAAATAATTGTAGGCAATTTAAGTGATTGTTGATATTATAATAACAATACTATTTTATAGTATATCTCGTAGAAAATTTTTTTCAATTCATTGATTTTTCTATAAGACATATAAAATAGTATTGCTATTATAATATCAAAAAATTACTTAAATTGTCTTCAATTATTTACATCTAATAATTTTTGGTCATAAATATATTCAATTTGAAGACACAACAACTTTGATAAATATGTTAATTAATTAAGTAATTAATTTTTATTATCGCTTTTCTTGACCGGTAATTAATTTAACGACAACATGTTAAATGAAAATTTTGTAGAAAATTTAATTCAATACAAAAATGGTCCCTATGACAAAAGCTGAATATTTATTAGTTTAGAAGACAGAAATATAATTAATATATTTTCCATTAATTTTTAATTAAAAAAATACAAATAACGGTCATATCTTCTAAACTTTTGAATATTCGGCTTTTGTTATCATTTTTGTAAAGAATTAAATTACATACATAATTGATATTTAACGTATTATCACAAAAGCAATTATTATTAAAATAAAGTGACAAAATAACATTTTTCCATAAAAAAATAGTTTTCAGATAGATATAGAACGGTTCAAATGACAGATTTGAATCTAGAAGCACTTTTGAATAGGGTGTTACCATCTAGAAAATGAGTTTAATTATGAGTGATCATGAAAATATGGAGCTGAATAGGAATTTTAAAAAAATCGATATTGCCATGTTATTTAAATGATAAATATTCAAAGTTGATGAGCGATCTTTTTAAAATTAATATTAAAAGCTATTTTTTTTTGTATATACTACAAGATTTTCGACCGGGAGAAAAAAACATGTTGCTGTCGAATGAGACACTCTAATCTACATATTTAAGCAAGTAAACATCGTATTTTCTTCTAGAAATAATGCAGAAATTTGAAATATTTCTGTTTAATCGAGCAGAAATTGTGGCACTTTATGATTCGCTATTATTTAATCATGAGATATTCATAAGGTTAAACATACCATACGGATAGCTAGAAATTCTGAGAGAGTTGTTGGCAGGTCTCGAAATGGACGATCTCGTATGTCGGATGAAAGGGAGAATCGATATCTAGTCAATTTTGCTCCAAGGAATTGCATTGCATCAGTGTCAGTCCTTAGAACTCATTTCCAGGCTACGTTTCGTCACGTAGATCGTAGAAGCTTGCAGAAGAAGNTATATATATATATATATATATATATATATATATATATATGACGAGCTTAATGGAAAGAATATAATATTAAAGAGATTTTTTAACTCTTCAATTCCCGATCTCACCTGTAGGTGACAAATATTTATAATTTTTTTTCGACCACACTGCAATTTTATTTTTGGATTATACTATTATTTATACAAAACCAAGAAATGGTAACATCTAAAATAAATATCTGACAACACTTACGATATGTCATTTATCAAAGTTTTGTCAAAAAGTGGAAGTCATTAATTAATTAAAAAACAATTTTTTCGGTGTACATTAAATGCATATAATACATAGTAATATATACATTTAATTTTTTTTGTCCTACTTAATAGCATACTATGCTATTAAGCAGGACGTATGATTTCTTTTTTCTTTAACACAGGCATAGGAATTGAAAAATTAAAGAGATATATTTCTAAATCAGTAAATTCCAAGTGATTTGATTTGAAAAATGTATTAAAAGAGTTAGTTATACATATACATACAGAGTGTTCGGAAATTCAGTTAATTAATAATTTTAATGGTCGATTCCTGACAAAATTTTTAATAGGCAACCTATATAACATTTTTTTCAAAAATACCCCAAATTTGAACTACAGCCTCAAACATCTGACCAATAGAAGAACGATTTCTGATTTGCACTAGCCAATAGGGACGTTTAACGCGAACTCTCAGAATGACAATTGGTGAAAATCAATCAAAAATCACCTCCCATTGGTCAAATATTTGGGGCTGTAGTTTAAATTTGAGGCATTTTTTGAAAAAAATGTTATATAGATTTTCTACTTAGAATTTTGTCAGGAATCTGTCATTAAAATTATTGTACTGAATTTCTGAATATTTTGTATATTTTGAATAGGCATGCTGCATGCAAAGAAGATCTTGTTTTAATTTCAAAGTAAAGAAAGAAATATTTCATGAATAACGTTAAAATCTGTCAATAATTAATAATGTTTAGTATGTGGTTTTCCCAAACAAATGAGAATTTTGAATATTAGTTATTTACAAATTAAAGTTTAACGATGTTGACGGGCAAATTAAAAAGTTTCCGGCAACGAGGAAAAAACTAATTTTGAAAAATTGCCGGTCGAATTTGAAATTTCATCTTTTTTTTTTCTCTTGTTTATGAAAAAAACTTTAAATTGGATGAATTTAATTGCTTTGTCATAATAGCATTATAGGCAACTTTTCAACAAATCCGAACGAAATAAAATACTAATTAAAAAAATCGGTTTTGCCTCTCGCATCTTAACCGTCCCCCTGATTTGCATGATAATGATAAAAGTTACTTCCGAAAAGTTTATTTTAACATTATCGTCACTGAGACGAAACGTGGACAATAAAAACTGACAGCTTTATATACAATAAAATTGACGATTATTACAGGAAAATTTCATTTTAGCTAATACAGGAGATATTGTCTAATGGCTTTTCAATGTCAAAAACAGATTTTTCTTTTCGCCATTAAATAGAGACATTTAATAATAAATTCAACGTTAGAAATCCGCACTCGCTATCGAGAATCTAAGAAAGTCGTCGAATAAAAGAGCATTCAAAAGCGAAAATTCGCTCGAAGGTGACACGAACAAACTTTAAAGGGGGGCCTTTTTCAGTAGGTAAAAGAAGTTAAATAACAAGTGCTCTCAACTTTCGCGAGGAGACGTTCCAATTGAATTTAACTTCTTGTTGTCATGTACGTACCCGAAATTGAAACACCATTTATCAAACTAGGAAAAAACAAGTTATTTTTGTATTAATTCAATTTAGTTGCCGAATTAATTGTTGTTTACGAATGAAGGTTTTATTAACAAAAACTAACGGCAGCGTTAAAAAATTTACGCTTAATTGCATCCGAACAAAAGCAATTTTAATTATATTTATATAAAATTGTTAATTTGACAAATGGGTGTTTTCAAAATGTTCTCTTTAACAATTGTGTATCTATTTAAACAAAATACACAAATAAAAAGCCCGGACAATCATAATTTTGTTAAAATTCAATCTTACATAAATTTTCCATCGAGTTTTATCATTTTTGTTTGTGTTGTAGACGTTTTCATATTAATCATTACCCGATATCGGTTTAGGCAAAAGTTTTAATGAACTTTTTGTTATACAGGGTAGATCTAAAAGTTACTTTATGCGCCAAGTTTATGAACCCCCTTTATGAATACAGAACAGACTTTTGGAGGCGGCAGCGTCATGGGGTGTACTGAAGTTTCAATACAAGACCACTATAGATATCGTTGTAATAGAAAATGGCAGTTTAACTGCTAACCGTTCCATCGAGGAATATTTGGCGGACCACATGATTGTTTTCGCTCCATTAATGTTCAAAAGTTTTATTTAATGTACGATAATTCTAGGCCTCATGTCACAATATGTGTTAGCCATCATCTGGGCTACATAAACATTCAAGGATTTAAAGTGATTGGGCATTCTGATCTGTAAGCTCTGATACCGCTAATCTAAAACTCGATTGGACATGTGTATTTTTTTGCGCAAGAGTGTAATGTTTATTACTGAGCTTTCACACCAAAAGTCTCAAGCTACGTACCATGTGTTACTTAGAAGCAGGAAACATGCTACTTACTCTTTCCAAGTATCATAAAATATACATATTAACAAATCTATGTGTTTACACCAAAGTTCCAAAGTAATCTCGGCGTGAACCCATAGATTTGTTAATATGTGTTCCAAATCAACTAACATGCTTCCTGCTTCCAGGAAGTACATAGCACATAGCTTGGGACTTTGGTGTGGAAGTTCACATAAATGCACAATAAAATTTTGAATAACATCGAAGCTGAAATATATGTTAGATATATAAAACTTCAGTTTTTAAGAAATGTTACAGGCTGACTTATAAAGCGCTGTCCTTTTTTTACTCATAACATTTCTGGGCCAAAAATATTGGTCGTTTTTTGTTTGTTATTATGTAGTTTTCCCTCTTCAAGTTTTGAACGGATGACTTTTTGCATGAATTCTTCATAAGTACGAAAACCTATGACATAACAAAACATATTTTTTTAATATGTCAACTTTGTTTAATTAAAAAATGTTGTGACTTTAAATTAAAACCTAAAAATCGGGTATTTATAACTTCACAGTTTTAGATTATCAGGGAATAAGTTATGCAAATTTATTTAACTCTTATTTCGATATCCATGTGGAATTATCGATTGGAAACCCGTTTTGCAAAACAAGTTTTTAAAATATTAAAAACACGCAATTTTGTGCCTATTTTCGAAATAACCTATTTGATACTCAATCCACCAACGTTTGTTTTTGTTCATGAGAAATATATTCGAAAGTTTACTTCTCTTTTGCCTTCTTCCAACTAGAGTTGTTGCACGAATGCTTTTTCAAAAGCTTTTCATATAGAAAAGACTTGAAAGTTGTTTTCTTCTTGTCAGCGATCAATTTCCTTTCGAATACATTTAATATCGTTAAGTGAACGTCTTAGATAAAAAAAAAGAAGAACTAGAAGTCGTCGTATTTATTTAAATTTACACATCGGCTTTTTGAGGGGGAACCATATATCCTTAATTTTCCGGTTGAAATTAACTATTGTCATAATAAAGACACTCCACTCGCGCGTTATCTGCACAGAACAGGTGAAGCTAAGCGGGAGATAATAAGGAAGTGGGTTATTTAAAAGTTTAATCTTCGTCTTTTAAAGGAGTCGCGAAATAAAATAGACTGAAAAGTTCAACTCGTTTAAACTTTCTTAATAATCGAATTAAGTCTTTGGGAGCACCAGAACCCACCTAGTTTTGCACGGTAGTCGATGCAGAGGGTCGAATTAAATATTATTAGTGTTTGCCTTAGGTCTGGTCAGGAACTTTAAATGGAGTTGGTTACAAGTTAATGTTTCAAACGAGTTTTATCATCTGTCATTATTCAATGTGCGTATAAAATAGAAACCTGCAAATTGCGTTTTAGAAACTTATTCGTAACTACTGCTGTTTAATTTTAAGAAGGTGTTCATGAAAGCTTGTGCAATGTGACGATTTTGTGTTCGTTTCAAAGCGTTAAAAATGAAACTCTCGCTGAAGTTTGAAAAATGTCAGAGAATTGAATTGTTGGATAAGCATTATAATATAATCCTGAAATATTTGTTTATCACGACGTTTGCATCTTATGACAACAGTTCAATAAAATAGAAAATGGTTACTACATGAATGAAATGAATATATTATCTTAAACAGTTTCGTGTTCTTTCTTGCGAAACGGAAAAAAAGTAATTGTGTCGTCTTCGTGGTGAATGGAACCTTTGGGGAATCAGAAAGAAATAGTGTTTCAAGAGTATCTTAAACTAAACGAAATAATCATTGATTATTACTTTGAACATCAGCATTTCTTCAATGATGAATTGTTGCGAAAAATATTAGCAAAAGTGAACAATTCGCACATAGTTACATAAAACAAAAATACGAGCTGGAAATTCCCGACAATCAACTTTCCATCTTCAATTTTAACACTTTCACTTATTTGGATCAATGCAGCACGCGCTTGAAAGCAGTTTTAGGATTATGAAAAAGTGCTAAAACAGATCGAAAATGGATTACCTTCAAATCGTCATTATCGACTTTTTTGTCAGAAAGATGGAATAAAGCTTAAGAAAAGATTTTAATTGATGTGATATAACTCTTTCGACTTTGTTTCAGATGAATGCGTATTTTTTTTATTCTGCAAACAATGACTAAAAGTAACGCAATCCCCTGTTATTATGAAGATTACCACCGAAAAAGAAATGTAGTTTAGACAGATCTAATTCAAAAAGGGCTCTTTTGTCCCTCTAAATAAAAATCCCTTTCCCACCCATTTCGTCCAAATAGAGTGGCACATTTTTTGGGACATCTGCCATATAAAAGTTGTTCTTTTATATCGCGTTTTAGTGTCGTTTGCGGCGGCGAGACGCTTTATTCGAAATGATTTATCGTTTGTTTCTTGGCTTGCTCGGTAGTTTATTGAATAATGTTTGTTTTTATCCGAAACGAAAAATGATTTATTCTTAACGAAACGTCATTTGAATTAATCACAATCACCACCGCTCCGGTTTGCTTGTAGTAATTTATTTTCGAATAAAGAGGAAATATTCAATTTACTTTGTTAAACTCACTTAAACAACATATTATTAGCAATGACCTAATTAAAAATTAACAAAAAGGTAATCGTATACCTAAAAGTTATGTTAGCAATCACTGAAGCGTTTATCACATTGTGCAATTAACGATGAAATTGAATAGATTAATTATAATTGAATTTTAATTAATTGCCCTCAACGTTAAAATTGACATTCCAATTTATTTCGGGCCAGATATCGCGTTACTTCATTGAAATATTTAATGAAATGTAATTATATGGTTTCTTATTCGATAAAATATTCAATTGCTAGTAGGTGGGAAAGGCGAATGAATAAATCTTGTCTTAGCACGTGGACATGGAAACCCACTTTGTTAATAATCCCAGTATTTTCGTCGAGGGGTGAAATAAATTACATGATTTTATGTAAAGTCGCGTTAATACGCTATAATACCCCTTAAAAAGGGGAGAGGTTTTCTACTAATATATGTTGCCATTTAATTTATCTTAATTCATTATAAGTTTTTCTTCATTTTCGAAGGTAGTTAAGTTTAACCGAGTTGAATTAAACGACTTTTTTGTTCGGCTTGATTATACAATAAATTTTCACAGTTTATCTTGGATTATCTCAAGTTTTGGGCGGTTAATTTAGGCATCCCTTCGCTGCTCAAAGCAAGATGTTTCAGAATAGTTTCGTGCAAAGCACACAGGTGGTATTTTGTTTGGGGGGATGGTTAACTTTCTCGATAAACTAACGATTATTAAAGAGGCTCGGGAATTAATGAAGAGAAAAATCGATTAAAAGTATTAGCATATAAATATAAAAACGCAAATAAATTGGACCTTTCCGTATTCGTTTTCGAGCGCTTCGCACACCCAATTTGGAGCTTCACACGAGACCATTTTCCAGGCCATTTTCTTGATAATAAAATTCCGTCTAAACGTCTTTTCTCAGTCCCTTATACAACACCTTAACCTGAGAAATTTAATTTTCCTCTCGCCAAAATGCGCACGTTTGATTTCAACGTTTATCGCATTCATCTCAATATTCTTATTATCGCGCCCTCGTAAAAAGCCAATATCGCAATTTTAATGGCAACCAATTTATATCTTTTTTTCCCATACAGTGGCCGTTTGTTGTTGTTCTACCGCTTTAAGCCATTTATTTTTTTCCTAGGTTAATTTATGTCGAACATACGGCGCTCGAATATGGCCTTCGGTTATTAAAATATACGAGTTACAAATTACCCAATGGTCCCTTAAGGGAATTAATCGATTGTTTCGGCTCGATTTGAACGAGGTTTTGTTTTACTCTCGTAACGCGTCAATCTATTAAAGCTCAATAGAATAGCAGTTGCGGCCGTTTTAGGTCTTGCATTAAATTCACCGAATTGCGAATTTAAACTAAGATAGATATATCGAGTTCCTGAAATCATCTAAATAGATTACAATCCGGCAAATGGTTTTAAAATCGAAAGATTGATGGTTCTTTGTCGAATTTAAACGATAAACGAGCTTTCAGTCGACTCGATTATTGACTTTTACAATTACTCATAATGAATATTTTTTTTAAATATTGCTTAAAATTTTGAAATTTTGCAAGTTTATCCAGAAGGGAATCCAAACCATTCGTGTATCTATGAAAAACAGAACTAAAAGTTAATAAATAACTGAACGTGTTATTTGTACCACTTGCGAATATACGGAGAAGAAATTAATCTTCGTGTAACTTTTCTTATTAAAGAATAAGAAAAGTACTAAACTGTCTAAAAACTAATGATCCAAGAAAATTGAAGATTTTAAGTTAATAATTCAGGTGTTTAAACGTAATCGTAAAAATTCTAACGATGAACTTAGAAAGTGTGCAATTCTAGAATTCGTACATCTGCTCAATAAATCTCATAGTGAAGGATAATACGGAAATTTGGGTGTGTTTAATATTTTTTTCTCGAAAACCTATTTTAAGTCTCTGACAAAATACTAGAAATAATGTTAATCATGTCTTGAAAACCGGCAGAATTTAAAAGAAATATTTGATAAACTTAATCAAAATCGATACAAATGCATCATTTCAATCCTCTTTAATAAAATAGTAATTTTATTTCGAAGAAAATGATCGAAATGGAAAAAACAGGTCATAAAAATACTCTCTTGCACATTTGGTTTTTTATGTACAAATTATTGTAAAAAAATCCAGAAGATTTTTTAATCAAATAAAATGGTAAAACAAAAAGTGACTACTCAGTTTAAAAAATTAGATAGAAGGCATAATTTTAGAAACAAGAACCGTTATTATCCGATTTGGACTGAACCAAAGCTACTCGTGATAAAACACATTAACAAAGGAAAATCAGATGAAGAACACTTTTACATGAGTTTTTTTTCCAAGATTTTCCTCGTATAATTAAGACCGTTCAAGTATAAAACAAAAGTGTTGGTAATTTATGTGCGTCACCTGTGGAGAAGTGTGGTGTTTTCCCATTGAAAAATGTGTCCTAGTGTAAAAATGTCGAGCCGAATTTCGTTATTTTTTGTTTGCAGGCCCGATTGCTTAATTTAATGAAATACCATTTGAAAGGGAAAAATTTACGTGGCTTTTATAACATGAAATTTTTTCGGAAAAAATTCGTTTTTAGCATTGCTTAATCACATTCTTTATAAAAAACTCTATTAACCGTAAATAGTCTGATTATTGAAGGCCGACAAAATTTACTTTTTGAATAAATTATGCTATTTAAAGTTTGCTAGCAGGTTATTTATTAAGTTTGCCCTCGGTCTGCCTTAAAAATATTTACCGTCATACTTTAAGCGAAGCCGGTGCGGATGACTCGAGTGGAACTAAAAGTTTTCCAATGATGCTTGAAGATTTTTATGGGTCTCGTTCCGTTTTCCGATAGAGACGCGAATACTCTCGCGCTAGCTTTTATTACGTTTTCTCGATGATTTTCTCAAAACTCTATATTTAAAATAGAAACTTTACTTAACAATGTATTATTTTTACGAATCGATTTTAAGCAGAACGAAACAAAACCAATTCGAGAAAAGTTTCATTCATTTTAACAGTGATTCTATAGTTGTACAAAAACTTGGTTTAACTCTTTTATTTAGTTAAACAATTTAAAAATATTAATTTCTCATTGAGGTTTCAGGTTTCCAAATATGTCCAATAGACTGTATTAAACCTAAAAAGTAACTTTAACAGATTAACAAAACTCAGCATTTGCGTTTTCTAATAAATAAACTTGTTAAGCCTCTAAACTGAGGAATGCCTTAATCAAACTCCCTCTAAATCGACACGACAAAGCCAGCTGCAAATCTCTACACGCTCGACAAACTTTAAACTCAGTGAGAATCGACTCGTTGGTCAAGAAACAGTCTTTCAAAGCAGTAAAAGCAGCAACAACAACAACAACAACAACAACCAATAAACAACGTAATTTAATATATGCGGTTCAATTAGATGATCATAAAACTGCTCGGAACGATAAAATAAGACCTCTATCTTATCCATTTCTTTGGTCCCATCTTATTTGAGCCGCATTCAGAGGTAATCTACGATCTTAGTTTATTTTTATGAAGATTAACGAGCTATCGTTCAACGATGTTCCCTTAACTCACAAAGGCGTCTTAATTTAATAGGATATGATATACAGTTTTTCTGATATTAATTATTAAACTTCTTACTTAAGCAAAATAGCAGCTGTTCAAAGTATATACGGTTGCATAATACGCAAGATCGTAAAAATTCTCATTAAACCTTGCGAGAGCGCGATTTCATTCTTCGTGCAGCACCTTTAAGAAGGCCATTTTCATAAATTCATAATTTAGTGAGCCGCTTGCTTGTTAAAGTGGGGCCCTCGAATTTCGACTCGAAATTTAATTTCCCGTTTAAATTGCGACTTACAAGCCAAATTTATCGTCTAATTTCGAAAAAATACACTTATCACTTTAAGCTTTTATGACTAGAAACTGTACAATTTACTTCAATACAATTTTTTTTTTAGTTATCCGATTTCATTGTTCGATTTTGGATTCATTATGATTAAACTCAACTGCAAATTATAATGGTTATTGACAAAATTTATAATACTTTATGAATGTAACTTGGAAGTTGGAAGAGAATCAAATCAATGTTGAAACAAAGGATTTCGTTCTCGTTATTGGCCGAATCGACTGCCACTTAATTCGAACAAATGTTTTGATGATTTGCTTATAATAATTGACCTGATATTACTCGATTGAGATGTCCTTAATTTGTCTGCGTCCAAATACCATGTTACCTTTGATTAATTCTGAAACTATTGCGAGAATTAGCTTTATAATCAACAATTAGACGAGTGTTCAATATTGCGATTTGTCGTCTTGCGAAAGATACTTCTTTCCTAATGAAAGAAATCTTAAAAGAAAGAGCCAAGGAAAACGATTAGATATTCAGGCTCGCGTACCAATAAAACTTGATGGCCTCTCTTTTACCTCCACTTTCGAGGAAACTGCCGCTGGATTTTCAGATATTATTTTTATGGGGAGAACACTTAAAGTTTTCCGATATTGAGATAGCTCTAGGTCCGAACGTAATCGAGATTCGAAATTCGCCATTCCCAATTTTAATTAACCTGCTTCAACGGTGCAATGATAAATCCTCAGTTTGCATTGCACATCTAAATAAAATACGCGCAGTGGCCTTTTTAATTAATTATTCGTGTGGTAGCTTAAGGCCCTCTCGCTTTTTCGACTAATTGCTTCGAAAATATACCGCCCTTTTCTAATGATAAAGATCATTCAAAGGGCCCCGTATTTGCATTTAGAAAAACGGATATAAATCCAGCGACGCGTTTACAAGGGGATCGGTCACTTGAGACCCCTTTGGCTTCAGCCTAAAACGAAAAGAAAAAAAACTGTATAAAGGACGCAATTTTTAAAGAGTTTCCCAGTTAGTCTCTGCGGCTGGTAACTTTATTTATTTCGACAAGGGACTTGTTTTTCACCTCGCACCCCTCAAAGTAGATTAAAGCACGATTTTTACACATTAAAGTTAAAAAAGTGAACCATTTTAATATAATTCAAAATTTAAAATGCATTAATTTAACAACAAAAGCAATCTTCTGGCCAATCATCAATGTGTGAAATTAAAAAAAACTTTATTGCGTTCAAATAAAATTAAGGGCCTCAATGTATACATACATATACAATGCGAAAATTTAACGCTGTCGAAACCGCATGCGGTCCCAAACAACTATCCGTGCCATAAACGGATTACATCCAGTTTCTCGCATTGTTCCCGGGGTGCAATTATTCGGGCCGACCCCGTAGGGGGTCGCAAAAGGGGTGACCGAAACCAGGAAATGCTTATTCATGGAGCACATGTTCCGGCACGCGACCCGAGCTCAACAACAAATTGTTCAATTGTTAAATAGACAAGCAACAATGGAAAAACTGTCAATTTATTGCCTCGAACTTGAATCTGACGATGAAAATATATCGTGGGTTCGCTTTTTTTTCTCTCTGAAGGGCTCCATCAAAAATTCAATTGCGACCTCGTCAATGTCGTTACTTTTTGGGGCACGATTCCATCATAAAATAAAATGAGATTATAGGTATATATGAGATTACATAGAAAAAAAATCGGTTTTGCATTGTCTTTAAAATTTATTTAAAAGAAAATATGACTTGTTGTAGAAATCGATTTCAAGTCGAATACTTGCGATATCACGAAACATTGTTTTCGGAGAAAACAAAGCAAACGTTGAGCATTTCCTTGTCATTTCTCATAAATTGAAATTGGATCGCTTCCAATCAAGTTTCAAGAAATTGCGTTAAACTTGTACAAAAGCGTCAAAAACTTTCTTTTATTGTTCGATTAAAAACTTTTGGAATAAAGTTCAGTGAAACATAGATCAAACAAAATGAATAATAATCGAAACTCCGTTGTGTTAATTAATAAACTTTACCTTTTTGAAAATTACAAATTAATTGGAAAAATAAAAAAGAAACAACAATGAGGCGAAAGGGTAAGCAAGTGACTTTGCATGCAAACGAAATATTTTTCAATTCGCATGTCCCCCGACATTTTACCCCATTTTGGATGCAATTTTTCAATGTTCCACGTTCGTGGCATTCATGAATGTTTCTCATCGTGATACGTCCGTAGAACGACGACCAAGGAAAAATAGATATGCATTAAGGTTACGTGGCCGGCACGATTTGTCAACTCGATTTTAACCGGATGAAAACGAACGACTCGCTTAATTGACACGAACATGTCAAAAGTTATGCCACTATTCATCATTGTTTCCAGCATAGTCAAAAATATTATGGCCAATTGTTTTATCACTCTATTATCATCACGTTTGGTATGACGTTTTGGCGTTTAAGTCCAAAGAATCTTTGACATGTTAATACATGTAGCAAACACATGATCCAATTTGATAGAACTTTTTTTATTTATTTATCCGTTATATGCAGGACATGCTACATAATTTAAAAATTTCATAGAAAGAATTCCCGCTAGCTGCTACACGATATCCTCAATTATCAATAGATACGTATTAAAATATAATATGTATACCTACGTATGTACTGCATATAAATATATTACTGAACGGATCTGAGTTACTTATGAATATATATCCATTAAAGTAATACCTAAATTTAAAAATAAAATAGACACAATCGATGTGTCGCAATTGCTCCTGTAACTAGAAGTTTCACCTGGATATGTGATTTTCACTTGTATCGGTATGTTTTTTGAAGATTAAAGCAATCCAGTTACTTGATAAAACATAACAATAAAGAGCAGTAGAGGCAACAGAAGTAGTAGCAGTATACGTGAGTGCTAGCGATCTTTTGTGTTTTAAGGCTTAATGGATGTATGTATGTACATGGCTTAAGAATGCCAGTGTTGGGATTTTGTATTTAAAAATTTGGGTTAGTGTATCAAGGAAACATTGAGTTTTATGTAAAAGCTTGTAGCTTTCTCTTCTAAACATTGTATGGTATTTGTTAGTGTTTAACGTAAAATATGTATTGTGAGTCGCCTGTAATCGCTTTGTATGAAACACGCATTACTTGTTAAAAAGGATTTAATGTAGTTCTATTTATAATTGCAACTTATATTATGCACATATTTTTATATATTTTGCATACTTTGCAAATTTATTTTACATACATATATCAGAATGACATTTAGATTATCAAAGTCAACACTTTTTGCAACTCTCCAAGGTCACATATTCAAGAAATATGTATTTTTATATTTTTTACTGTTCTTTGCAAAATTGATTAAACAAAATTTCATCTTACTAAAAATAGTTATTATCCTTTTATGGTTTTTAAATATTTTTCTAATTAATAATCATTACTTTTTATAAACTGTTATCTGCGAGTAAAATATTTTTCCCTTTGATTTTTTGATATTTTAAAATTGAACAAATTTTGCAATTTTCAGTTAAACACAATGTTTCAATTGTTAATAATACTCTTCATTTTTTAGTTTAAATTTTCTCTATACTAGGGTGTAAAGTTTCATAACTAGATAGTATACAATAATGCATACAATTTCCAAATATTTAATATTGGATCTATGTTAAAAGCTTTAAAAGACACATAAAATAATCTTCTTTTTTCTTGCGATAGCTCGTAAATCTTAAAAACAGATCATGTGCCACACATGCACCATTAATTTTAGCCACGATCCCCCCATAAAAATATATCACTATCAGTTGTACCGCGAAAAAATAATAATTAACCTCGCCTCTAACAACAAAAAGGTGTGGAATCGCCCCTTGATTTGGGACCACCTCACATATGTTTTTTACTGCCACACTCATGACGAACGTGCTTACGAATAAAACAAGGCGAATTGCAACGCTGTTTAACAGTAATCGATTCAAAATTAAAAGCGAAGCAATTTGAAAAACGCTTTTAAATCATATCCGTGGCATGGGATATGAAAATTGTAATGGACTTACCTTGTCCCTTTTCCTGTCGGGATTGTTACCAGTTAAATTACGTCATAAAAGCAAGAGAGAGAGAGAGAGAGAGAGGGAGAAGCTTTGTCTATGTTGAACCCAAAAGGGACAATTTTAGATCTGCATTCAAAATGTACGTACCTAACAATTTGAATGGCGGGACCCTGCTGCCATTTCTGATTTTAACTTGCCGTTAAAACTCGTCCCAGTCTGGAAATTCCACTTTTCGACGTTATTTTAAAGGGCCCTCGGATTTTGTTTTCTTGAACCACTCAATAAAGTCGTGGAAAAAATTGCGGACAACTAGGACAAATTAGCTTTTATTCTGAGAAGCGGCGGCAGGACGCATGAATATTCAATTCGTGTTTCGCCGCTGCAGGTATACAAACTCCTATTTACAGCTTTATTTAGGTCTGACATGGGTACATATACGAATTTTGATAAGGAATATTTACATTGGTAATGCCCGCCTCGCTTTGCATAAAGGGGTTTCACTTAGATGCGATGATTCTTGGCAAACGAATCTATCTCTTGCACCATCGGCTTTTATGCGTCGCCAGTTTAAATGTAATTGAAAAATTTCTCTGCGGGTTTGTTGCCGGCGAATAAATGAAAAACCAATTTTCAGTCACTGATGTACGTTATTCATTACTGGCAAAGAAAATCATTCCATGGCAGCTTTAATAGCTAAATTAAGTTTTCATAACCCATCTGTGTATGACGCGCCAGTTTTTTCTTTAAAATTGAAATTAATCTAGTTAATGCGACTAGCACGATGGGTCGCTGGGAAGACGATTTAATAAATTCTATACAAAATTAATAGCCTATTTTAAGAGGCACTTGCATTTTGGCCTTTATGTGCTTGTCCTTTAGGTGTGATTGATTATTTTTCGTGTCGGGTGTCACGCCATTTACGTTTTTTCTCTCCCATTTCTATCCTACATTTAAACGATGAGATAAGACTTAAATAAGGTTTTTCTCTTTTTCCGTGCTTAGATTTTAATCAAAGCTGAACTGTCAGTTCAAATGCTTTACGTAATTTATATTGTTTTTAACGAATTTTCTTAATATACACCCTCATTGCCGAGTTGGCAAATAATGATGGATAATCGGGCGAAAGAAACACGGAACAACTTTTTGAACTTTCACCGTGGGGGGACTTTTAACATTCATTTACTTTAGTTAGACCGAGTTCATTAATTATTAACAGGGTTTAAACTTCCACTCTTGATCTTTAAGGCGAAGTTAGATTGCTGCCTGCCTTCTTCTCTTTCGATTCATTCTTCTTCGCTTAACCGGATGGAAAGATACGGGTCTAAAGTTCCACGCTTTCGTGAACTTNGGTCGCAAAAGGGGTGACCGAAACCAGGAAATGCTTATTCATGGAGCACATGTTCCGGCACGCGACCCGAGCTCAACAACAAATTGTTCAATTGTTAAATAGACAAGCAACAATGGAAAAACTGTCAATTTATTGCCTCGAACTTGAATCTGACGATGAAAATATATCGTGGGTTCGCTTTTTTTTCTCTCTGAAGGGCTCCATCAAAAATTCAATTGCGACCTCGTCAATGTCGTTACTTTTTGGGGCACGATTCCATCATAAAATAAAATGAGATTATAGGTATATATGAGATTACATAGAAAAAAAATCGGTTTTGCATTGTCTTTAAAATTTATTTAAAAGAAAATATGACTTGTTGTAGAAATCGATTTCAAGTCGAATACTTGCGATATCACGAAACATTGTTTTCGGAGAAAACAAAGCAAACGTTGAGCATTTCCTTGTCATTTCTCATAAATTGAAATTGGATCGCTTCCAATCAAGTTTCAAGAAATTGCGTTAAACTTGTACAAAAGCGTCAAAAACTTTCTTTTATTGTTCGATTAAAAACTTTTGGAATAAAGTTCAGTGAAACATAGATCAAACAAAATGAATAATAATCGAAACTCCGTTGTGTTAATTAATAAACTTTACCTTTTTGAAAATTACAAATTAATTGGAAAAATAAAAAAGAAACAACAATGAGGCGAAAGGGTAAGCAAGTGACTTTGCATGCAAACGAAATATTTTTCAATTCGCATGTCCCCCGACATTTTACCCCATTTTGGATGCAATTTTTCAATGTTCCACGTTCGTGGCATTCATGAATGTTTCTCATCGTGATACGTCCGTAGAACGACGACCAAGGAAAAATAGATATGCATTAAGGTTACGTGGCCGGCACGATTTGTCAACTCGATTTTAACCGGATGAAAACGAACGACTCGCTTAATTGACACGAACATGTCAAAAGTTATGCCACTATTCATCATTGTTTCCAGCATAGTCAAAAATATTATGGCCAATTGTTTTATCACTCTATTATCATCACGTTTGGTATGACGTTTTGGCGTTTAAGTCCAAAGAATCTTTGACATGTTAATACATGTAGCAAACACATGATCCAATTTGATAGAACTTTTTTTATTTATTTATCCGTTATATGCAGGACATGCTACATAATTTAAAAATTTCATAGAAAGAATTCCCGCTAGCTGCTACACGATATCCTCAATTATCAATAGATACGTATTAAAATATAATATGTATACCTACGTATGTACTGCATATAAATATATTACTGAACGGATCTGAGTTACTTATGAATATATATCCATTAAAGTAATACCTAAATTTAAAAATAAAATAGACACAATCGATGTGTCGCAATTGCTCCTGTAACTAGAAGTTTCACCTGGATATGTGATTTTCACTTGTATCGGTATGTTTTTTGAAGATTAAAGCAATCCAGTTACTTGATAAAACATAACAATAAAGAGCAGTAGAGGCAACAGAAGTAGTAGCAGTATACGTGAGTGCTAGCGATCTTTTGTGTTTTAAGGCTTAATGGATGTATGTATGTACATGGCTTAAGAATGCCAGTGTTGGGATTTTGTATTTAAAAATTTGGGTTAGTGTATCAAGGAAACATTGAGTTTTATGTAAAAGCTTGTAGCTTTCTCTTCTAAACATTGTATGGTATTTGTTAGTGTTTAACGTAAAATATGTATTGTGAGTCGCCTGTAATCGCTTTGTATGAAACACGCATTACTTGTTAAAAAGGATTTAATGTAGTTCTATTTATAATTGCAACTTATATTATGCACATATTTTTATATATTTTGCATACTTTGCAAATTTATTTTACATACATATATCAGAATGACATTTAGATTATCAAAGTCAACACTTTTTGCAACTCTCCAAGGTCACATATTCAAGAAATATGTATTTTTATATTTTTTACTGTTCTTTGCAAAATTGATTAAACAAAATTTCATCTTACTAAAAATAGTTATTATCCTTTTATGGTTTTTAAATATTTTTCTAATTAATAATCATTACTTTTTATAAACTGTTATCTGCGAGTAAAATATTTTTCCCTTTGATTTTTTGATATTTTAAAATTGAACAAATTTTGCAATTTTCAGTTAAACACAATGTTTCAATTGTTAATAATACTCTTCATTTTTTAGTTTAAATTTTCTCTATACTAGGGTGTAAAGTTTCATAACTAGATAGTATACAATAATGCATACAATTTCCAAATATTTAATATTGGATCTATGTTAAAAGCTTTAAAAGACACATAAAATAATCTTCTTTTTTCTTGCGATAGCTCGTAAATCTTAAAAACAGATCATGTGCCACACATGCACCATTAATTTTAGCCACGATCCCCCCATAAAAATATATCACTATCAGTTGTACCGCGAAAAAATAATAATTAACCTCGCCTCTAACAACAAAAAGGTGTGGAATCGCCCCTTGATTTGGGACCACCTCACATATGTTTTTTACTGCCACACTCATGACGAACGTGCTTACGAATAAAACAAGGCGAATTGCAACGCTGTTTAACAGTAATCGATTCAAAATTAAAAGCGAAGCAATTTGAAAAACGCTTTTAAATCATATCCGTGGCATGGGATATGAAAATTGTAATGGACTTACCTTGTCCCTTTTCCTGTCGGGATTGTTACCAGTTAAATTACGTCATAAAAACAAGAGAGAGAGAGAGAGAGAGAGGGAGAAGCTTTGTCTATGTTGAACCCAAAAGGGACAATTTTAGATCTGCATTCAAAATGTACGTACCTAACAATTTGAATGGCGGGACCCTGCTGCCATTTCTGATTTTAACTTGCCGTTAAAACTCGTCCCAGTCTGGAAATTCCACTTTTCGACGTTATTTTAAAGGGCCCTCGGATTTTGTTTTCTTGAACCACTCAATAAAGTCGTGGAAAAAATTGCGGACAACTAGGACAAATTAGCTTTTATTCTGAGAAGCGGCGGCAGGACGCATGAATATTCAATTCGTGTTTCGCCGCTGCAGGTATACAAACTCCTATTTACAGCTTTATTTAGGTCTGACATGGGTACATATACGAATTTTGATAAGGAATATTTACATTGGTAATGCCCGCCTCGCTTTGCATAAAGGGGTTTCACTTAGATGCGATGATTCTTGGCAAACGAATCTATCTCTTGCACCATCGGCTTTTATGCGTCGCCAGTTTAAATGTAATTGAAAAATTTCTCTGCGGGTTTGTTGCCGGCGAATAAATGAAAAACCAATTTTCAGTCACTGATGTACGTTATTCATTACTGGCAAAGAAAATCATTCCATGGCAGCTTTAATAGCTAAATTAAGTTTTCATAACCCATCTGTGTATGACGCGCCAGTTTTTTCTTTAAAATTGAAATTAATCTAGTTAATGCGACTAGCACGATGGGTCGCTGGGAAGACGATTTAATAAATTCTATACAAAATTAATAGCCTATTTTAAGAGGCACTTGCATTTTGGCCTTTATGTGCTTGTCCTTTAGGTGTGATTGATTATTTTTCGTGTCGGGTGTCACGCCATTTACGTTTTTTCTCTCCCATTTCTATCCTACATTTAAACGATGAGATAAGACTTAAATAAGGTTTTTCTCTTTTTCCGTGCTTAGATTTTAATCAAAGCTGAACTGTCAGTTCAAATGCTTTACGTAATTTATATTGTTTTTAACGAATTTTCTTAATATACACCCTCATTGCCGAGTTGGCAAATAATGATGGATAATCGGGCGAAAGAAACACGGAACAACTTTTTGAACTTTCACCGTGGGGGGACTTTTAACATTCATTTACTTTAGTTAGACCGAGTTCATTAATTATTAACAGGGTTTAAACTTCCACTCTTGATCTTTAAGGCGAAGTTAGATTGCTGCCTGCCTTCTTCTCTTTCGATTCATTCTTCTTCGCTTAACCGGATGGAAAGATACGGGTCTAAAGTTCCACGCTTTCGTGAACTTTTTTTAGCCACTAGCAAATTTCCTAGAAAGAACAAGAGGCGAGAAAAAAAATTGTCCCCGGGGCTTATCACGATGCATTTCCATAAAATCTTTAATCTAACATCGGTCGGTAACCCATCCGGAATGCGAATTTCTAGGTCTTTATAATAAATTTCTGGGACGTGGGTCTCTGTGTTCCGGACCGTCATCGACAACAGAAAAAAAGGTCGATTGGTAGAATTCTTACCTGGAATTGTAAATTAGATTCAATGATTGCAATCCAGTGAGTTCAACTGGAAATTCGATTTTATTTTTTGTACTTGAATAATTTGCTTTTAAAGAATATGTGGTTTATATTGATGAAAATTGCACATTTTATCATCGTACTCTTTAGAGCGACATACAAATATCCGTGATTGTCACAGATGTCACAGATTCTAAATTTCAGTTGGGCAGTTCCACAAAAAAATAAAATGTCTTTAAATCACACTGACGAACGTTCAAAATTTGCTTGTTAACCAATCAACTCAAACAAACATGTTTTTTCATCACTAAAGCTGTTTTTTGTTCTCCAAATACTACATCATATTTTTGTTGCTATATATTTGAGATAAAGAAACCATGAAGGTGTTATGATGAAGATCCAAACTTCGATATAAAGTTGATATTGGATAAATTCTAAGTCTTTTTTTCATAAGGGTTTTCACGCACTCTATAGATCGTAAAAAAAATTGATTAAATGCAGTGCACGGAGATTTCGCAGACAGAGTACTGATTTTGATAATATATTTTAAAAATTTTCACACGTTCTTGAATGAACTCAGCACGTCTTGAGCTCTCAGTTTAGTTCTGCGCATTTGCAAAATGTCGAGAATCTCTTTTGAAAATTATAAGTTTGAAGACCATAACTTATATTACTTTTTCCTCCACATTAAAAAAAACATCGATTTTTTTAAAACAATTTAAAAAAGCAAATAATATTAACCTGATAGTACATTTACTAGAAAACTGATGGTTAACTTTGAAATTTTGTACATTTGTACATCTATTTCTATCTTTATTTTCTGTTAATAGGTTAAAAAATATTTAGGGAATGTTAGGCCCGTCTTAGGATACGGATGGTTACGTGATTTTTCTTTCTTAAATTTGATTGTTCAAGATTTGTAAAACCCAGGGGTTTTTTTTCAGAGGATAGACGCTTGACCTCTGCTATGTATAATCCCTACCAAAAAAAAAAACAGACAGGGTGCCTGCAGGTCCAGTATGACGACCCTTATTTTATACTCTCAAAAGATAATTTTTGAACATGTACATAAAAAACTAATATAAATGAACAGAATAAATAAATATTTGTAAATATACGATATTCAAAGAAATTTGCTAAATAAAAGATCCTCTCAATCATATGAAAGAGACATGAATAATTTATAAAAGACAGTTGGCCAAATATACAAAAAGAACAAATCCGAATTGTCCCCGATTCAGACTTGATCCAACCACTTCGGTTAATATATTCAATAGAAAATGCACCCCTCCATTAAAAGGACACAGGAATAATTGCAAAATAAAGTGCATCCAACTGTTCTTTGCGCCTTCAATCTCGCCACGTAAAACACACTTCACAATGGAAAGTGTCTATTGTCCAAATATCTTCTGTTTAATGCGGTGCGCTCCATATACTTTGAAAAGCGGCCTTTTTGGGGGAATCTCATATTTGTATCGTTCCCCCTTGCTGTGTGTGTATGTATGTTTGTTCACGATGATGTGAGTTCATTATTCTTCTTCTCTTATACTTTTCAAGGGAATTTTTCAACAATTTATTCGACGTTTGGCAAGTATGAAGCAACAAGAAACGAATATTATCGATTAAGATTTTCAATAATATAATACCACTAGGGCTAAACTGTTGTCGGTGCGGTATTATTAGAACCTTGATAAGGGTATTATGTTTTAGTTGACGGGTAAATAGGTTCTGGGGCCTAATTTTGTTATTAAAGTATACCGTATTGTCGGGCTAAGTAAAGTTACACAATGGCAAATATGGTAATATCGCAGGCCTTCGGGACGGTATTATATTTAATATTGCTTACATTGTGTCGCTCGCCTTAAGGCCCGAAAGTGAAAATTAATTTTCATACGTTATGCCTCTCACAGTGGACGTTTTGTTATTTACTTACAAGAATGCACGCATAATATCACGTCAGTAAATCTTAATTTTTTTTTTCTATTTTTACCAATGTTAAGTCGGTCGCAAAGAATTATTTGTGCGTGTTTGCAAGAAACCGAACCCTTTTTTTATGGTGCGCCACCCGTCGTTTAAAATATCGCCTCCAAGGGTGGTTTGGTGGTTGGGTAACGAACCGCTTTAAATTACGGCAAATTTCCTCTCCGGGGGGTGCTTCGGTCACATGTGTAAAGCCAGGTGCTCGTGCGAACGCGAAATCAAGCCGATGAAAAATGAATTTTTATTGACGTAAACCGAAAGCACTCGCTCATACAATGGAACTTGATTTTCTCAATCACATTTTCAGTATTTGCTAATGACGAACATACTGTATAAACTGTCTCCAAATAGAAAAATAAGAGAGCTTTTGGTTGTTGTTCACTTTTATCTTGAACATATTTCTTATGCTTAAGGCATAAATAATTTCGAGAATGAAATTTGAATCAACCAGACTTAAAACTAATATTTTCCTCTTGTTTGTTTTATTTTAAGAAGAGAATCCTGGTATCTTGTATCCCTAAAGCCCTAAAAGAAAACAGCATATTTTCGTTGGGATTTGCAGAAGAAATAATACTGCGACCCTTTCAATTGTACTTGCAAGAAATTCGAAAATATTTAAATATGAAATAGACCTGAGGGATAATAAATATTTTCGCTTTCTAAACCCGATTAGATTAACTTAATGTTCGCGTGTGTATTCGCCTCTTAACGGATGTGTATCGTAAAACAGCGGTACTAGATTGAATCGATCTTGGAACTTGACTTTTTATTAACGAAACTAACTAATTGCACAAATAATGGGAATAATTGCGCGTTGCGCAACAAAAGAAAAGTTGACTTAAATCAAACAAAAGTCCTTTTTATAAACGTTTTATCTCATTCAAACAGTTCTTTTGCAGTTCGCTAACGAGTTACTCGAGAATTAGGAAGAGAGTCGAAGTTTTTTTTCCAGAAGAAAGTTACTTTTAATACGGGACCAGTTCCCGAAGAAATTTCAACTTCACTTTGTACAGACGCACTTTTTGATGAAATCAGCATGGTGAATCACACACGCTTCAATTATGTTCGCAAAAGTCGCTCAAATTTCTATTTTGTTTTGCAAAGAAAAAACGAAAACAGTTTTTCGCAAATAACCTTTTTTCTTTAAAAGGTTTATTGCGTTCAATCAATCGGTCGAAATAAAGGAAGAAAAAACATCCGGACCAAAACGTTTAAATGCGATGGGATAATAAACGCGCCGCGAAGGCGATGTTTTCCTTAAAGTTGTTCGCCTCGAGGATTTTCCTTTTTGGGGAAGACGTAATGTCCTGTCAAGTGCAGTCTGCATGATAATTTTTAAAACAAATGGTCGTTTTTGTCACCCACCCCTCACCCTCGCGTAGAACAGGGTTTATTTAAAACGAGTCACTTCAAGAAATCATAAATAAATCGGTTTCAAGAAGGAAAAAATCCAACAAGCCTGTGTTTATGTAAATAAATATTGAAATTTCAGGCTTTCAGTACCAAAACGAAAGGCGATAAATCAATGTTTCAACAGTTTAGTTCAAGCGTAAAAACATTGATTTCTCTAACGTAATGATTTATGACGTAGAAATATTAAATAATATTGCAATTAAGAACGCGCCAAACAAAACTGCATATACGTTTTCCACGATTTAATATAAAAATCCTAATGGGGCCGTTTTCCATTTGTCAATTTTTTAATTCCGCAGGACGTTTTTACTGCCTCGAAGGCCCCGACGTCCGCCTAATAAATGACTCTGGCAAATTAAATGTTTTTCTGTATCCAACTGATAACTACTGATGTTAAAAAACCCTTAACCCAAGTACCTTTGATTATTAACTTGTCGTATTGTTTTTCTCAAAATTAAAATTTAATGTTCCGTTTAAAAAAAAATCCCGTGTTGTTGTTCCGGTGACGTTCCTTATCCAGTTCCAGTTGCAGGAAAAAATACTTGGACAGCTGTAACAGATGGCTTCTACAAATTAGACACTCGTTTTTTCTATAGATTTTTCAAGTGAAAATTCTCCATTCCCTCGGTTTTCCGGTTAATTAAAAACGTCAACTCGCAGTTTAAGTTTCCTAATTGCCCGTTCTTTGAACGGAATTAAAGGGTCTTTATGTCGCTTTAAAAGAGAAAAATGCCCATTGCACGTCGTAGACTCGACTCGACGTAGAAAAAATTTATTAATTAACCTATCGTTAAGTCTGTGAAGTGGGTTCGTCCTTACAGTTTCAACAAAAGCAAGCGGTTTTTAGATGCAACTGCACTAGAGTAAAATTAAAAAAGTTTCTATGTCATTGTAAAACTTTTAGGTCATGTTCACGTTACTCTCTCAGTAATCCCTTTACTTTGGTTAAATGAAAATTATTCAAACGTTCTTGTCATTCCACTTGATGCTGATGCTAATGTTGAACAGTTAACTATTAGTTTTCGTTATTAATACAGGGATTATTCAACACACTGACTTTGAATGTGTACAAGGTTGTGACACAACCATTATTGCAAGGAAACTAAAATGTTGATATTGTTCGTTTTTAGTTTAAACGACTTATTGTTCTAACTTTTCTAATTATTGCGATTGTGTTGCATCAAAAAATATTATGTTTGTCATTGTTCAATTTTTAATTGGACAAGGATTTCAAGCAAATTTGGTTAAAAATTAGAATGTATTTATTGGAAAAACGCCCATACGCAACAAGTACACAAATAAAAATTTTCCGACATTTATTCGATGTATACAGAGTGGTCCCATAAAAGTTATAACCCTAAAGTCGACTGGAGACCTCCCATAGCTTTGACTGGTCCCCATACTATTATCACTTTTAAGAAACGTTTGTCCATTTGTACTCTAAGGTAGAGTTTACAGATGGGAACAATTTGAACTCCAACATCCTTAACAAAGAATTTTATCAACAGGAATTTACAAAAACATTCTCTCTTTTAAATTCGTTAAATATAAAAATGTTTTATAACATTTAAACTTTTTTTCCTTGAACAATCCTTGTAATTGCAGTTTTCATTCCAAATGGCTTTATTTTGAAATGATAACGCTTTCTGCAATGGAATGTCAGCTTTCTGAGAAAACATTCATTTGAAAGATAAACATCGTATTCTTCCTGTTCCACGTAATGTCTTCTCTCTGTTTCTATTTCATCAATAAAGGAATATGTCTCACGTAAAAGTTATTTAAAAAAGTGCAGCTGCCTTTTTAAGAAAAATTATATGACGCATGTGGAAAATCTGGGACGGTGCAGCCCGGAAAAGTTATGAGTCTCGTCGAGGATTTTCCTCTTTCTGTCGCTCGCTGTCGTTTTATAGATTTCATCGAAACATGTACGTTTCGATGACAGATGCACTCGATCGCGTACGTGAGACACATTCATGGACCGATTGTCGGAAAGCTAAATTTTCCCGGGGAATATGGAAAAAAGGGGTTGAATGAAACGAACAGAGAAAGAGAGACATTTTCACCAAAAGCAGATGCAATTTAATAACCGTGTCGCAATTTTCTGGAACGAGACCGCGCGATATACTCGGCTTATTTTCAAATTAGCATGCAGCTAACTAAGTAATATTCGCCTAATGGCCGGGGAAAATTCAAAATGGTGCCCATGTTGCCAACGTATCTGCATTACGACGACACTTGGCATCCTTATTTGTTTCTTTATTAAAAGAGAATTTTATATAATAAGAATTCCTTATTTGCCCGAAAATAGTGTTTGCGTATGCAACATTTGTTTCCTACTAGGAACAGGGTGAATTTTAATCAAAGTTTTGCATTATTCGAAATTCAAGGAGCTTAGTTAAAGCGCCATTTTGCTTTTAAAAGAAACGCGAATGCAATAACGTTATTTCATCAATATTCAAGTCGACTTGTGTAACGCACACAAATCCTGATTGATAGGTTATAGTTTGAAATTTCATTCGCTGTTTTCATAAATTATATGTTGCTTGTTTATCCGGAACTTGAGGAGTGGTTTTACTTCATGGTAAAAGGGAGAACATTTTTTTCCTTCTTGGTTATCTCTGCGGTTCAATTGACTCCCCGTGGAGTGTACACGTAAACCTAGCAACTCGGAGCTGCAAAATAATTTTCCATTTCCATATACCGTTTCTCCATTACAATATTAATCCCAGTTGTCCCTTTGGGCCATTACGTAATTACTTTCCACTTAATTTTTGTAAAAGAAAAATTACAACGACCTCAGTTATTCAAGAATAAAGTCACGTCCTCAATTAGGACCTTTACGTTATCATAAAATAATATTACCCGTGTACACCTCGTCCCTTTAGGCAATTACTTAATTACTTTACCCATTTGAATCGCAATATTAGGAGACACAATCTTCGATTGTATAGGAAATATATTTTCGAATTGATTCTTTGATTTCCGATTTCCATTTTCTCTTATTTTCGACCTTTCGCTTATGAAGTCGAGCCTTGACTACTTAACTTCACTTCCGAAATTGATTGCACAACAAAAATACTGCGCTCAACCATTAGGAAAAATTAAAGTTTATTAACGTTCTTGGTCCGATAATGAAACTAGAAACAAGGCCCAGCGAACAGGACTTAATTAACATTAATTAAAAAGTGGTTTATTTTTAATTATTTCACGCCAAAGTGGAAAAAGTTTAATTTCAGCAATGGCATTAGAAGCGAACCAGTTGGAATCTGAAGTGTTTATGGAGAGTACAATGCGCTATTTTTACATTCATCATTAATATTTTCTTTACTCGAAAGCCTTTTTGGTTTTAAAAATTATTCCTTGAACTTCTTGATGGAGGCACTATTCATTAATGACAATAATTTAAGATATCCCTGACATGTCCAAGTGACGTGTGAGCAAATGATTGTTGGGTTTGGGCCGTCCGGTTGAGGTGACGTGTTCAGGAAACACAGGACCGGCATTAGTATTAAAAATGCAGTTTAATTGAGAATTTCCAATTAAAAATTTTTAAGTAGCACATCGTGAAATAAAAGTAATAATAATCTAATAATAATGTCGATTTAACGTATTCCCATTTACGGTCTCGGGTGGTCCAATAAATAGCCGGAACTCGTGAATAAAAACAAGTTGTCCGGATTATACGAGCGATTTATATTGTATTGTTTACAATATTTTAGGAATATACGATCAAATCGGATTGTTTACTGGCTTTAAATGTGCTTCATAGACCATTTCTACTACTATCTATGTTTATAATTTTCCAATTCTTTTCGGAGACAATTTGATCGTTATTGAGTTTGAAATTTTATCATTTCAATAAAATGCACCACGTTGCCTTGATGTTGCGCCCATGTTTTCGTGGCGTGGCGCTTTGTCAGCCACTCGTCTTTTTTTGTAATTTTTCTTTCAAAGCCGCTTTGTTTTCACATTGTTGACGTTAACTGGAAGGCAATTTAGGACTTTTGTAGGCTAACACAAAGAGAGAAATGGAAGTTTACCAGGATTTTCAACATCGCGCAAATTGTTACACTCAACCGTATTGTCATTATTATTATTATCATTATTATTAAGAAACCGAAATGCTTTTAACGCTTAAAAAAATTATTCTACAAAGAGCGTACGAGGATAGCAACTGAAGCGACAAAGAAAAAAAATTAATGAGATTATTTTTTACGTTCAGGTGATAACATAATGGCGCATTACCGAAAATATTCTATCAACGAGACGGTAATAAATCATAATACACGTCTAGCATCAGTCAGCCAAGGGCAAAGTCGAGGGGCACCATTTAAGATTTAAAAGGAATTTTATACCCTTAACTAATTCACATCTGTTTTGACTCTTGGAGGGTCTTTCGAGTGCCTGCTGCTGGTGGCACGAGCCTGAAAAGGTGATTTCGTGGATTATTTTTGTACGTGGGCTTTACCGTGAAATTCTCCTTTCTAATAATGGCACGAGCATATGTCGTTTTGTGTTATGTATAATTATTAGTTTTACTTTTTTTTTAACTTTAAATGAGAGAAACACATTTTAAAATATTGGAATTGTTTCGAGAGAATTTCCACGCTACGAAAAGTCAAAGGGAAACTGAAAAAAAGTTGTTGTGGAAACTGTGAGACGGAGAAAACAGTTTCTTTTGTACTGCGTCCTTAAAACGTCCATCAACTTAGATGTAGGTATTATTTCTTATTGTGTAAGTTTTTGTTGGTATTTTGAGGATACGACTAGCGAAAAAATACAACTCTTAAGCATTATTAAACAACAAACTTTTTCAATGTCTCAAAACAATTCCAGATTTTCTTTTTGTACTATGTAAATAACTATTCCAAATTCATTTTTAACATTTTCTCGACATGTTGTAACTATTTAATATTAGTAAGAGTACTAACGTCAATTAAGGCTTCTCTGTTACGAATGGGTCCATTAATACCCCATTAGCGTCGCTTAGTTCTAGCAAATGTTCGTAACGTTCATTGGTGAATAGTACCACGCCCGCAAATGACCATAAGTTAACATCAATTAAGAAACTCAAATTAACACACAAATGTAGCAACTTCGAGCAGCAAATTGTGATTTTTAAAGGTAAACGAATGCGATCCGAGAGCGATAAATGAAAAATCGAAATACGAGTAAAAATGGGAACAATTTCACCATATTCGAATGTCAGTTGACTAATTAAAACTCGACCGATTTGGGCGAATGATTTCCGTTGCAATAACCAAAAATAGTGGTGGCAGTGTCGGGAAAAATACTGGATTTTAATTAAATAAGTTACAGTTGACCGTTGCACGCATGAATATTGGATATGCGAAATCAAAGCGGCGGGCGTCGATTAGTTTTTTTTTCGGACGCTCCAAAATAATCGAGTTTCGAGTTCATTTTAGTCGATTGAATTGAAATCTGCCACGTTGGCTGGTCCAGTCTAATTGCACTTTGTATCTCGCAGAACACAATTAAATTTTATACTTTGCTGGAATTTCTTGTTGCAGCAACAATAAAGGGATCCGGTTGCAAGGGAACCAAGTTGCTTCATTAAAATTGCTGCCGAAAATAATTGAAGTGTAGTCAACCTTTTTTCCTTCTTGGAAATATTGAGTTTCCTTCTTTAACTTTCACCTGGATACGCTTAAGAAGAATAAATCGAATAGAGGGGCACCAGTGCCTTGATTCTCTGGAAATCAAAAAGGGAATAGCCCGAATGACTCGGCCAGATAATAAATACGAGCTCGTTGGGTCCATTAGTGCTGATCTATATACGGTGTACAAGCTATAAAAAATGAAAAAGTGACATGTTTACGAGGATATGTCAAGTCGTACAAATCTCGATATTATGTATTTGTTTTTACAGTTCGAGTATAGGAGAGGGTGAGAAAAAAGTAAAACTCGACGAGATTCAATGAATAGACTAAATCAAATTATTGTTTTTTATGTAAATAAAATCGTATACGAGATAAGCACCATAAGTTTACAGCATGACCAAATCGATCATCAACCGTAGTGTGTCATAACAATGACAACAATTCCAGATTCTTAATTATCTTAGTTACTTATTTAATAAAAATTGTCTAAGCTGATGGTTACATGTACCTCACTTTTTACAATATAGAAAATTGTATCCAGAAAGAACACTTTTTGAGCCTCCGCCATGACAACCAAGAAGAGTTTCTTCAATCCCTTTTTACAGGGGATAAAACAAAGGTCATGTACCATATGAGCCCTTGTCTAAAAAAGAATCGATGGAATAGCAAAAACCACATGAAAAAGAACAACGAAAGGCAAGATAAGGTTAATCGAAATAAGAGATCATGACAACAATTTTCGGGGATTCACAGGGGATTTTTGTTATGAATTTACTGAAAGAATANAATTTGAGGAGCCAATTTCATTTGATATTTCACGAAAGCGCTGATAGATTTTGAATTCTTAATTGGGCGACCAATGTTATGTTACTTTTTTTTCCTGTTATCTTATGGTAAATGGATTATTTCATTTATCGACAGAGAATATTTTGGGGCAGTTTTTATGCATTGTCGAAAATTCGAATTGGTCTAGTTAACTCGAAAATTGAACAATACGTTTCAGTATTACAAGCCTATAACATTGGAAACAGATATACCGGGAACAAAAACTGTTGTCATAATACTGCTATTATCAATAAACAGTTGTAATTGTAAAGGGTAAACCGAAACGCGTACAGGTTTAATTAAGTATAATATATCATTCTTTCTACGTATGTACATAAAAAGACTTTATATGATTTATTGAATAATTAACAATGCGATAAGGGTGAAACTGTATTGAAAAACTGAAAAAAAAGAATGACTACAATCTATGAAAAAAGCCTCGAGAGATGATGATGACGATAATAAGGGGACAGCACTTAAGCCAGCACTTAAAGCAATCGACGTCCTTTAATAATTTAAAGCCGCCTTAATGAAGGAAAAGGGTTTTTCGGGGGATGAATTAGAGCGCAGTCAAATATTTGCCCAAGATCTTAAACTTTTCTTAATTTAAGTCGTCGGCTGTTTTTGGAATTCCCCTAGAGGATTTCAGATAAAAGAACGATTCGACCACAAAATGATTGCCAGTTTAGTAAAAATGAACTAATATTTGTTATAATCCTGCTCACTGTACTGGGTTTATTTCAAGTTTAAAATACCTACTAGTGAAATGACATTAAAATTGACTTTTCCTTTTACAATCCCTCCAGCAAACTGTCCCCTAAAGAGTTGTTAAGACAAAAACAGGGAAAATTTAATTACCATTCTCCCAATTGCTAAACTAATTTTCCTCTCTGATTCTCTCTCTCGTTTCATCCACCATCACCAACAACAACAACGATGTGAATCTCGAAGCCTTTGCCTTCTCCCTATTTAAATTAAGTCACGTGCCTCCTGCAAAACAGCAATTTTTCACTCAACTGCCCAAGCTTTGGATCTACTCAGATGAGAGTGCATCCGAATCAAGAAAAAAGCTTTGGGCACGTCACTATCAATTGTATGAACTACGCCGCACAGGTAAGAAACTGCAAATCCCGTAAGTCGTTGTTCATAAACAGTAAAGTGCGTGTGACTTTTGGGGCACACGGCAAAAACATGAATTTGACTCTAAATCAATTAAATTAGAGGGTCTGTGTCCTAGTCTCCTTTGGGATTTCAATGTCCCAAAGTCTAGGGGTGATTCTGGAGTTTTTTCTTTTACCACGAACAAAATCTATTATAAATGGACTTTGTTTGGAGTGCATTTATGTTTGTTTTGTTGATGTTATCTCGCAATAAGAGCTGAATTAAGTTGATTGCCAATTAACGATTGCAAATAACGTATGTAAGTTTGCCTACCATTGATTGAATAAACAGGGAACCTGTTGTACAGATACACTTGGTGTTTTAGTCTGGAAGAGCATTAGGGCTATAGTTTGAACAAGCTAATTGATAGTCTGTTTGGTCCTGTTATAATAATTATTAATGGAATTGCATCGAATAGCCCGGAATATTATTATTCGTTATTTTCGATAATTTGTGGTCCCATTATCACATAATTTGGTAGTAATGTCCAACTGGTAGTCGATGAGTTATTGTTATTGCTTTTGTCATTTTAAATTTGAAAATTGCACATTTTTGTTTGATAGCATTATACTTAGTTCTAAAGGCATTGTATGGAAGCATTAAGAACCATTAAATATAAAAAAATTGATTTCCAATGACTTAAAATACAGTGTTGAGTAATGAAAAAGGGTAATAAATAGATCAGTGCACTTTTATTTATGCAGCAATGCAGCTGTGCATTATGTTTACATTCTTTTATAACATTTATTTTGAAATTTTTCTGTTTTTCGATTTTTCTCTTTGGTGTTAGTCTGGAACCATTAACCAAATATGTAAATGTAACGTTACAAAGTCTATACAAGATACTAGAAATGATCGTCCAATTTGTAAATCAAATTTCGGAATATCGATTGAAATTATAAATAATTGATTAATTTGGAAAATGGCAATATGGCAAAGTTTAAGACATAACATAATTCAAATGAACACTGTCAAATATGTATCGTCAATGAATTTATTAATTGAGTGCCGATAAACAAAATATACATACAGGGTGTTAGAAATTAGTAGGCCAATCTGTTAACCATAAATTCCTTGAGTGAACATAAGTAGACTTTCCTTATATCACTTTTTCCCTTGGCGCTTTGTACTCAGTGTACAGAGTGTAAGAAAAAAAAAGGTAAAAGAAATATTACTTTTGTTAATAACTCTACTTTTTCTTAAGATATGTATTTTATTGAAATTTTGCATTAGTGGTCAGTTTGATTAGGCGCTTTTTTCCCATAATTTGGTAAAAAAATTTGGAGAAACAATCTGAAAAATGGGGTATCATACACATGTTTCTTCCCCCAACTTTTTTTTTCATGCCAATGATGCATTTGTTTACTATTTATTTATTATTATTTATTTAAATTAAATATTCCTTTATCGTCATTTCTTCGTTCTTGTAAAGTTTTTGATTTACCCCTCCTTTAGAAGACATTTCAGCTTATAATATAATTCCGCAATACATAAAATCCCATATACAGAGTGGTCCCTAATGTTATGTTAATACTGAAGAGTGAAACTCTTTGGCTCATTCTAAGAAAAAAATTTCCTATTGACATGAGTCTGTAAACGCGCCGTTTTCGAGATACAGAGTATTAAAAAAAAAATTTCCGTTTTTTTGACACCGCGGATTGATACTAATTTGTAACACCCTGTATTATTATCAGGAAAAATAATTTTTGTCAATTGAAGAGTGAAATATGCAATAGATCCTAAGTGCCATTTTTTTCAAAAATATCTGTTAATATGGTTTTAGGGTCTAAGGGCCATAAGAAACCAGTATTTGAATGCTTCAAATGTTTATACTATCTCCTATCGACATTAAGTTCATTTATTCACAAACAGGCCTAAGTTTTTTTCATATAGAATTTTTGTTTTCTGGTTAAAACCTTTTTTTTCATTTTTCAACGATATAACGTTATATTGGCACTTACTACCTTTTGTATATTTCACTCTTCAATTATGTTTATTTTTATTTAAATAAATACTACTATCTATATGTCGAACAGTATAATTTTAGTTGGACATCACAATTTTATCAATTCGTTACCACAATTATTTTTTTAAATTATTTAAAATCATTGGACTGAAAAATACACTGCTGCCAATAATTTCTCTATTTTGACAATTATAAATAAATTTGATCGTTCGTTTTCACTTGTGAGATTAGTTTTGTTAATTTCGTTAAACAGGATTTTAAATTTTAACATAAAATCTGCCCTTTTTAGAATAAATTAGTCTACGTATTTTATTTGAAATGATTAGAGAAATTTCAAAATTTTTCAATTTTAATATTTTGCTAGAAAATATTGGCAATAGTCAAATTCAATCGGCCTAATTGGCCAAATTCCTAGAATTACTTGTTTATCTTAAATTTACGTCATTTGTATATTAATTAAAAATTGTAACCATGAAGAAAGCTTCGAATTGAATAAAAAAACTTCTAGGAGCTAATAAAATAAGGTTTAATAACCAATAACTCCATCGAGCATTTGTAGAGTATCTAAAAATAAAGATATTAAGTTACACTGTTACTTCGAAATAAATGCTTTTAAATGCTTTGATAGTAGAATGGAACGCCATAACTACTGGGAACTGTTATAAACTAGGTGCAACTATGCTCACAAGAATCGCTGCAGTTCGTAAAGCTAAGGATCGAAGTATTGATGGAAAAAATAAATTACATAGTTGTGTTAAATATAGGTATACGCATATACGAAGTTTCTTCCATATCCATTTGCCTTTCGCATTAAAATAGCTTCGTAATTGTAGGGTAGATACCTTATACATTTGCACAAGACTGTATATCTTATTTAATGTAATTAAAATATACAGAGAATTTTCTAAATATTGAGCAAAAATTTAAGGGATTACTTCTTGGGTTATTTTTTAGGAATATTTTGTCTTACGATGATTTTCCGAAAGCTTCTTTGTATTCAAGACAGAGGGCGGTGAACTTTTACAAAAAATAAAATATATCTGGGTTTTATACATTTTTTATTTATGTTATACATTTGTAATTTACAATAACTGCTGTAAATGACTACTACCAGCTAGGATACATGCACTCAATGTTCTTTGCATTGACTATCCAACTCTCAAAAATGTCATGCTCGTTCCTTGGCAACCATCAATTATTCGGTTTCTTAAATATTGAACATTTTTCACTGAACTATTTTACACTAATGACTTCAGATGGCCCCACAGGAAATAATCCTGTGGGTTTTGAAAAAAATTGCAATAATATTTATCAAAAAACATTTATCGTCCTCTATCTTGAAAACGTAGAGGCTTTCGAAAAACTATTATAGCCGAAATATTCTTAAAACAACCCAAGGAATAACCCTTTGAATTTTTACCCAATATTTAGGAAACACCTTTATAATAGATATTATATTACAGACTTTTATATATCTAGTAATGGTGTGGTTGTTGATGTTGTACAACTAAAATTATCCGTCCGGCTTATATGTAGACAGCTAAATGAAAATCTAATATATGTATTTACTTACAAAGTGTCAATTGATTTTTTCTAGATTGATATAAAATGTTCCAAAAAGATGGAACAATTNTTTTTTTTTTTTCGTTCTCTAAAAGCTCTCAAGTCATTTTATTAAAAATACCAGAATGAAGAAATTTTATTTAATCCGGCTCTGTTATTGAACTTTGATTGTTCATCAAAGGTGATACAATCAAGCATTGCTATTATTCTCAAACATTGTTTAATTTCTATTGAATTATTGCCAATTATAAAATGATATACATACATATTATGTAAATATTAATTTGAATGGAATTTATCAATAACTGAAAATATGTAGTCAATTTTTTAAATTCCTAAATCGGGCGAGACACATCGAATAAGTGGCCAATAGCGTACGTTGAAACTTGAAACGAGACCAAATTCCAGATTGCTTTAAAGTCCATCTGGTTAACTCCCAGTCAATCTCAACTTCAATTGAAATTGAGTTTAGAAATATCTATTAGTTTATTTGTAAAGCTATTGGAAACAGGTAAATGGAATACTCCAAGTATACTCCCTCAGCTTTATCAGCAAGAAAATTAACAACGGAAATGAATTCGATTCTTATTTTTTTTTAATCGAACAACATTTAGAAAAGTGTTTTAACATAGAAGGAGAACAAAAAAAAGGAAGTCCTTAAAAGCCACATCTTCTGGAACTCATTTTACTTTTCTTTTTTTTTCATAAAAAATACATGATGACATCTCATAAAAATTTGAGGAGCCAATTTCATTTGATATTTCACGAAAGCGCTGATAGATTTTGAATTCTTAATTGGGCGACCAATGTTATGTTACTTTTTTTTCCTGTTATCTTATGGTAAATGGATTATTTCATTTATCGACAGAGAATATTTTGGGGCAGTTTTTATGCATTGTCGAAAATTCGAATTGGTCTAGTTAACTCGAAAATTGAACAATACGTTTCAGTATTACAAGCCTATAACATTGGAAACAGATATACCGGGAACAAAAACTGTTGTCATAATACTGCTATTATCAATAAACAGTTGTAATTGTAAAGGGTAAACCGAAACGCGTACAGGTTTAATTAAGTATAATATATCATTCTTTCTACGTATGTACATAAAAAGACTTTATATGATTTATTGAATAATTAACAATGCGATAAGGGTGAAACTGTATTGAAAAACTGAAAAAAAAGAATGACTACAATCTATGAAAAAAGCCTCGAGAGATGATGATGACGATAATAAGGGGACAGCACTTAAGCCAGCACTTAAAGCAATCGACGTCCTTTAATAATTTAAAGCCGCCTTAATGAAGGAAAAGGGTTTTTCGGGGGATGAATTAGAGCGCAGTCAAATATTTGCCCAAGATCTTAAACTTTTCTTAATTTAAGTCGTCGGCTGTTTTTGGAATTCCCCTAGAGGATTTCAGATAAAAGAACGATTCGACCACAAAATGATTGCCAGTTTAGTAAAAATGAACTAATATTTGTTATAATCCTGCTCACTGTACTGGGTTTATTTCAAGTTTAAAATACCTACTAGTGAAATGACATTAAAATTGACTTTTCCTTTTACAATCCCTCCAGCAAACTGTCCCCTAAAGAGTTGTTAAGACAAAAACAGGGAAAATTTAATTACCATTCTCCCAATTGCTAAACTAATTTTCCTCTCTGATTCTCTCTCTCGTTTCATCCACCATCACCAACAACAACAACGATGTGAATCTCGAAGCCTTTGCCTTCTCCCTATTTAAATTAAGTCACGTGCCTCCTGCAAAACAGCAATTTTTCACTCAACTGCCCAAGCTTTGGATCTACTCAGATGAGAGTGCATCCGAATCAAGAAAAAAGCTTTGGGCACGTCACTATCAATTGTATGAACTACGCCGCACAGGTAAGAAACTGCAAATCCCGTAAGTCGTTGTTCATAAACAGTAAAGTGCGTGTGACTTTTGGGGCACACGGCAAAAACATGAATTTGACTCTAAATCAATTAAATTAGAGGGTCTGTGTCCTAGTCTCCTTTGGGATTTCAATGTCCCAAAGTCTAGGGGTGATTCTGGAGTTTTTTCTTTTACCACGAACAAAATCTATTATAAATGGACTTTGTTTGGAGTGCATTTATGTTTGTTTTGTTGATGTTATCTCGCAATAAGAGCTGAATTAAGTTGATTGCCAATTAACGATTGCAAATAACGTATGTAAGTTTGCCTACCATTGATTGAATAAACAGGGAACCTGTTGTACAGATACACTTGGTGTTTTAGTCTGGAAGAGCATTAGGGCTATAGTTTGAACAAGCTAATTGATAGTCTGTTTGGTCCTGTTATAATAATTATTAATGGAATTGCATCGAATAGCCCGGAATATTATTATTCGTTATTTTCGATAATTTGTGGTCCCATTATCACATAATTTGGTAGTAATGTCCAACTGGTAGTCGATGAGTTATTGTTATTGCTTTTGTCATTTTAAATTTGAAAATTGCACATTTTTGTTTGATAGCATTATACTTAGTTCTAAAGGCATTGTATGGAAGCATTAAGAACCATTAAATATAAAAAATTGATTTCCAATGACTTAAAATACAGTGTTGAGTAATGAAAAAGGGTAATAAATAGATCAGTGCACTTTTATTTATGCAGCAATGCAGCTGTGCATTATGTTTACATTCTTTTATAACATTTATTTTGAAATTTTTCTGTTTTTCGATTTTTCTCTTTGGTGTTAGTCTGGAACCATTAACCAAATATGTAAATGTAACGTTACAAAGTCTATACAAGATACTAGAAATGATCGTCCAATTTGTAAATCAAATTTCGGAATATCGATTGAAATTATAAATAATTGATTAATTTGGAAAATGGCAATATGGCAAAGTTTAAGACATAACATAATTCAAATGAACACTGTCAAATATGTATCGTCAATGAATTTATTAATTGAGTGCCGATAAACAAAATATACATACAGGGTGTTAGAAATTAGTAGGCCAATCTGTTAACCATAAATTCCTTGAGTGAACATAAGTAGACTTTCCTTATATCACTTTTTCCCTTGGCGCTTTGTACTCAGTGTACAGAGTGTAAGAAAAAAAAAGGTAAAAGAAATATTACTTTTGTTAATAACTCTACTTTTTCTTAAGATATGTATTTTATTGAAATTTTGCATTAGTGGTCAGTTTGATTAGGCGCTTTTTTCCCATAATTTGGTAAAAAAATTTGGAGAAACAATCTGAAAAATGGGGTATCATACACATGTTTCTTCCCCCAACTTTTTTTTTCATGCCAATGATGCATTTGTTTACTATTTATTTATTATTATTTATTTAAATTAAATATTCCTTTATCGTCATTTCTTCGTTCTTGTAAAGTTTTGATTTACCCCTCCTTTAGAAGACATTTCAGCTTATAATATAATTCCGCAATACATAAATCCCATATACAGAGTGGTCCCTAATGTTATGTTAATACTGAAGAGTGAAACTCTTTGGCTCATTCTAAGAAAAAAATTTCCTATTGACATGAGTCTGTAAACGCGCCGTTTTCGAGATACAGAGTATTAAAAAAAAAAATTTCCGTTTTTTTGACACCGCGGATTGATACTAATTTGTAACACCCTGTATTATTATCAGGAAAAATAATTTTTGTCAATTGAAGAGTGAAATATGCAATAGATCCTAAGTGCCATTTTTTTCAAAAATATCTGTTAATATGGTTTTAGGGTCTAAGGGCCATAAGAAACCAGTATTTGAATGCTTCAAATGTTTATACTATCTCCTATCGACATTAAGTTCATTTATTCACAAACAGGCCTAAGTTTTTTTCATATAGAATTTTTGTTTTCTGGTTAAAACCTTTTTTTTTCATTTTTCAACGATATAACGTTATATTGGCACTTACTACCTTTTGTATATTTCACTCTTCAATTATGTTTATTTTTATTTAAATAAATACTACTATCTATATGTCGAACAGTATAATTTTAGTTGGACATCACAATTTTATCAATTCGTTACCACAATTATTTTTTTAAATTATTTAAAATCATTGGACTGAAAAATACACTGCTGCCAATAATTTCTCTATTTTGACAATTATAAATAAATTTGATCGTTCGTTTTCACTTGTGAGATTAGTTTTGTTAATTTCGTTAAACAGGATTTTAAATTTTAACATAAAATCTGCCCTTTTTAGAATAAATTAGTCTACGTATTTTATTTGAAATGATTAGAGAAATTTCAAAATTTTTCAATTTTAATATTTTGCTAGAAAATATTGGCAATAGTCAAATTCAATCGGCCTAATTGGCCAAATTCCTAGAATTACTTGTTTATCTTAAATTTACGTCATTTGTATATTAATTAAAAATTGTAACCATGAAGAAAGCTTCGAATTGAATAAAAAAACTTCTAGGAGCTAATAAAATAAGGTTTAATAACCAATAACTCCATCGAGCATTTGTAGAGTATCTAAAAATAAAGATATTAAGTTACACTGTTACTTCGAAATAAATGCTTTTAAATGCTTTGATAGTAGAATGGAACGCCATAACTACTGGGAACTGTTATAAACTAGGTGCAACTATGCTCACAAGAATCGCTGCAGTTCGTAAAGCTAAGGATCGAAGTATTGATGGAAAAAATAAATTACATAGTTGTGTTAAATATAGGTATACGCATATACGAAGTTTCTTCCATATCCATTTGCCTTTCGCATTAAAATAGCTTCGTAATTGTAGGGTAGATACCTTATACATTTGCACAAGACTGTATATCTTATTTAATGTAATTAAAATATACAGAGAATTTTCTAAATATTGAGCAAAAATTTAAGGGATTACTTCTTGGGTTATTTTTTAGGAATATTTTGTCTTACGATGATTTTCCGAAAGCTTCTTTGTATTCAAGACAGAGGGCGGTGAACTTTTACAAAAAAATAAAATATATCTGGGTTTTATACATTTTTTATTTATGTTATACATTTGTAATTTACAATAACTGCTGTAAATGACTACTACCAGCTAGGATACATGCACTCAATGTTCTTTGCATTGACTATCCAACTCTCAAAAATGTCATGCTCGTTCCTTGGCAACCATCAATTATTCGGTTTCTTAAATATTGAACATTTTTCACTGAACTATTTTACACTAATGACTTCAGATGGCCCCACAGGAAATAATCCTGTGGGTTTTGAAAAAAATTGCAATAATATTTATCAAAAAACATTTATCGTCCTCTATCTTGAAAACGTAGAGGCTTTCGAAAAACTATTATAGCCGAAATATTCTTAAAACAACCCAAGGAATAACCCTTTGAATTTTTACCCAATATTTAGGAAACACCTTTATAATAGATATTATATTACAGACTTTTATATATCTAGTAATGGTGTGGTTGTTGATGTTGTACAACTAAAATTATCCGTCCGGCTTATATGTAGACAGCTAAATGAAAATCTAATATATGTATTTACTTACAAAGTGTCAATTGATTTTTTCTAGATTGATATAAAATGTTCCAAAAAGATGGAACAATTATCATCTTGTTAAATGCACAAATTGAAAGAAAGATACATGTCATTAAGCAAATACATATTTGATAAAATTTCAATTCAAAGAGATTTTCCTTTAGAATCCATGTTAATTGAAAAAAACCAGTGATCCAATTAAGTCGGCTTTTTTCCTTAAAATTGCTAAAGTATATGTAACTTCTGGGATCTTTTGAAGTAAATTTAATATAGGACATATATATTTTTTTAAATATTCAATTTTGGTATTTGTCGAACCTATTCGTTTATAAGAAAACCAGGAAAACAGAGTCTTTATTAAGTACTAAATACAGTACAAAACTATTCATATACACGACGTCTGTGAATGACCTAGCCAATTTCAGAAGGTGATTCTACACATTAAATGCAACCAAAAATGTATGGTAGGAAATTTTAGAAAACTCAGCCCATTTTGAGGAAATTCAATTTTCTATGAATCATCATGTTTTGCTATTGGGTTAACAACCCAATAAATCCGTAAATCAACCTCCGTAACTTCTTTACATTGCTGCTAGAAACATTCTAATGATACCATTTGAGAGCCATTTAAATTCATTATTTAAAACTGTTATTACGAGTTCATTTTATTTCCATTTTGCTGACATTTCATAGATCTGAATGTAAAACTTTTTTATTTCTTTCTTCGTTTTAAATTTTCAACTACCATTTCACATTTCATGAAAAACATCTACAACCAAGTACCATTCTACCGTTTCTTGAGTTTATCTTACTTTTAAAAGTGAGAGGAAGGTGTTAATTATTCAAAATCACTTGTACAGAGGAAAAACTGTATTTGCACAAATTAAAAAAAAAATAATAAAAACAAAACACTGTAAGTTATAAATATTATTCAAAAGATATAAAAGTCAGATTAGAGAATTTTAAAAACTTGAAAAATAAATGAAGTTCAAACAAAATATCAGATAAATTAAATCGATTAATGGAGATTTCGAAGAATACACTTTATAATAGTGTCACAAAAGGAAAGGAAAGAGAAAAACTCATTAAAGTAACGCCCACTATTCATTATAAACGGAGTTTTTTATACGATCAAACTCAGGTAATTGAGGAAAAAGATCATTTCGGTCCGAAATGAAATCTACACCAACAAATTTCCTGGACCGTTTTGCGAAGATTGAAATAATTGAAAGTTTTTCGAGCGAATGGTGGTGACGATTTGGAAACCCACTGGCTGATAATAATAACGCCACCCCTCTTTTTCGTTATAGTGAGATTTTTAATTAAGTTTTTTGGAAGATAATTTACTGTTTGAAGTAATAATGTTTTAGGGCGACCACCTGATGGACGGCAAAGTCGTTTTAATCAAGCCGAACGAGTCTCGTAAAATCCTGGAAGTTTAATCATATCGGAAGAAACCGAGGATACAATTTAAGAGACTTCAGTGCAATCAATTCAAGTCCAAGAGGGAAAGAGAGACAGAGAGAGAGAGAGAGAGAGAGAGAAAGAGAGAGAGCGAGAGAGAGTTTGAATTGTCGTCTTGATTTATTTCCTTCAATTTCGAGTTTGACATTTTCAATGTTAAATTGCACTTTTCTTGGATCTTGATGCGCTTAAAAGAAACATGAAACGAACAACTAAGAATAACGCCGTTTTATTGACTTTTCGTAATTGAACATAAGTCATAATTTAACGGAATATATCCACATTTTTTAGTTGAATGGCTTGTAAGCACCCCCATAGAAAAAGCGAAGATTGGTGGGTCTGAACAAAGGCGCGCCTCAATGTTTCTATTCAATAGAACAAAATGAAACAAACGGTGCCGCCACTGTTCCATTCAAACGTCAACAAGAACCATGCGTGTTTGTCAGGGCATCAGATAGCTTTGATACATGAGTTTTTCATATCTTTCGACGGACCTAAATAAATATCCTTTATTTTTATGCATTGGGACTTGTTAAACGCGTTCACCTTCACACAATTACCTAAATGACAATGAGAAGGGGGGGGGCGGTTTTTTGGCACACCCTATATGGTAAAAAATCACACAAATTCACATCAACGATGATGATGATCTTGCCAAAAATCGAACCCCAAAATTCGAGGGGTGGTTTATGTATCTAAATAATGCGGTTTCATTTCCCCCTGTTTGAAAAAACTTTAGACACACACATTATAACAAGCTTATGTCATTATTGGGGCGTCTCTTTTTTCTCTCGATAACGATGAAATATAGTGGTACATTTCGGAGCTGCATTTATACGTTGGGGGAGTGTTAAAGTTTCAGGAAATTACCTTGTGCACGAGAAGGGGGGGAGGGTTATGTGCTAGGGCAGAACTGTAAAAGCGCGCCTTTTGACGCAAAAGAACCTTATTTTGTAGGTTTTTTTGCTGGAGGGGTTTGAAACGTAAATAATTTCAGCCCCGTTTATTTATTATTTCGATTGTTGCATAATTTATTTTGATGAGTTTTGGATTCCTTTTGCGTGAGACCGACTTGTAAATATCGTTTCCCTAATTCCCAAGATAATCGTTTTCTGTTAATAAAAGATGAGTTTTTCGACTCGGTTTTTTGGAGGGTCGACCAAGGATGTGACTAATTTTTAATTTTCCAAAGCATAGGGCGATTCGGTAATATTTTCCATTAAAAACACTATAAATTTTTAGTCAGTTTCAAAACTCAAATGGTCTTAATTAGAAATTTTAAAATTTTTTCGTGCTAAACTTTAATTAAAACTTTTTACTTCAATTTAGATTATACATGTTCTCATTGTGGTATACATTATCCTTTTTTCTTTCAGTTAATTAAACGCAAATACTGCAAGCACATGCAGGTATAAACGTACAAGTTTTCCAACAAGCTAGTTAAGGAAATTAATCTAATTTCATGTGAAAATACAGTTTCTACACACCAACAGGGGAACAAATTTTTTAAACTATAATTATTTAATGATTCCCGATTTTCTTCTGTTGTTCACTAGAAAGTCTATTCATCAAGACGTATGTACAAAAGAGAGACCTCGACTTCGATCAATCCATCATGTCCAAGGACTAAAAAGAACACATCCGACTCGGTTTTTCTCTCTTTCACTTAATTTCCGCGAAAGCAAGAGGATAAAAACTATACAGACTCGCATTTATGGGATAATGTTCGGAGTTTTTTTTCCATTAAACCTCCTTGAAAACATTCTTGAGTAAAATGCTTACGACTTCTTCTCTATTTCTTAACGATAGACTAAAATATCGTAATTGATGGTTTTAATAATGGAATATACAGTTTTTAAAATTGGGTTTCATTTTATTCAAGCAATTGAAAAATAAGTTTTTGCTGTAGGGAGTTTTAGATGATTTTAAATTACCAAATACGGAATGTACGTATATACAGGGTGTCTCGAAAGTCAGGGTCGATCGCTGGGGAAATGAATATAGATACAAGAATGTATTGTTTTCGAGTTACCCTGATTTGCATGTTAAAATTTGAAATTGTTTTGTCTTCGATTTTTTTTGTTAAAATTGAAACGAAATGGTTTTTACGACGTTCAAAACACGAATAACGTTAAATAAAAGTTGCAGGCTGCTTTAGCACTACCGCGTAGAAGTACAGTCCACTTAGCAACCCTTGACAGAGATCAGGACCCCACACTTCGTCACTGTACCTCCACGCGGGGTATCCTAAAGAAGCCCGCAACTTTTATTTGACTTTGGCTGTGTTTTGAAACTCATAAAAGTCATTTTGTTTCAGTTTAAATAAAAGGATTTGGAGGCAAAGCAATTTCAAATTTTAACATGAAAATGACGATAACTTGAAAACAACACATTTTTGGACCTAGGTTTGTATGAATTTTTTTTCTTATTTTTTGGTTTTCCATTCATTTCCCCAACAATTGACCTCGACTTTCGGGACCTCCTGTATATGTATAAAGGTGCAAGCATTCGTTTTTTTAGCTATACAACATGCTGCGTCATCTTCAAAAATTCATTTACCTCTATTTTAATTACGGTAACTTCTGCACTTCTAATTTTTCCGAGCGTTGTGCTGACATACACGCCCAAACTAAAAGTCCCCTAGGAAATTTGACAGAAGGTTTCAAACAAAACTCCTGTTCCACGTGAAAAGTTTTAACATCATTGCCGACAGGAGATGCACTAGCCTAGCTTATTTATTGACATTGAATTCGGGTTGTTACTTTTTGAATATCTTTAAGCATTAATTAATTATTATTAAAAAATCAAAATAAATTGCTATAAAATACTTAAATTTTCCTAAAATTAATTCCAAAATTAATGCATAGAAACTGAAATAGATTTTTTATATTTCGAATTTTTATTTGCCGTCCCTTTCACTTCGTGATATCCACACAAGCGAAAAAATAAGAATGAAATATGCGATAAGGTTCAATATATTTTTTTCTAAAATTTACGAAAACCGTTCTATTCGACCTAAATATAATTCAAAGCCCCTTCAAAATGCGACCGGAGGTAAAAGGCTCATGTATTGATGATGTATATTTAATGTAACATATCCCCGATGAACGCTAATGCTTTTAGGAAAAAAAATGGCGACTTCTTTTTGTTCGTGATTCTTCTTTTTAAAATAATCGTAATTTAACTCAGCAATTTAACAAGGGAAATTCTTAAGAGATCTTATTTTTCGATAGCGTTTTACCTTCCTCGCTTCGGTCAGTGTCGTATATCATTTTCTATTATCAATCTGTCCGAAAGGAGTCAGATTATCCCCTTGATATCGGGTGACATGGAAAACCAATCACTAAAAACAGTGGCGTTACTCTTCAAGTTGTTTTTCTAGTTTTTATTAAGCGATTGCACGTTTACACTTGGAATTTTACAAAGGTTTTTTGAGTGAGAGTTTTCCACAATGGATATTCTATTGCGATAGCTAAGTGCCAAATGTTTGTTGAATAAAGTGCAGTAAAGTGGTATGAGGATACGCCACTGGTCAATTTAACCTCAATCGAAGAAAAATACCTGATTTTTCGATATCGGAAGGACCTCGTGGAGATAATCGAAGGATTCACCCTCAAATGCCATCTATCATTTAATAACATTACCAACAAGGGACGTGTGTGTGATTTATGACGTAACAGTGGCGTAGCAAGTGAAACCAAACGAGAGTTTTTAATCGCGAAAGTCACGTGGTGGGTGAGGAAAAAGGCAAACAACCTGAACTTTACCGATAAGAATCCGTAATTATGGGTTTTCCAAACATAATCAGTCAAAATTGAAATTTGCCGCTGGAAAACGTTGTCGTCTCAAGGAAATTTCCTTGGTTAAACTCGGTGTTGACACGAAAATAAAACCGATTTACATGCTAAGCATGAGAGAGTTCTTGTTTTAAGAATGATTTATACATTTTATCGGATTACGGTGGTTGTTGCATGAGGTGTTAGAACTACTTTTCATGAGAAGAAAACGGCAAAATTTACCAGGCCAACGCACTCAATGGTTTTAATTTTTACCAAGATTAACTAGTACGAATATAATTTCGTTAGAGTTACGGTGAATTTATGAAACACGGTTTCAGCAGAATCAAAGGAAACTTATTTGGTTTATAACGCGGTCAAATCATTTAATATTCATATTCGCTCTTTTAAAATGCATATTTAAAGGAAAAAAAATGCAAACTGTCTCTTTTAAAGCTGTAAATTCACGTTAATAAATATGAATTTCATTTTGCGGTCGTTACTAAAACGCACACATGCAACCCGACAAACAACCCTTATCACTGGCCTTATTTATAGACCTTATCTTCTCGAAATTTGCATGGATTTCATTCGGGATAGGAACGAAAACTTATTGGAAGGACAGTATATTATTGTTGAGCTCGGGTTCGAGTGATTTGTTCGATTTTAACGAGCCTTTTTAATTGAATTTAAGTTTCGAAATCCACGTGTATTGTTATTATATTTTTTTCCCGTCCGTTCTGGGGGCCCTTTCGGTAATAAAGTGATAACGAGGAAAAGGTACATGAGGAAAATCCTTCTCCTAGCTCGTTGTTGGGGTTTAGCTGGGAAAGGGTCGTGAATGAGAGAGGTTTTTGCCAGAAAAGGAGTAATTTTCATTCTATATAGTACTTCCTAAATGTGGGGTAATTTTTATTCAAAAGCTTTTACCGAGTTTTTGTTCGTGGAAAGGTCGAAATATACAGGCTTACTGAAGGAACCCCAAAAGTGAAGAATTTTATTTTACGATCAACAATTCACCTTTTCTGAGTCGCTGTGTACATACATAGCCGGTGGCATATCGAAAAATAGGCTCACTGGATTTGCAATTATCCAGGTTATTAAAGATAAGCGTTCCTGCAGGCAATAATTCGCGCGATGTCTAACACCCAATATCCGGTCGAGTTGTACCCAGAAGCGTGCCATAGATTACCACGCAAACCCGGGAGCGACACGTTCTAATAAGGGGCCGTTTTGAATCCCCTTTTTCGGAAGTCCACGGGGTGTGAATGTCAGCGACACGAGCAAAATGGAAGTTGTCGCGCTGTTCCCTCGTTTGTAAGATTGTAACGATCAGCGTTGGTACACCAATAAGTGTTTTCGCTTTCTTGTTCTTTTCTCACACACCGAAAACGCTTTATTTCTTATGAAAATTAGAAACAGGCAATTACAGTGGATATTTTTTTTTTTTAAAGAATACGTAGATGTCTTTTTAGCCTAATTAAACTTTAAAGAAAGCTTTAATTGTTGTAGATGTACTGGAACAAATAATGAGATTGTATTTAACTATTTTTTTCTAATATTTATTTAATTTATGATTATGATACGTCACTGTCTTTACCATCAAAGCATCTAAAATCTACAAATAGTGAGCAACGAGTGCCGTGCAATATCCAGTAATTTCGACGGCTTAATGAATTATAGCGTAAGATTTACGAGTTTCGACCCCCCCCTCTAGAAAATGGCTTTCGCCCTTATCAAACCTAGGGCTGAACTGGGACAGAGAGATCTGCAGCAGGAGAAGTGGTGGGACGTGAAACCGCACCAAAATTAGTATTTTATTGGTTTTAGTTCGGTGCGACACCCCGATCGGAAAATCAGCAGCCACCCCCTTGATGTATGCCATATATTCGCTACGTTTCGGTTCATTGCACGTCGTCAATGTTATCCAGATAAGCTCGGCTAATAAATTTCTTGGAAACGACGACGTCCACGATGAATTAGAGCCTCATGTGCCACGAGAATGCGCGATTTATATGGAATTTTCGTGACTTCGATCGACCGCGCTCTTTAACAGACTGACTCCCGCACACTAGTTTTGGTTTCAACCAAAAAAAAACTTTGTAATAAACGAAAATGTATTTTATCCTTTAAACAGCGTTGCCAACTTAATTATGCCATTAAAGTGAGTTGTTGCGCGAGGAAATTGCGGAACGATGTGCGTTCGTAACGACCTGTATCACGATATTTAATGGCTTGTTAACTACATACATGGAGGTTCTAAATCTAATTTAAACAGAAAAATTTTTTTTCTTTTATCTATTTTAAAAATGAATTTGGAAATTCAATTGCGATTACGATTAAATAAAATGCAAGTGTTTCCAATATTTTCACATTAATTGTCTCTTGGTGAACTTTCTATTCTAACGAACATTAAAAGTAATTTAATTTCATTTTTCAAATTGTACCTTTTTTTTATTAACATTTCCAAACATTAGATTTTGGTTCAGATTTTTGTCTCTATTCTTTTTCTCTCTTTTTTTTTCTTTTCTATTGCATATGTATACTAATTTTTATGTTGAATGTAGAAAATACACATTAGTTCTGATAGCTTATTTGATAACTTGTATTTTGCAATTGTATTGAAAAACTTAATTAACCGTTATTTAAAAAAAGGTCCTACGTTGATTTTACACCTACAGACCATCATACTCAACTTAACGTAAAATTAGAACTGTATAATTCAAAGATTTAGTATTAAGACAGTCGATGCTTCTAAATTGAAAATGTTCTCGATTAATAAATCAAATGAAAGGAAAATTGTAAGGTCTCTCACAAGTGAATTGTTCGAACGAAAACCAACGGCGGTTCAATCAAAAACAGTTGTTCTTCAAGTTAGGAAAGAAAACATTTATATTTGAATGAGTATAAACCTTAAGTAAAGGGCATTTTCAAATAATAATTCATTTTGACAAATTTTGGGGTGTTCAAATAATACACAGGGGACCAAATTGAACTGTTACACATGACATGCGTTTCTATAGGTTGTTAATTGCAAATGTTGGAAAAGGTCATACTAATGAGTCATGAATCGTTATTAAATATTACAACCAAACACTTGTCTTGGTTTTCTTGAATATTTGATTCTTCTCGATGTTGAATCGTGATATCTAATTTATCAATTTAACAAAACGAAAGACGGCTCACAAGAGACGACGGCTGATGCTTCGTCAGAACTTAAGTCCAATTAACCATGAAAAAATGTCGTCCTTCCGTCATTGTCTATGAGTGTTACAGTTATTTTAACACCACATATCTCTTAATAACAATTGATCTTAATGAATCTAGCTTAATTGCCTCGTTGTATCATAACTTGGAAATTCTTTTGTTGCAAAAAGGTCAAACATTATGTTATTTTCATTGTGTTTCGTCTGTGTAATTCATGTCGGATCCCTTTTGGTAGAAAGAATAATTTTCGGGGTTGTCGGAGACATTAGACCGTTATTCGGACACTTATTATATCAGTTAGTCATGAAATAGCCGAATAAACTGGAAAATATGGTAGACAGAGGGGTTATTGGCTCATGAACAAAAGTCATCTGTCAGTAATGCGAGTAGGGTGTATATAGTGCGTTAATGTCATTTTCTGTGGACGTTCGATATCATGATCGTGCGGTTAAAGACTGAGTAAACTATCTATTGTATAAACGTCTAGAAATAAATCCTTGTTAAACGAGTTTATGGCAATTTAGAACAACAACAACAAGGGTCCCTCCATTATCAGCGATTTTGCATTTGCGCCAAGTCATTACATGCAGGAAACGAAAGATTTGTCGTCGGTTAATGCGGACATTTTAATTGGAATTAAAGGGGTTGAAGCTAAAAAAAGTCTCTGTTTTTTTTTTTTTTTTTGAAAAAAGTTACGTTGTTCCCCGCCGTAATAGTGAACGACTAATTACTCGGAATTGAAATTTTCCGTAAACGATGATGATTTTTGCGCCTCTTGAAGCAAGAAGATAAATAGTGGCGTAATTACCAGGGTAACAATTAAAATTTAGGGGGACGATTTTTGATTAGTGGAAGGTCTTTAAGAAATTTTCCAATTAAATCGGGACTTGCTGCAATTTGCCGAGCTCAAAACAGTATTATTTGAAATGTAAAATATCCACTGGATGGATAATCATCAGCAATTAGGGCATAGTGCATTTTACCATTAAATTTATTCTTAAATTTACATTATAAGCGGAGTTATATACATGTCGCTATTATCGTAATTANTTCGAATACTTTTACCGCAGATCTTGTATCATTTCTGTAAATAATACAGTATGATAAAGTTTTTAGAGAAGTTGCACTAATATTACAATATTCCTTAAAACGATAATGAACGACCCAATGTAAAATTGGTAATTTCATACGTAAAATAGAAATAAATTAAAAAATTAAATTAATTCAAAATAATTGTATAAAATAATAACAGAGCACACAGGATGATAACATATTAATAATAATCATAAATAAGTCCAGTTAAATGTTAGAAATTACCTACTTTACATTCAATTTTACTACCCTGTATTTGGTCGTTCATTTTTTTTTGAGGAATACTGTAATATTAGTGCAACTTCTCTAAAAACTTTATCATACTGTATTATTTACAGAAATGATACAAGATCTGCGGTAAAAGTATTCGAAAACAAAGAAAATTGCAAAAAACTTTAGGTGCGTTACCATTAGCTTAATAGGAAAACTAAAACTTAAAATGCTATTAACTGAAAAACTACAACACTTGATATATAGGTATGTTTGGTTAAATCAACTCAAAATCACGTATTCTATCACCTCCTCAAAGGAATAGGTCGAATTACCAATAACCCTGTATATATATATATATATATGTGTGTGTGTGTGTGTGTGGGAAGCAAGTGATTGCTTTGTATCCCTGCCAAAAGCCATTAAGATTTTATATGATCCAAAGGGAATAACTGTGGATTGTTAAATCCCTCGAGATGTCCGAACACACGTGTTGAAACAGGAATTGCTGGCGGCCAATCGGGTGCTAGAATCCGCGCCTGGAAAAGGCAATTGTTTTTTTTCTGGATCGAGTATGTGTGTGGGGGGCAGAAAGGTGGAGGCAAGAACGATTGACTATCGGAAAACGAGATTTCTAAAGGAAGGTTTCAGAGGTAAGAAAATGATCATCAACCCTGATTTCGGTTTTGCTCAAGTTTATTTTCTTCATGAAGCTACTCAATATAATAATAATATTTACAAAAGGCCATAACATATAATAAAATGTTCACTTTTGTAAGAAGAAATTCATTTATTATTATACAACAATAAAATAATTATTTTATCACAAGTAGACTCTTTTAAACATTTAGACCATCTTAATAAAGGGGAAGGAGGGTGTTTTACATTAACATAAACTAGCCAGAAAAAGCGTCCAATGAAGTACAATATAAAAATTATGTTTTTTTTTCTCAGTACATACATCTGCTCACTATTTACAATAAAAACCCATTCTCTCAGTCCACGTGCCCTAAATTTTTACGTATTCTGGATGAAAAAGTGACATTTATTACGATGACGAGATGTGACATTAAGGTTTTATATATTTTATATAAAATAAAAAACAATATACTCTGGAATATTTTTGACACTCACTTATATAAAACCCCATGTCTATTTACAAAGAGATATTCATTCTCCACATTACATGTACATATAATTTAATCCTAAATAAATTAAATTCGATTTAAGCAGCTGTAGAAACGGCGCTTCAATTGTGGCTGTTCTTGTTGTTACTGTGGACCCATGAAAACATATATTATTTTTACAATTATTTATTAATAACACATTTAACAACAAAGTCGAAACATTGATTAATTTCTCTCTTCTAGTTAACGTACACCTGCAAGAGAAAAAAGAATGTTTCAAACGCATTAAAGGACAAAAAAAAGGCATTGAATCCCCATAAATCACTTAAATACACACAAGACTGGGAGCCTTTAAGCTTGAAATGTAATGGAAAACAGGAGCAACAAAGTTGTGCCCGTTCGCCTCGAAATCCTTTGCTAGGAATACAACAAAGGACGGTTATTTTGTATAAAGCGTTTGCTCTTTAATTTAAATTTTAATATCGTTTTAGAAAGATAATGGGGGCAGGGCTTTATTGCAATGATAATTGACCAATAATAATACGAAACAAAGTCAACAGAATCTGCTAGGGGCACCTTCAAATTATATTCTTCGATTGAAGTAAAGGTAATTTTATTCATGTAAAAATCCATAGTTGTTATCATAGTTAATTGTTTTTTTTTCTTTGTCATTCATTTGACTTGAAAAATATTATGAAACCCACCCTTCCAGGTGTCACTGTTACTCCATAGTCATAATTGTAAAACAATTATGTAATTAATCAATTATATTTTAAGTGAACAAAGCAAAAACTAGAAGTACATAATAATAATTGTTACAGAATTATTAATATTCCTTGGACGCAGGAGCAACTTGAGATTAATTAATTATATGGGTGCTGTTATGATACTGAATTCCAACAATAGGAGAGTGTATTTCACGATCCAAATAATCATTTCTATTGTATCCAAATCAAATTTAGTAATCGGAGGACTATCATATTAAAAGAAATTATAAAGTAACATTAAGAATCTATTGGCAAATATCCGAAAAGGTAAGAGAAACCGAAAAAAATAACATAAAACTCTCTAGTCGTTATGCCCTTAATTAGGCCTGGGGTTGTTCCAATTAAAGACACAAAGACTTGCACGCCCTTTTGTTTCAGCCCTTTTACATTAACGGAAAATAAACAGCGAAAATGATACGTGCTGTTGTGGTTTACTTTAAATCGTCACTGACAGGTTTATTATGGGCCATTAATATTTGAAACAATATCAACAACGTACGAATACGTACGCCTTCTTATTTTCAAGTTCCAAACAATGGGAATTCCACTTGGGGGGCGTATTTTATTGGATTCGAATCGTCCCCAAAGCGACAATTCCATTGTATTGACGGGTGCGGGCTCTATTTTCAACTATTCCATTTGGTTATAATTTTTCTGGTGGGATTTTTTTTCGTTGAACCCCTACCAAATCTCCTTCTTGTAATGGATGGCGGAAATAGATCAAAGCCGTCTTGGGGGACGAATTGCTTCCTCCAAATTTCCAGTTTGAATTATTGAAGATGTTGAATATTTCAACGGACTAACGTAGCTCAGTTTATGTGGCAACTTTGTTCGATAAACCAACTTTATATTAGTTAATAATTCAGTAGTTATTTTGCTTGATTTTCAAATTAAATTCCAATTAATAGTAAGTTTATTGATTTAAGGGTTCAACAATGTTCATTTCATTCATTCTACATTTCAAATATTTTGTTTCCTACTGTTGTAGATATCCCTATATAAATTCCTTTTTAAAGACCTTAAAACGATTCAAAATCTCCCCCTCAATTTCGACTATATTATGAGTGACATGAATGGCTAAACTTTTGCGCTCCTATTTTCGTTTTAAATTACGAATAGAGGAATTTCCCCAAAAAGGGCCCCTCCAGGATGATATATGAGCTTTCTTTAAGCAACTAAACAAACCGACCGGACTAAACTCACCGAAATATCGTAGGCCCGCGTAGCAATTGAGCAGACACATCGATAGAGTCAGCCAGTTATTTATTATTAGGCCGCCGGCGGATCCTGCAAAAACAAAAAAAGAAATTCATTTAAACTATAATTGTAATGGGGGGACGGGCATCGGTAATTAGTTCTATATATTTTGATGCTATTATATCGAGAAGAAGTTTCTTTTTAAATACGAATATCAATATTGACAAATAAATATATTTCGATGAAATCATAAACAACAATAAATTACGAGAAAGTTTTTATTTTATTTCTGAATATTCTTTTTGTAGGTCTCCGACTTGTACCCCAACGGCGGGAATTCTCTTCTTCACAGAATGGTTGTATACAGTCACACTTCAAATTCAAAATCCCATTTATTTCCATAGATTCGCACCTATTTAGTCCGCAAATATTGTATCTGCATAAAGATTGCGGCAAAGGAGGTACGTAACATGTTGGCATGCCCACGACTTTTCTTAAATCCTCTTCAAACATCGAGGAAACACACTGGCAATCCTCGTTTCGAGGCATATATTTAAAATCGCAAAATCTCCTGTGGATTCTTGGATGGTAATGTCTGTTGTGGTTCACTTTAAACCGGCATTTTCTTCGATTTGAATTGGCCAGTTCCGGAGAACACAAACGCCACATCTCCAGTGTATTTGAGTGGCATATTCCCAAGAAATAACGTTCATAGTCTTGAATTTCCACGAAAATCGCGTAATATTTTAAACCGATGCCTATAAAACTGCATATTTCTAAATTCAACGTTTTGACAAATGGACGTACATTATATTGGTCCTTTAGAGTTGAGTTTGAATGGAGCGTAAGAAGATTTTGTTTCGTTTCAGCAAGGAATGTCAAATAAGTCAAAAATTTCAACAACATACTCACGAGTGACGTTTCAACAGTGTAATTCATTGTCATCTTTGACTTTTTCGAGTCGTAAAAGGTGCTCCATAAAACTGCACTTAATAATATGTTTTGGTCTCTTAGTTTATCGAACCACTCCATCTACGAGTGGCCGTAAAAATTTTTAAGGTTTATGAGCGCTTTTAGCGCTCTTTTAATCAAATAACCGTAAAATTTTCGGATTACAAAGGGGAAACGTTATTAAGATTTCGACGTTCGATATGAAGTGTTTTTTTTATATGTACATGGTCAGTCGAAAAAGTCAGCATGCATTCTTTGAGTTTTCCATAATAAAATATTTGTTAATAATTGCTTGTTTTCTCGACTCATCAAATAGTGGTATCAGAATTAGATTAGATTAGAAAAATATTTTTTTTAATTTGCCCTCTAGTAAAATAACACAGGCAGATTCTTATGACATTGTAAATAATTGTTAAACAATTTAGAAAATATTACTTATGAAACTGTATACTAACTATATACTTGTATAAGCCTGTATAACTCTGTACCAGTGGTGGATAGTTTTGACTTTTAACATTTATAATTAGTTCCGGTCGCCAATCTGAATTTTCAAATTGGCGTTATTTTGTAGAGAGATCTCTTTGCTGTGAATCCTATGAGTTATAGCGGAAAGTCTGTTTGGTGTGTGATTTCAATTCATTTCATTGCTGCATTTGCAGCAATAAAGCTGGACGTGGAAATATCACACCACATTTTCCATAAGAGAGAGGTGAGCGAAACATTTTATTCTTAGACTCGTTTTGGGATTATTATTTGAACTCCATCACTTCTATATGATAGTACAAAGACTACAGATTTTAATTCGGGTGTCAGATTCATTGGTTGATAAAATTTTGGTTGCGTTTATTTAACTGTCCACAACTGGTATAGTATAAATTGACGATTGACGATTGACGAACCAATAGTGGACACATACATTTGTATATGGCCGTTACTAGTATAATTCCAATTTTGAAATATGTAATATATCAAGTCAAATGTAAGGATTATTTGTAAACAATTGTAACAGGTTTCATTCAATTTGTGATGATGGAACCAGTAATAGATAGACTTATTCATTGCATGGAATTGTTTATTGTACTAAGTTAAAGTTGAATTATACTCTACATCATACAATTTAGATTTTATTTAGGTATAATGTACATTTTAGATTGCCACGTATCTAATTTATAATAAATTTTGTCATAGTTAATTAAAAATTTGTTTTATTTTTGCGTGGAATTTGTGGAATGTCCATTGGAATGCTAGGAATGTATGGAATGTTAGGAATGTTAAGAATGCTAGGAATGTTAAGAATGCATGGAATTCCAGGAATGTTAGGAATGCTAGGAATGTTAGGAATGCTAAGAATGTTAGGAATGTATGGAATGCTAAGAATGCTAGGAATGTATGGAATGCTAAGAATGTTAGGAATGTTAAGAATGCATGGAATTCCAGGAATGTTAGGAATGCTAAGAATGCATGGAATTCCAGGAATGTTAGGAATGCTAGGAATGCTAAGAATGTTAGGAATGTATGGAATGCTAAGAATGCTAGGAATGTATGGAATGCTAAGAATGTTAGGAATGTTAAGAATGCATGGAATTCCAGGAATGTTAGGAATGCTAAGAATGTTAGGAATGTATGGAATGCTAAGAATGTTAGGAATGTATGGAATGCTAAGAATGTTAGGAATGTGTGGAATGTTAGGAATGCTAAGAATGTATGGAATGTGCATTGAAATGTATGAAGTCAGTGGTAGAATGTGTTAAATGAGGAACTGTAGCAGTAACAAATCAATCTCTGTCTGCCTGTGTTTATGAATGAGTAAGTGTCCACTGTTAGGTCTAGTTTAAGTGATTGAAAAAGAAATTCTAATTTATTTTATAACACATATATATATATTTGTTTTGGATAATTATCTGTGAAATCCTTTATAACCACAAAAGATGACATATATCATCTACATAGATAAAATTAACTTGAAGAAAAAAAGCTTTTAATTTATTGACGCAATGTCAAAAACAAGTAGATTTTGTTCGATCGAAAAGTGTCCATTGCTGGTACAGTTACTTTATGGGTATCTGCTTTCGTAAAGTCTTTTCTTCTATATCCACCTTCTGAAATTTTACAGGAAAGTATATTAGCACAATGGAAATCGGACATAATAGTATACGGTTGTAAAATAAAAAAAAATAATGAAAAAATTGATACAGAATATAGTCCAGTTCTGGAATGACAAAATATTAACAAATAATTATATTAAATAAGTAATAAATTATTACACATAATTATTTTATTATTAGATACAACAGAAAACTTTTATATTAATAACGTCTCTAATTTTTTCAATAATAACAATTATTTATTGAAAAAACCTACCTATATTTCAAAGATATGAATTTTTCACTTTCTTTAATCAAGTAGAGTTCGAACATCAATTGTTTTAATTAAATATAGTTCTAAAATGCACTGTCGCATTGTTTGTTGTTTTACAGAATGATTAAATCAATATCGAAACTATGAGCAAAACAAGAATTCCAGTGCCGGTTCGAAACTCAGTTATTAGATTACATAGTGAAAAACGGAAATTATCCAACAAGGACAGTCTGTATAATGATTGATTTAATAAAAATGGTAGTGTGCTCAATAATGTCCTATCTGATTGTTCAACAAATTAAACTGAACGACATATCCGTGCAACGGTTGTAAAAAAAATCCGACCAAAGAAAAGGTCTATAGATGGTTCCAAAAATTGAAAATACTAATTAGTATTGTTGTTAAATTATGCATGCCGAACCACTACAAAACATTCTCAATATATGCATGAAAGTGTTCCAAGTACCTACCAGTTTTAAAGGTTCGTGTGAGCAAGAGCAAACTAGTCAGTTCAGTAATTTAAATGAGTAACAGTTATTTTCGGCGAATATTTGCTCTCGCTGGCTCGTTTGCTCTGGACGCGTCATCAAAATTTTGTTCCTCAAAATACTCTTGAGAATTTAGTAATTTCAATGCCTGGACGACTTTAGAATGTTGTAACTGCAAATCGTTGCTTTAGAATTAAACTATTGTACAGGGTGTTTCTAAGTGGTCTTTACAATGCTCCACTAGATATGGTACGGCTTAAAATAGGTCGATTTAGCTAAACTTACATTAGTACAAGGCTCCGTTTGGGCACTACACGACCCTAAATTTGCATTTTTCAAACTTCTTTTTTTATTTAAAACAGCTTATGCGATTTTGCCAAAATTTGGTGAATTAACACCGTTTGATTGGACAAAAAAAAACAAAATTATTATTATTATCAATTCGTTGCTATAGAACTTGGATTTTTTACTTTTGATGATATTCGATTACTATTATGGTTTACTCGAAATTTGCAATTTTTATCATTGACATGCGAATGATTAAATATAAACCACATACTTAAAATGTCTCCATAAAAAATAATCCAATTGATTTAAGTCGGAAAAACGTGATGACCAATTTACAAAAGCATCATTATCTCCACTTTATCCATTTATTTGGGTACTATTGATTTAGGTGATTTCGAATAGTTAATGAAAAATATGATATAGTCCTTTATATACATATACATAAAACACATATTTCGCCGAAGTCCTAGAGAGGTATATTCTCCAACAACCCTGACAATGTATTTTGCATATGTTACAAATAAATTTCTCCGATTAATCTTTGCGGTAAAATGACGGGACCAACAATAAAATGTCCAATTATTTCAACCCACACATTAAGTTTGCATTCGTGTTGAATGTATATACAATTTTTCCTCTTGTCCCATGATTTTTTATGGGGTAGAAAACGAAAACCAAGTATAGCAACGTATTCAAGATGCAAGTAATACTCTTAAATTGAATGAAGAAATTATGCAGAAGATCCATTTTAATTTTCTTCGTTGTGTAAATTTTTTCATGCGTGTAAATGGTAGTTACTTTGACCAGTTTCTGTTTTTGTATTTGCATTCCTATTTTTTGGTCATTTAATTTTAATGCTAAAATTGCTGCCAATGATAAAAATTATAAATTTTGAATAAAACATAAGAGTAATCGAGTCTTATCAAGAGCCCCATTTTTATAATAAACAATTTCTTTAATCTACTATGTTTATACTTAAAATCCATTTCTTCCATTGGCACAGAAATATGGAAGATGTAATTAATAAAACAACTCCAGCTCTACGCCAATAGATTAATATCAACTTGTAAGTGGCATCTCGTGGTACCACAATCATTTTTTGAAAAAAAAATTAATTTTCCATTGAATATATTTAAAAAATGTGTACGATCAATGCGAAGAGTGTTTATTATATTTTTTCAGAAAATAATTTATTTCAAAATAATTTTTTTTTTTAAAGCATGCACTATTATATTATTTTTTTCTTTAAAGAATTTTAAAACTGTCGTGTCAATTTTTTAGCTTGAAGTAATAAAAATTACAAAAATTATGATTTTTTACTTAAAAAAGTGCTATTAGGCATTACCTACCAGAAGATTATGATTATTTTCTGATCTAAAAAGTAATTTTTGGCCAATCTAACAATTATTTTTAATAAATGTAGTCTATACTACATTTATGAAAAATAATTGTGGAGTGTTCTTCTATAAGAACACTCCACAATTTTTGCAAATCGGTATGTCAAACCGCTTTTTTTTACGTGAGATCTCTGGAGACCCCATATGCACTCTATGATATTCTAAGTTACATGTGCGAGTTAAAGGTTAATTATTATTTTAATATAGGTTTTTTTGTCCGATAAAACGGTGTCAATTCACCAAATTTTAGCAAAATCGCGTGAACCATTTTAAAATTAGAAAAGAAAAAAAATTACAAATTTCAAAGGTCCAAACAGAGTAACTTTGTACTAAGGTTAACTGTAAGTTCACGTAAATTGACTTATTTTAAGCCCTACTGTATCTGATGAAGCGTTGTAAAGACCTTTTAGCTGTACTCTCTATATATTTATGAACTTTACGTAGGTAGGTATATAAAATAGTGTAACTGTACAGTAATGAAGTGACAAAGTTAAGAAACATCAAGTTGAAGTATTATATATTATGTTAATTATTAGTCAATTGTTATATGTATAATTGAAATATTTAACGTAATTTAAAAGAATAAAACTAACTAAAACAGATAATTAGTTCAGAAAATTAACGATTCTATAAAGACTTTTGAAACTGACTTATGTGTATTCCCACATTATAAACATTTACTTTTGCCTTCTTGTGCGTTGAAACTGGAAGTTTGCTAAAAATATATTTATTTAATTAATTGATAAATTGCGAAATTTAATTATCAACCGCTGAACCGTCGCGGCACCGCTTCGAACTGTTTACATTTGATTTCAAAGCGAAATTCACTGCCGAAAACTTTAATTAAATTCCATGGTTGACTTGAAACGTTTGCGGCCTTTCTTTTTAAAAGGAAAATATGAAAAATACAATTTTTAACTGTTGAAATAAAAGGAGGAAAACTAATCGCTTCGACCCAAATTTCTTTGCTAAAGCGCGCGTTCCATGTTTTCTATTGAGTTTATTAAATCACGAGATCGGCAATACTATTATTTTAAAGGGCAAAACATAATGCATTTCTTAATTAAATTTTCATCGATGTTTACTTTCTCTTTTTAAATGATTACAATGTCTGATAACTTTATTAAATTATTAATATACTTTTCACGTTAACAATAACGAATGAAATTTTTAAATTCTAACAAACTCATTGCAAAATTGAAAAAAATCTTCACGATGAAAACCCCGTTTTTTTTTCATATAATACACAAATGCAACGCGAACATACAAAAATCTAATTCCAGTAATAGAAACGTGTTCCATGGCCCCTCACATAAGAGATCGATGCACATTTCTTTCCGCATCAATCGCTTCCCGTACTATCAAATATATTGGGTTTTTCCCGTTTTTACAATATCTCTGCGGCCCCTTGCAAAGTAGACTCGAATCGAAAATGATCGGATCAAACGCAAAAATTGGATTTTCGTATTGCGGAATGAGCCGTTTACGCAAACGCAAATTGGTCTTTTTTGTGTGTTTAATCCTACTGAATTTATTTAAAATCGTTAGAAAAAAAACTGCTCATTATTTAGAAAAGCCCTACCATAGAAAGGAAATTTTCATATTACGAGGTAAACGTCAAAACTTTTTGGCCTAATTATATTCCAAAATCCTATAGTTCCGAAGTTACTTTAAGTAGTTTTTAAAGCTTTAGGGACAATCAATCGTATGAATGACAGAATTGAATCTGGAGGTCAGATATATTTTGAGTCGAATAAAATAAAATTTTTATTAAGGGACTCGTTTTTTTTACTACTTTGCTAATGATGTCTATAAAAATTTCGAATTAGAGTTTCTCAAAGTCGCGACTCAAAAACAAAACGAGACCAAAACAAGACGAACAATTTCTTCTGCAAAACGAAACGAGACTTAATAATTTTTCGTCTCATTTGTATCATGGGCATCACTAACTGGATTACAAAAGAAATCTGCTGTGTAGTTTTCTTAATGATGAAGAAACTCAAAATCCTTTTAACGTAATACTGTCTGAAAATAATATGTCTAAAAGGATACAAATAAAAAGGATGGCTATATTTAGATTTGATGTTTTGCGTGAAAAAATTATAAATACATTGAGTTGCAAAGAAAACCGGACATTTAGATCCTTACGGTTTTCTCAAATAGTATTTACTTTTTCAATTTTTATTTGTAAACACCATCAATACAAAGTGGGCGTGTTTTATTGAATTTTTCCATTAAATGCTTATTTTAAATTAATTTGAACTATTTATGATATTAAAAATGCATTAAGAACAATCGAAGAGTTGGCTATCAAAAGTGAATAAATCCATTTGAGTTAATTTGTTGTTTAGGAACAAAAAATGTATACCAACGCCCCTTCTAGTTGTTAATTCAAACCAAACGTGTTGAAATATTAAATACTAAATTTAATACATATACATATGTATAACATTTTTTTTGTTAGAAACAGATTTCTTTGCATTATGTAATTCATAAATTTCTAGTAGATTTAGATAAAACATTATCTCCATCAAATAGTAAACATATCCAATTTTGCTAGCCAACTCCTCAAATAATGTAATGTATGTTTACGAAAATCTAAAGAACAAAGCTTCAAATTCAAATTGCAAAAGAAGGAAACACTCGATATTGAACGCATCCTTATTTCGTGAATTATTTAGTTATTTTTTAGGAAAAGTTTAATAAAACACTCAATCAATTTGCATTGCATTGAAAACAAAAAAGGAAAAAGTGTATAAATATTGCAAAATAATAAATCTAAACTGTCTTTTACGATAGACAGTTGAACACCACTTAATAAATGTTATTATGGAATAACAATTCATTTTATTGATAGTGATTGGAATCTGCAATCAATTACTATTGATTTCATTCCTGCTCACGGTAAACATACGGGTAAAGATATTGCTGAGGCATTTTTTAAATGTCTTGAGGAAAATAAATGGCAAACCAAGATTTAAGGAATAACCATAAAGGACCTTTTCTCTCTAATACTACTGTTATCAAAAGCCTTCCAGCATTTATGTCTAAATTGAAGATTGTTGTGATTTTTGATGTTTTGGACATATTATTAATTTAGAAGTGCAAAGGTTATTACAAGAAATTAATTTAGAATTTAAACTGCAAAAAGAGAATAATAAAATCTAAAATTGAATCTAAACCGTACGTTAACAACAAAGAATTAAATTATGAAATTGACAATATTTTAAATGCTATTTAGAAAATTAGAACAGTTTTCCGAAAATTAAACGATCAAAAGTCAAACTTAATCTACGAATTACATTTAAACTAGCCTGTTAAGCTGTTGAAAATTCTAATTTTCTTTCATCTATATTAGATGTTCGAATTCGCTGGAATTCAACTAGTGATATTTCTATCTGTGATAACTAATTGCTAGTTGGCTTTTATGTTTAAATAATTGGGTAACACATAAATTTTGTTAAATGTTAAAAAAGCAAATTGGAAAAAAAGGTTTAAGGTTTTTAAAAACTTTTGATATATGTATTGTATGTATTTATACATATACAGGACGATATTAAAATAATCAAAACAATTCCTATACACTAATGTTCAATCGATTTTTGTTTTCGAGATCTACAGAGCATTTTAAATGGTTTTGTGAAATTTAGATTTATTTAAATTTCTTTTGAGTGTAAAGAGATAATTGCACTAAAATTAGTTACGTACTATATGCCCTTGTGGGTGGCTATTTTGTGTTAGAATATAAAGTTCACTTAGCATCGAGTGGCGGCTTTAAAGGGACTTTATCTGTAAAGAGAATAAATAACATTGTTCCACCTTTAACTTTTTTTTTTCTTTTTCGAAAGTCAATTTAATTTTGCTTTACAGAAAGTCACTTTTAAGTTTTAGTCGTATTCGTTACGGATTTACTACAAAAAACCTGTTTTGTCCACTTAATATAAACAATTTGAAGTATTTGGAGTTATTAGAATATTATCATATTTTTATCGCATTGAAAAATGCTATTTTTTTATATTTTTTAAAGAGTGGAACAATGCTATTAATTCTGTTTACAGATAAAAAGCCCCTCTAACTTTGCCACTGGATACTGAAAAAGATTCATATTATGATTTAAAATCAGTCACCTGCAAGGGCATATTATGCACTGATTTTAGTTTAATTATCTCTTTACAATCGAATGAAATTTAAACAAATTTAAATTTCACAAAAAAAAAACACTTAAAACGCTATACTTTCAAAACAAAAGACCATCAAATATTAGTGTATCAGAACCTTTTTTTTTATTATTTTATCGTCTTCTATCGTATGGAATTATCCATTATACTTTTTTCAGTATCATCGTGTATAACATTGGTACAATGCCAAAACCATGAATGTGTAGATTTGGCATTTGTCACTTAACTGCACTTAACAGACGTAAAAATTCTCCAAGTTTTTTTTTATGATTTTCTCAAAACTGAAAATTTTCACATTCGTGGCTTTCACATTGTAACAACGACATATTCTTTTTAAATAAAATAAATAATTTTATATTTTAACTAAATATATCACTGTTTATTCTTATTTTGGTTTAGACTTTTTTTTACTTTGAGGTTTTACATTGATTTATCGATTATAATATTGATAGTACGACTGAGCTACGAGATGGCAAGTTAAACCTCAAAACGAGACCGAGAGGAGGCTTTTATCATTTTTCGTCTCATTTGTCTCGAAGGCTTTTCACTTTCTGCGAATATAAAAAATTCTTCGTCTATGCCAAGCAATGCGGGAACATCCTAATAAGGGTGTTTTTTATGTTAATAAAAATGCTAGAGTCAATGATAATTGGTCGTTTTTACTGAATTGTGATTAATTAACTGAAAATTGTCATAAATAAATGATAAAATGGAAAACGATTCAAACATAATAATCAATAATAAGCTCTAAATGGACTATTTGAATTGAATAAAACGTAAAAATTTGTCCAAATTTAAAATTTAAACACACGACCTGAATTATGACGTCGCAGATGTATGAAAAGTAACCTGTCTACTCTGTCTTGTCTGTTCGTGAGTATATAGTTGTATCAGACAGTCTATGTATGCAACTTGATGAGGTCAAGAAAGAAGAATCGCGATCATTGTAATAAAAATCCAATTTTCCAGTTTCGTAAATAAATTTATTATTAAACACTAAGTGAAACGAGAGGTCGTTGTAGATTAAAGGGTTTCGATTGAAAAGAAAAGTTTGTTTGCATTGTACTCGTTTCAGCGCCCGGGTTTAAATAGAGCCTCGAAATACGTCAAGAAAGTTCAACTGATGATGGAAGGAAATATTTACCCTTTTCTTTATAAAGTTGTCGTGTTAATGCAGGCGTTAAACGTTCCTCAACAGAAGGATTCGTCTTTGTAAAAGATGAAATTTCTTGAGTCTCTTGAAAGCGAACAGATAATGTCCTCTTACGGATTAGATTTCAATTTCATTCTACAAACGAGGATTTTGAACTTAACTATCGGTGAAACGCTAGTAAATCGATGCGATTGTCGTTTGACGAAACGAACGAGCAACTTTCAATTCAATTATAAAACCGTGCGTCCTTTTTATAAATTTTATTTCCAGTTGGCAAAATTCCATTCTCATCAGCAGGCAGTCGCAGATCTCTAATTGTCGGACACTACCTTTTCTCCTAGCGGCTTTAACCGGATTAAAAACCTTCAAACTGGCATAGTGTGTGTACGTTGTTCCTCTGTTAATTCGTTTTTTCCTTTTCGCAAATTACTACTCGCTGTAGCATGTAGCAGTCCAGTCCGAGTCCAGTTTATCGAGTTTTAATTTTTCGGACTGGAAGACCCACCTCTCGTTGCGACTTGACGGTTCATCAAAGCGTTTAAAAGTTCTCTCTATTCGCTTTACTCTTTTGTTATGAACAAAATTGAAACTCTCTTTCTCTCACTCTCTATCTGTCTCTTTAATCCCGAGGCTCTTTGTGCGTTCAAATTGAACACGCTCCTAATTACCAGACACTTCCTGGTCTCTATTCAATAGAATTAAAGATTTTAGGGTTCGTACACGAGCAACCGACAATTTGGTTTCCCTCGCTCTGTTAATGATATTGAAAACTTTAACTTTCTTCATTACGAATTAGTTTTCACAGATAAAATTCATTAGAAATTGTCAAGGAACTCTTGTCTCATATACTTCTAATTATTTTCACTCTTGTTAAAGGATCTGTAGAAATTGAATGAGTGTAATACTGTAGAACGAAGATTTTTCGTAACATACAATAAACACAAGTCACATTCTATTGTTTAGTTCTGTAAATTTTCAAATTGTGCTTGAGTAAATCGGTGATATTTTCATATATGGCTCATTGAAGGTGTCACGTAAAGAGACTGTACTCATCTAAAAAAATTAATATTACATGGAAGGCTGGATATATTAAACACAACCTCTTTAAATAATTTCATATAAATTCTGGCTATTAATTCCAATAAAGATATGCGACGGAAAAAGTAGAAAGAAATTGAATCTGAAAGCACTCCATGTTCCAGGGAACTTAATGGATCATCTTGAAATATCGCGAAGAAGGATACAACATAAGAACAATAGTCAATTTTGATTTATACAGTATACTGGAAAATTAAACTCAATGAAGCCTTTTAAAGCTCTGGATTTCTGGAACTGTTGCGAAACCCTAGCAATTTTAACGGAATTTTTCATTGAATGAAACAATTATATTTTAACTCGTATTTCAGTGATGAAACATTTTTTGTTCCTTTTTTTATAGCAATTGACCAACATTTACCAGAAATTTCGAGTTGAATTTTGGCTGTGGAAAACTAGGTCCTTCAAAACGCCTTCACCTCGCAATTTAGTCCATTTCCGTAAATTGGCAAACGTTACATGAACATTTTAGCCATATTCAATGAGACCTGAACTTTATCCTCCTTAATTGGTAGACGTTGCCATCAAAATCGCATTTAATATAGCGAATGGACATCAACCAGCTTAACTGAACATGTAAGAGTAAACTCAAACAGGCTGATTTGTAGTCCGAAACTCTAATGACCCAATTAAGTGAGAAATACTCACACAACGAGCTTATCTGAATGCACATCGATTACTACTTCCAATTACCATATAATATAACTATTTTAACCACAATCTCAAATAAACAATCATAGAACGGACTCGACAGAGAATTGTTTACTACTGTTTGCACAAGAGTCGTTAAACTTTTGAACAGATATGGGGTGTAAAATAAGAGAGAGAGCGAGAGAGCCAGAGAGAGAGAGAGAGAGAGAGAGAGTAGGAAAGAGAGAGCGAGAGAGGGGGGAGNTTCTTCTCTCTCTCCTCCCTCCTCTCTCTCCTCCTCTCTCTCTCTCTCTCTCTCTCGCTCTCCCTTACTCTCGATCGTCTTGTACGGATCCCGAATTATTATTATGCAAAAATCGGCCTCATTTTTTATCCAATCGATACTCCCCACGGTTCGCAGATACGATCTACTCTCACTGACAAAACGAGTTTATGAACCGTAGTCGGTTTATATCAGAACTAATAAACTACCCTAAAGTCTAAATTTATTACTTTCCTCCGCGCGCTATTTTTCCTCGCAAAAGGCCTTTGTCGCTACGTTAAACGATAAATAATAACGTGAAGTCTTCCACTTGTTATGCGCCTAAATTAAATTTGTCCAGCTCCGAAATCCATTGCGGAAAGACATTGATTCAAATTAGAAAAGCAAATTCCACAGGCTCGAAATTCCTGATCGAGCTTCAAAGGCATAATTGGCAACTGGCTGAGGATTTCGGCTCGTTACAAATGCAAACTTTCTAACCTCATCCCCTTTCCGAATACCAGATTTTCAAGCCCTTTGCCATAAACACTGAAAATATTTAGTTGCGCTGCCATCTGAACAGGAACTTTACCCACTATGGACACTATATTGCAACGGAATAGCTGGAATTTCCATGAGTTTCTAACGGGAAACTTTCTGTTCAACTCGTTTACAACAAAATTTATTAAACTCCACTTTTTATCACACATAATTACTTTGTCTATTTAATTTGTTGCTCTTTTGTAATATATATATATTTAATATAAATAAATTGAAAATGATACATATTTCCTTTTTTCACTTTGAAACAGTTTTATAGGGCCCTAATCTAATAAGAAAAGTTGAAGAAAAAGCCGTCCCAATTACTCTTTATAATTGCCTCATAATGGAAATAATTACACAATACAACAAACAAAATTAAATGCCCGAAGAGACGAAAGAACGAGAGAGATGAAAATAAGAGAGGGAAACATACAAAAAGCAATTTTGGACGTGCACCAGCCAGGCAGGCAGACCGGCAGTGGCTCGGAACACATTTATATATTTAGACGATTTATTTTTCTTTATGGCGGTACGTTAGGCTCTTTCCTTTGTTATTCCACCGCCTTTATTTACTACAATAAAATTTACTGGACCTCGAGGAGTCCTTTTTCTACTGAATAAAATTCCGGATTTAAGATGGCGCTATCCGCCTTTTTTCCAGTTAATTTACCGTCCACCAGAGGTCAGTTTCGCGGGCGAAAAGTTTATTTTCTCGATTTCCTTCTCGACCACCCGCGGTCCCCCCATGTCACGTCATCAATAATTTACGATATTAATCTCGCTTTAGCCACAAAATGTTAGCTTTTATGACGTAATAAAGAGGTAAACGGTCATATAAGTAAGGTAAAGTGTCAAATTACAACGCGAAAGACCTAAATTTTGCAGGGCAAAAGAAAAACAAGTGGAATATTTTTCCGAGTTAAATTACATTCTTTGGAGCAACAGCCGGGCAAAGCACAGGTGTTTTCCCATGAAACTTTCAGCAAAAATAACTTCACCGAGAGCGAGTCTCAAAAGTATTCTTAAAAACGGTTTACCACCGGTGGTATATGGGTGTGCTTCGTGGGGGAGCTTTTGAATTTAAATTTATCCACTGAATTTTTAAACTCCTGGGGTACGTCTTAAAAGAGTGCTGACATTTATTTAATTTAACGTTATCGAAGAGTATGAAATTTTTATTTTTTTTAAGTCCCTTTTAAACTTCATAATTTGCATAAAAAATTCAGGTCAGCTCACATAATTTTCAGATTCACAACATTCGTTTCATTAATTTTTTGTGGTTTCATTTGTAAAACAAGGCGATTCATGTTTGCATGACAGCGTTGAAGAGAAAGCGAAAAAGTCCGTAAAATTTAAAATGGTAATGAAACAATTTTTCGGTCTTATAAAACTTTATATTCTGACAAACTACCGTTTTATACGCTTACTGGAAAACTCGCTCTCCCTCCCTCTCTCACTTTATCCCTCTCTTTGTATCTCTCTTTTTTTTGCTTCTCTGACAGCTTAACTTGATCCAAAAAAATTACCATAATCGATACATCGGTAAAACACAGTTAAAACTGTTGAATCAATTTAAGCGCTTAAGTTTCGGAAAAGAAATTCTCCCTCACTTGACAAATCGACATGGCGGGTTCCTGGCCTGAGAGGGGCAATTTTAAGAGGGCAATAAAATGCAGAGCCCCCAGTCGTTTTGTTTCACCAGGCCGAAAATATCGCCCCGGATGCCGGCGTCCTGCGAGAAATGAGAAATGGTCAATGTACGTTGCGCGACATATTTTTCGTAGAGTGGCGATTTGTCTTGGCCAAATAAATAACCGGTTAATGCCGTAGAGTAAATTTATCATGCCACTACGATATTTCAAGACCAACATCGAATCAACACTCTATAAATTGCAATTTGTTGCATAATAGCCATCTTCTAAGGTAAACGAATTTTCATTTCAGTAAAAAATCTTAATGAGATTTTCAGTTTCTAAATTGACTTTCAAGTTTTATCCTTGTAATCAACCTTCAAAGTTTAATGTTCAACAAGTAGCTTTTATGCCCCATATACATAGGAAAAACTAGTTTCTTGCCAGTTCCATAAGTTGATAATTCTCGATTAGCATATAACGTTATATAAAATTTTAACAGTGTTCCCACTTTAGTCTAACGAATATACGTTTGCATAATAAATTTCGACACGCTGAAGCAAATAATATCCCCCTTCCTAGTAATGGGAGCAGGAGAAATAAACCTGGCGGGCGCTTAAACATCACAGACAACTTTATATGTATTTCCTCCAAAGAGGCAAACAACGGAGTTTATATTAATTTAACGGCGTAAGGCTCTATTATTAGACTAAAGTTAATATTTCCCCGATATTTAGGTGTGTTAACCATCGCCTTCCGTTCCCTTTGGGTGTCTATTTTGGCAATGTGAGCATCGAGAGGAAGTTGTATTACTTTGCTTATGATAAAATATTATTGCCGACAGTTTGCACGTTGATCGCTTAATTTTCCTTCGGGGAGGAGAGAAAAGCGAATTCACTTTATATAACAATAATTATTTTGACACAAAAGGAAAACGTATCGTAAGTATATTATTTAAAGGGAAGCTGTTTAAGTTTCGAGCTTTGTAATTGAAGTTAGGTAGTTTCAACTGACAGACGATGAATGAGCAAATTATTAATTAACGTTTCGTAACCACTATGGTCGCAGATTTTTTATCAGAAATTGTAAAGTTGTCAAGAAAACTCGATTACATCACCAGAAGAAAATGGCAGTAATCCATTACCACTTAATGTTTTCATGTTTAGATGCTATCAAGTCGTAGTTTCGAGGTTCGATTTACTTTTAATTTAATTTAAAACCCCGGCTAGGAAACGGCAATAAATCTGATTAAATTCCTTAATTCGAACCAAAGACACTTGCCTAATAGGCGGATACCTCTTTCGCTTTAACAGTAACGATAACTATTCATTATTATTATCGACTCTTGGTCTATTTTATCCGCAGTCATAATAAAGGGAGAGCTTTCAGGTCTCTCAGGTTTATGGAGAGAAATTTATAGAAGAAATTTCAATCAACTCCTTTTGTGCTCGAAATTTCTAAAGGGCCCCGGACTCGATAATAAAATCGTATCGATAAAAATGAGAGTTTTTTTCCACGTTAATTTTTCCTGCTTCCACACAAAATCTCCGTTTTGTCAAGCTACATCATATTGAAAAAAAATCTATACGAATATTGGCCTTTACATTCGTTTCAACACTATGCTATTTATAATTAGAAAAAATACAAAATGCTAGTAACAAATCTAATCGTTTGACTTTTTAGAAAATAGAAATCATACAGGGTGATTGGTAATTCGAGGCATTTTTTTGAGGAGGTGATAATGCATGAGGTAAGAAGTAAATTGAACGCGTACATGTATATTCCAAAGCTGACTAGTTTTTGAGTTATTCCAATTTTTATTTTTTTCCGAATATTTGATCTGAATGGCTTAAGAGTCATTTTTTAAAAAATCCTTCTTGGATTTATTTAATTTTGCCACTCGATTACTTGCCCAACACTATGGTCTTCCGTATGGAATGAAAAATCTCCGGAAACATTTCGATTATGTGAAGATTTTAAGTAAAAATTCTTTAAAATTAATATTCGGAAAAAAATTAAAAATTGAAATAACTCAAAAACTAGTGAGCTTTGGAATATACAAATAAGGGTTCAATTTGCTTCTTACCTCCCTATCACCTATCACCTCCTTAAAGGCATGCCGCGAATTACCAATCACCCTGTATATTCTACTACAACGTATGTACATTTTTTTTTAATATTTAATAAAATATGCTATAGATTTTTTTTTATTCTGAGAAAATTAATTTTTCTCCAATATGGTGTAGTGAAAGCGGAATGAACTTCTTTTGAGAGAAATACGATTAGCCCAACCGGCTTTGCGCCACTATGATGGAGTTTCATTATAAAATGGACCTTTCTATTCGTCAAAGAGAGGCGAGACCACCAACCCTTATTAACTTTACGAACAAGAACAAAAAGTCGTATCGTAAATTAATATTTTCCCAACACAAGAAAATCCCTGGATGCGGTACGTTAACCTGACTCCTGATATACATTCGGCTGGATGTCTGTCATAAATGATCTCGCGTGGGGCGGTTTTGTGATTTAAAATGGAGACCACTGCCTTCATAAAAGGAAAAAGAGGGTAATCCGAGCCATATTTTCGAAGGGAAACCCTCGAGAACATATTTTTGCCTTTAAATCCCAATCTTAATTAACAATTTTACTCGCATGAGAGAATATTTGGAATTCCTGTCGAAAAATTTATACTTAATTAAAAAAGTCATTGGTCCCACCTTGCACAAGCTGTGAATTTTATTTGAGTAAAATCAAATCATAAAATCCAAGTGATTGAGAAATTTTAGTAGACAGCTGTGAAATGCGACGAACAATCGATGAATACGCTCCAAGTTTTTCCATTTTATTTTGAAATAAGACGGCATGTTTTTCCTCTTATGGGCACATAGAGCTTCGTGCTTGTCCGAAATCCCTGTGAACATTTGAATATTCATACAAGGGAATTCTTGTCAGACAAAAGGGACCTGATCCTGAAACTCCGTAATTACGCAGGTAAATTCGACTTGACTTGGGTCCGTTTCCGATTTTAGGCAGGAAATGGGGAGGAGGATCGTGGCCGCAAAATTAGACATCTCTTGTTGCGCACAAGGACATAACATAATAATAAATTGATTTTTGCCTTGTAGATAGACAGGGCCACGTTCGTTCGTGGTTTAATTAGCCGATTCAAAATTGATATCGAGCTGTGGAATAATTTATTAAACCCGTTGACGCACAAACGGCGCCTAATTTTCCGTGACGATGCTGATTAAACGTGACTTTTGAGACGCGGGAGTACGAACGAACTCGGTTTGTTAATATTTAAATGGTAAAAGTTTCAATTTAAATTCAGACCTTATTAAGTCAAGAAAAGTTTATAGAGTGAACTGAAGAGTTGAAACAAGAGTAATAATTTTAAATAAAAGATCATCTCAACTTTGGTCGTTTACATTAATATTAGGCGAGTCGACAGTTCAGACACCCTGTAGATTTAAAACTGTTATTTGCCTAATAAAAATTGACGTGACAAACTGCAGTTTCCTCATTTATTATTTGTTCCAATCAATTAATTAGGTAGATATCAAATGTAAAAATATAAATGTGCACAGCAGAGAGTGAAATAACAAAGTTTATCATCTGAACTAATTGAATAGAGTTTTAAACGGAAAATAAAATATAACACCCCTGTTAAATTAGTTGCTACATTATTAACAGAATATTCGTATTACAACACATTATTTCGTATAATTAATTTCGAAACGCTCTCCTTTCAACGAATTCGGTAATTACCTCATGAATAGGTCATGAAGCCGACCCCACTGTTAGTTTTCAATTTCCTAGTAATTTCACCTAATTACCTGTTAATGCACAGGGTGTTTAACTTCGATAAAAACAAAATTCCATAAAAAATAGCTTTCCTCAACTAAAATTAATAAAATGTGCGTCATATCTTAAGTAGTTATGAAAGACTGTTAACGAACAGAATAATTCTTGAACAATGATTATTATTAAGGAGATGGAATCGAGCGGAGCCGGTGGAAATGCTCTTTAACCCCAATAGAATCCAAAACATGGGTCCAGGGGGATCGAGCCTTAATGCAATGCGTGGTTTTGAGAAATCGTCGCGCCAGCCCGCGCCATTGTTTGTGTGACAATAATAAATGTCCCGTAAGACGCTCCGGATAATAAATTGAAGGCTTGTCTTGATTAAATTTCAGCAAATTGTTTTCTCTTTTTGTTCCACGTTCGCCGAGGGTCAAACAAATTGTCTTTGGGACGGCTTGTTTTTCCAAGAAATCGACTACTGCTTTTTTTTTTCAAATACCGCAATTTGCATTCAATAAAATTCGAAATATCGCGTCTATAAGACTTGTATTAGATCCTACATCATATAGGTTGAAAATTTAAAGAAAAGCTTGTAAATTTAGGATAGCATAATTTACGTTAAAATCGATTTCTATGCTAAGGTTCCAAGTTCAGCAAAAATTGATTTGTTAACGTGAATAAATTTTGTTGGTTATACAGCAATGTTACGTATAAATTTATGTCTTAATATAACAAACGAAATTGTTCAGTCTATCGATTACAGAGACTTTCTATTTTCTCCCGTTTTTGCGCAATATCAATTAGCATCCAGAATTTCAGCTGACGCCGAAAGTCTCCTAATTTCGATGACAGATCCATGCGGGAATGTAATAAAATATTTAATAATAGCCTTCTGGTATTTTTCATGATTCCTAAATACGTAATAAACTTTCACATTTTCAAACTTTCACTATAGATTTTAAAACACTTAAGTAAGTACATTAGAAAAAAATGCCATTGTCACACAGACTGAAATTAAAACGAACAATTTTGTTTCTCCCCGCAACAATTTATCCGCATTTTCTCTCTTTGAGGCTCATTCAAAAAATAATTCAATTTGGCAACGAAATATTTAATTAAGGCGGCCATCCAACTTTTGCAAAATAATTCCGAAGCCGTCCCATTATTCTTACCGCATATTTTAAGAGTGGTGGAAACGCCACTGCCGTCGTCGTTTACATTAATTTAACGGCATCATTTTCCATGAGGCACAATGGAAAATAAAAGGGAAAATGCGAATTTGTGTGTCAACATCCGGTCCTAATTTTTCCTGTTCCGTCTCTGTTTCGCCACATATTTTTTTAATTTTAAGTCGTTTCGTGGCTCGCTAATATTACTTTTTTTGTTACAAAAGAGAAAAACCACAGGACGAAGAATGTTTCCCATTGCCATTGTCATCAATTTAATGGCTTAATATTACTTTAATAAGCCGCAAGGAGGTGGCCTACATCCCCCTATATGGTTAACTTAATTAGTTTTGTCTGGTTTTAGTCTTGACCATTGTACGCATTATTCGACATTTCGGTCCTTCTAGCCCAGTTAAATGGACAGTTATGGATAATCCAGGACGTTCTCGAAGGAAAACTAGAGCCTTTATAAGCGCATTTCTACAGGCCTAAACACTGTTTACGTTCTAAGTGGTCCTGTCTTGTCCACTGTCCCTCTTTTCAGCTGTTTTCCAATTTCGTCCGGTTACCGACAATGAAAAGCTTTTTTCCGGAAAAATATTTATGGAGGCCTCTAAAAAGACATTTAAAGCAATTTTTTTCTGAAATGCTAAAGAAACAATATGTCATTGAATCAGAATTATTAAAAAAAAGAAAATACGGGATTTCTTTTCATTCCATGTTATTTTAAATGCTTTCGTGGATTTTGTAAACAGGAAAAAATGATTCCCAAATTCCCTCCGCAATATTTCAGTGTCTTTTGTTTAAAATGGAGATTACGTTTCAAAGAGAGGAGATTTCTGCTTACAACTCGCGACCTTTCTATTACGATACCTGAATGCATTTCCCACGAAAGCCTCTTTGTACCAGAACTTTCCACCATTATTACGATAAATGGAAAAAAGAGCTCTCGAGTAATCCTGGTGTATTTTCCAAATGGAGCGCCACCATCATTCGCAATCCATCTATCCAATCAGCGCGATTAAAATATTATTAAAAAAATTGTTTAAAAAGAAAACCAAAATAATTTTTCCTAATTGAAAAATAAAATAACAGTTGCTGCCGGTGTCGCCTTGCAATAAATTTAACATTATCCACTACTGGCATAGTGCATCTGCACTAAAAGGATGAAACAAGAGATGCTACACCAACTTGCACGCGGGGATGTTTTAAAATCGTTTTAGGTAAAGTGCCTCCGTGTCTGGCTTCGTAACATCTAAAAATAAAATGAGAAAAAAGTGACGAAATATTTGCGTCTCGAATAACTTTTAGCCGCAGGAGGTGGTAATTGATTCGCACCCCCGATATCTTTACACTCCGTTGTTTTTCTTGGCGCGTACGCCCAGAAAGGACCATCAATCTGAGCCCATTTATTCTATAAACGGACCGTTAAAGCTGTTGATAAAGGACGCATTATAAACATTAAGTTTCAAAAACATGTCAGAAAAAAATTACCATTCTTTTTTGTGACTATTGTTAATGGAGTTGCTCACTTTTTCCAAACCATTTATTTCCAATTTTTGACGGCAACGTGTGATTTGAGCCTCTCAAGTGGTGTTACCAAAATTACCGACTTCTTATAAAATGTTTTACTAAAAAATGTTTGTCTGAATACATACAGGGTGGCTAATCCAATATGGAATACAGACATTTTAGCGTAATTAAACACTTTTTTTAAAGAATCACTTGAACCCGTCGATTTACATTTTATGGGAGACACTTTTATTCGTTGTCTCTGATTCTACCGCACCAACCCCCTTTTAAGGGTGAAATCGACCCGTAAAATTTTAAATGCAAAGAGGGGTCAAGTGCTACATCATTTTAAAGGACTAAGGGACAATGGACTTAAATTTTTAAAGTTTAATTCGATGATGGCGTAGAAATGAAGCTTTGAAATAAAGTGAAACTGCATATTTACTCTAAAAATAAATATGCAGTGTGTTTGTTAGGTGAAAATATTAAAAATGATGTTTGTTTCATTCCACAACCTCAATGTTGGTTTATCGATATACACAATTTTAGATAAATTTCATCTCATTGTGTTCGTAGTGACCTCAATTAAAAAAATAAATAGTTCCGATTTTCTCTCAAACTGATAAGGTTCCAAATACAATTTAAAATCTATTTAGATTTTTACTTCATTGTCTTCCTTTATTACAAAATTTTCCATTATCCATTTTCTCTTAGTTATAAACGCAGTGTCTCAAAATTTCTGAATTAATTCTAATACGTACTTGTGATGGATCTACCCGTCTTGGCGCTGATTAAATATCTTAGCTGTGGAATTGGCACATTCGTTATTTTCAAAAAAAAGCAACTGACTGAACTATTTTATTGATTTCCCAATGCCACGCACGAAAAATTTCAACAAAAAAAAACTAGGAAATGAAATAATGTTTAATATTCGTTAAGATCACATATCAAAAACTAAAAATTGCAATATCATTTTATCAATTCTTATGTTGTGTATGGGAATCAAATTCAATAAGAAAAAAAGAATTATACAATATAAAGTCGAACTTTTTAATTTGAGAGAAAATTAAGATTATTTATTTAATTGGATACACAATGGATATATTGTGATGCAGTTTTTCAAAAGTTAAGTGCCTCGACAAACTTCTATTGAAGGAATTAATCAAACATTATTTTAAATATTTTTACATAACGAACGCACAAGATTTCAATTTATTTTAAAACCGGATTTTATCCACCACCATCGATTTAAGCTTTAGAAATTTAGGTCCATTGTACAGAGAATTTCAAGGGGTTAAAAATGATGTCCCACTTGACCCCCCTTTTCCATTTAATATTTTGGTCGATCTTACCATCGGAAGGGAATTGGTATGGTGGAATCGAAGATAGCGAATAAAAATGTCCCATGAAAACGTACATAAATCGACAGGTTCAAATATTTAATTAAAAAATGTCTTTAAGTGTCATAATATGACTTTATTTCATTTTCGATTAGCCATTCTGTATAATTACCGTATTCTAATGAACTTTTTCTGTATTCTATCAAGGTCTATGTATTTAAGGACTTACTAAAGATTTTCCATTAACAGGTTTCATTTTTCCATTAAAAAAGTGATAATGTTTTCAATGAAATGCACAGATCGATAAGTGGCATTTTCGATTTTTTGTATTATATTATAATAAAATCATGAAATATTTGCATCACAATTTTTTCACATTAAATGTGAGAAATGACATAAAACCACTGATTTTGTGATTCTATGTCCTAAGTAACAGATCAAATAACTTTATATTCAAGGTAGTTACAAAGAAAAAATCTGATGGCAGTCAATTGGTTCCATTTTGGTTCTTAGATGTTATGTACCCATTAAACCTTTCATCCAATAATTCGATTACTCCATGACCTAGTATGTGGCACCGTCCTGATGGCTATAATCATTATCCGAGTGTATTTTAATTATTACCCTTAATTCGAAAAAAGTTAATCAAAATCACTTAATAGTGCATTGTAACATTACTGGTCAAGGACACAATCAGCTGAAAATCCATGTTATTCCGTTGTGAATGGATGAGCGTTGAACGATGATTTTAGTCATGAAGTTGCCTTGTAAATGGAATTATGTCAAATATCTAGTATAATGAGATATACTTGTTGGAAATTAATTACTTATGAATCTGCATTTCTGGCGAACTTACAATGTCCTATGGTAGAAATGCATTTGGAAAAGGGTTGTTTAATGTTTTTGCGGCTTCTTGTGTTAATCGAATGTAAAAGCTTATAGATCAAGATCTATATACAAAACAGATGTGGATCAGTTTGCGATAGGCTTAGGTAATTGTGGGATCGTCTTTAATCTAATTGTTCGACGCTTACGATAGTAATTTTTTAACTGGTTTTACTGGTCGAAATCTTCATACCATTAATTTGAGCCAGAGATTCAAATATAATGATTATGTTTCCGATTGTTCTGCTCTATGGTAATCAAAAGTGGTAAAAATTTTAAAGAGTAATGCATTTTCTGAAATCTTTAAGTTCTTAATTTTACTTATTCAATACATGAGAATTCTACTATTTATTGGAAAAAATAGTAAAATTAATAGAACATTTTTTATTCTTATACTGGGTGTTCAATAACGGCAACCACAAGTCATTTTTTGTTTGTAATGACCTTAAGAATATATACTTTAAGTTTGAACAGTGTGTCATGTACTTAATAGACTAATTTTAAGACGTACAATATCAAGTTTAGATCGATCGTTGCAATAAATAAACAAAAATGCAGTAAATAATGCAAATTGACGGGTTTTTATTTCATGATCAATTTCATCATTCTTTTCAACAAACATGAAAGAAACAACAAACAAAAATTACTTAATGTGGTCTTCTGGATAAAAAAGAAATATTATCCAGTTTAATTTAAAACCACTTAGTTTACTTTGGATCTAGGCCTGAATAATTCCTTAATTTTTTCTAGCCACATGAATTAAATATTCCTCAGACATAGCGAGAAACCGGCCTGGCATTCAGAATGAGCTTTTCGTGCCCAACGGGGATGGTATTTTTTGCGGTTTGACCGGACGAGTTGCATGTTTAAATAATTCGTCGGATTATTATTAAAAGGAAAACCTTAACGGATAAATTGGGCTTGAAGGACTAAACGTAATCGAATCTTATCGGGAAAAGTTCATTAAACAGAAAACAAATAACGGAATAATTGTTAGGATCTGGGAAAATAGATATTTACATATAAATTGGAAGTGGAAAGTTTATAAATCGGAATTAAGTGCAGGGGAAGAAGACAAGTTTTTCCCGGATCAATTAAGACACGAAAGTCTCTTTCTTGAAAATTTTGCTTGTTTTTGGAAAACAGTACAATAAAATTATCTATTAAAGGTGTCTGATTTCCAATGTTTCTTCAAGTTCTTCAAAAGGCAAAAAAATAAGCTCACCACCAAAATTCAAATCAGGGGTCAAAAGTTAAGCTTTAAGGTTTCGTGAATTTTTGATCAGAAAGATGCTCTTCCTAAACCAAAAAAAAATTACATTTGTTCCAAAAAAAGTTTTAGTTTTACCTAAAATAGAATAAATATTTCACATCTCTCCATGCATAATTCTAAAATATGTATTATGTTCGAATGGAGGTCAGCTTTCGCATAGTTTTAAGTCATTAGTCATATGGAAAACAATTTTAATCTGTTGAACCGCACAAGCATAGAAATACGTACGCCGAGATTTAATAGGAAAATATATTATGAGATAACCCGCTGATTTTCTAATATAAATTACCCAGGAGGATGAATACGCTACCTTAATTTCGTGTTCGGCGATGGCTCGCATACCTCTCTCGCTCCCTCTCTGTGGATATGGCTTTTAATAAAAGCTTTAGGAAGTTTCCGGCCTGGATTTAGCGGATGCAGTTGGCAAATGTAGTTTTAAACAGGGGTATATTATCGTGCGATCCCCCATATAACGCTTCTTCTTCATGGGTTGCTGTTTGTTGTAGTCGGGAGGCGAAAGTTTTCTCTCTTTTTTTTTAACTATTTTAAATTCGAACCTGCCTGGAAAGGTTAGAATTACAACGTGTAGATAAAAGGGAAAATAACAAGGTACACACGAGGAAGTTTCCCAGTCGAAGGTGGAGGCAAAAGAGGAGGCGGAAAAAAAAGATAAGTTGCCATAGCCTATAGGGACCGTTATTTTTCTTTCATATTTCTAAACATATTACGGAGTTTCTTCGAGCGAGACAAACTTCCGACGAGAATTTTTAACTTCTTACCGTAACCTAACTTTTAATATCCTCCCTTTATTTCGAGATAGCCTCCGCTCAAAATAAATCATACTACTTTTTCCCTCCTTCTTCCAAGAGTTTCCGCTTCGGAAACTTTACTCTGTAATTAAATTAAGCTATTTAACGACAATGTTCAACTTTTCCGGGCCGGATTTTTTCTTTTTTTTAAGGTAAAAAAATGATTACAACCTGAAAAGTAACAATTTTTCATAAACGAAACAACGATAAAATCGGTATGGACGTTTTCGCTTTCTTCTCATTATTAATTTTCTTTTTCATATTATTATTTCAATTTTGTTGTTTGCCATTTCCCAAAAAAAAAAAATAATCATTTTCTATTGAACTAATATTGAAAGGAATGTCAATTTCTAATGCGATTTTTGTTTAAATTAAAATTTCAAAAAAATTTGCAAAAATAAGAGTCGTCCCTTTCTATCATTCTTTCATTTCTCAATTGTTGATTTTTCCCACGTTATGATGGTTTTGCAAGTTGTCGGATGCTAGTTCAGGCTGGTATTATTTGGCCCTCTTCTACAGAATTTCTATTTCCTTCATCCATATTGCGAAAATTGCAGAATAATTGATAATGAAATAGAGTAACATCCGATAAATACGGGTATCGTTCCTTATTTATAGATATTCGTTGAATTCTTTTAATTCTTGTCATCGTCGTTGTAAGAACGTTGATCTAATTTTCTTCTAGTGTTCAATTGTTGTCGTTTGATTTGGACTTAAAAAGTTCAAGAAACTAAAGACCGTTGTATATACGAACAAACAGGTAACAACACATTACAAAAGCGGTGGTGATCTTTCTTAATTTAGGGTCCCAGCTTTTCTTTTCCTCTACAGGTCAGGCCTTCAGGATTTGAATTTTCTATAGAAAATCCAATTTTTTACACGACTTACTATTTAGTCCAAAAGAGATTGTTTATTCCAGATATTCACTCGCTATGCTCGATTATGCTCGGAAAGTTCGTAAGGAACCCCCATTGATCCAATCTATTGCCTTTTGCAATAACATACAGGGGTCTATGCATGAGCAAATTCATGGTTCTTAGCTAGTTTTTTTTTTCAGTTATGGCTTTTAGAGCATTCTGGTCTATATAAATTTTTCAGGTCGAAGTTCTTCTACCCAGCTTAAAAATATGAGAACTACCATTCACTCTAACTTACGCCTAATGTGTGATTCCCATAAATGTAATTACTTTGCCACGTCCTTCAAAAACTTGATAAGGACGCGAATATCCCATTTTTACAGCATGATGTAGACGTTATGAGTATATGTATACTCTATCTTCCGATTTTTGGTTGGCGTTATTTATGGAATGATATATGTACATTGTACATAGACTATAACATAACACGGAGGTATTAAAAACCACAGTTTATACCTAAAGTTAAAGATATTTATAGTATTTCTTTAAAAATCCTTTAACCTTTCACTTTATTGTTTGTTAATATATTAAATAGCCTACTCGAATTTTGTTCGATTCGTTCAACATACAAATCGTGAACTCGAACACCAAACTTTAAATATTTGATATACATATACCACTTTCCAATAAATTAATAAACTTGTACATGATCTTGGCATTCACTAATAATATAGAGTGTTTGATTAGTGTCTGCAGAGTGCGGAAATTATCGAAACACGGTGTCGAGTCGAATCGAAGATAAACTTTGCTGGAGAAACGACAAACCAAATTGGAGGAAATAAATTTAACGTCTCCAAGTTAGAGCGTCAATTCGCCTCGAAATGAATCGTTCGATAACCAAAAAAAGGAAAACTAAGGGCTTAAAAGTCTAGCAAAATGATCTGCAATTCAACGAAACAATTTCNAGACCGTTGTATATACGAACAAACAGGTAACAACACATTACAAAAGCGGTGGTGATCTTTCTTAATTTAGGGTCCCAGCTTTTCTTTTCCTCTACAGGTCAGGCCTTCAGGATTTGAATTTTCTATAGAAAATCCAATTTTTTACACGACTTACTATTTAGTCCAAAAGAGATTGTTTATTCCAGATATTCACTCGCTATGCTCGATTATGCTCGGAAAGTTCGTAAGGAACCCCCATTGATCCAATCTATTGCCTTTTGCAATAACATACAGGGGTCTATGCATGAGCAAATTCATGGTTCTTAGCTAGTTTTTTTTTTCAGTTATGGCTTTTAGAGCATTCTGGTCTATATAAATTTTTCAGGTCGAAGTTCTTCTACCCAGCTTAAAAATATGAGAACTACCATTCACTCTAACTTACGCCTAATGTGTGATTCCCATAAATGTAATTACTTTGCCACGTCCTTCAAAAACTTGATAAGGACGCGAATATCCCATTTTTACAGCATGATGTAGACGTTATGAGTATATGTATACTCTATCTTCCGATTTTTGGTTGGCGTTATTTATGGAATGATATATGTACATTGTACATAGACTATAACATAACACGGAGGTATTAAAAACCACAGTTTATACCTAAAGTTAAAGATATTTATAGTATTTCTTTAAAAATCCTTTAACCTTTCACTTTATTGTTTGTTAATATATTAAATAGCCTACTCGAATTTTGTTCGATTCGTTCAACATACAAATCGTGAACTCGAACACCAAACTTTAAATATTTGATATACATATACCACTTTCCAATAAATTAATAAACTTGTACATGATCTTGGCATTCACTAATAATATAGAGTGTTTGATTAGTGTCTGCAGAGTGCGGAAATTATCGAAACACGGTGTCGAGTCGAATCGAAGATAAACTTTGCTGGAGAAACGACAAACCAAATTGGAGGAAATAAATTTAACGTCTCCAAGTTAGAGCGTCAATTCGCCTCGAAATGAATCGTTCGATAACCAAAAAAAGGAAAACTAAGGGCTTAAAAGTCTAGCAAAATGATCTGCAATTCAACGAAACAATTTCGAAAAGAGGATAAAATGTGAAAGAAACCTTCGATTTCATGTTTTTAATACAGCTAAACTTAAGGGGGATGTGTGTGGTTGGAGGATTTTCTTATGCAAATTTCGAATGTTTACATTCAAATCTTTTGAAAGTAGGATTTAGTCTACGTAAAACAAATTGCTCGATCGACAATTTATTTCATTTTAAATTTAATTAAACTTCTTCTTTAGGTAATGCTTAATTTATTACGGGGAAAACAAACAATAATAGCGGGACTCCAATCGTAGCTACTTCTTAAGTTAATGTCGGGGAAAGATTGAGAATTTATTTTATAACACAAACAAGGGTGGATCGCAAATATCAATACGTTCACTCTTTAATCATAATATATTAACACTCGAACGGATGTTGTTTTTCTGCAAATCACCATTGCATTGATCCGTCCGTTGAGGCTTTTAAAATGGCATCAAGCTCAATTTGCGTTTGAAACATCAATCCTTCAAAATATAAATAAAAAATTCGCTCTCTCTGTAAGTTTCAGCAGCAATCGTCCTTTACTGACGATAAAATTACAGTTAATGACGTCTTAGCAACAAAAGTGCAATAATAATGGAATGGCCGGGTAATGGCGCATAAAAGTGGAACTTTTATTACCCGAACTGTTACTTGCTGCAAGCCATTACCTCATTATCTGAGTTTGTTCATTTGTTATAGTTTTTTCTGTTTTGTTTTCCTGATGGAGACTCTCTCCTATATGTTTCGGACAAACGACTGTATATTTGCGTCTAGACTAGCGAGAAATTGTTTTGGGATTTCACGGTGGACCCACACAATCACTGAATGGATAGAGGTCATCCATGCACGGCTGAGATAAAGGACAGTTTTTTTTTATAACGGACTGTAACAAACAATGTTTTTTTTTGGAACAAAAGAGGGTCGCGTGTTTCTTCAACTGGAAAAAAATTGTTGCCATTGCGTTCAAGTCATCAGGCCGCGATGAAAAAAGTGTAATTATTTTCCAGATTTATGCCTCAAGATTTTTGCCAGTCCCTTTCGGGTTCTCTGGATAAATCTCTAGGGTCATTTCGCAATGATTAATATGTGGGTCAAATTACACGTTCTGACCTATTACGTCCATTATTCCAGGTTGACGTTTGCTAGGGAAATTCCATTTTTTAATTCGAACTAAACATGCGGTTTTATAATATTTTTGTTAACGTAATATTCAAGCTATTGTAAGAATTCAGTTCAATTTTTCCCATAAAATATTACATTTTCTGTATTCGAATTAAATAAAATTGTATTAAAATATTTTCAATCTACAGGTAAGTTATTTCAAAAAATTAATTTCTGAAAATTTAATTGATAAAAGGAATGAAAAATACATAATCATTTTTAAATAATAACGTTCATCACTTACTGTTTGTCATTTTTGTTCTCATTTATTAATATTTGTCGTTTAAAAGTTTTAATAAATAATAATTTATCATTATTTTTACGTTCACTTGAAAAAAAATTACAAAGGATATTTTGTAATTTAAAAACTTTTGTTTAATAATTTAAAACGCAAAGAAGACGTATCACAGTATATGTTTTACATATGTATGTGTGTAATACACATGTACCTATACACACTGTGTATGTTTAGAATGATTTTAGAATAACTGTTTAGAAACAGACCAACAGGTCTGCCAACAAACATGAAGAAAGTTTTCACGTTCATGGAGACACTGAAACTTTTTACTTGTAACTAAGATCTTGTTCAGAAGCCAGAGGTAATAGAAAAAGTCTAATAGTATTAAGTCAGGAGAGCACACTGGTCAAAGAACGGGACTTCTACAGGGTGTACCTGAATGGTCTGTACAATGCCCTACCAGATATAGTACGGCTTAAAATAAGTCAATTTAACTAAACTTGCCTTAGTCCAAAAGTTGATAATAACCGAGATACAGGATGTTAACGTTGAAAAAATAAATTAAATTTTTTTAAATATCTTTTGATCGGCTTAAATGAATTTCACGAATTTTCGTATTCGGGGGTTTTTTGAGATGAGAAATTCAAATTTGCTAACGATTTCGGTGTATCTTGTAGAGGGCCTTACAAGCGACCACTAGGATCCCTATAAACCGCTACAACTTTTTTGTGCTACACTGTATGTCATTTTAGTATGAACAAATCTTTTTTCCTACCTTTACTACTTACAAAAGGTATATCTTATTGAAGTCGATAGAAATAATGGTTTCTGAGAAAAAAACGCATCTAAATCTCATGCTGTATGCATAATATCTTAAGACCAGAATAGCTTTTCTAATTTATCTTACTTTTCATTCGTAAAAGTAAAGAAATAACATTTGAAAGATTAAAAACTGTTAGTTTTAAATCAAAATAACCTGCAATTCAAAAACGAAAAAAAAAATTTGTAGACTTAACAATAGCTCTCTTTTCATTGTAATAATAGCATGCATTATCAGCTCTAGATGCGTTTTTTTCGAAAACCGTTGTTTTTAGCAACTTCAATAAGATATACCTCTTGTAAGTAATAAAGGTATTAAAAAAAATTGTTCATACTAAAATGACATACAGTATAGCACAAAAAAGTTGTANTAATGTAACATCTCCATTTATTAGTGCGGTAACATAGACATTTGTTTTGCTCATTACTGAAAATTTCAATTTATGGACGTACGACAGTTTACCTCTCAGCTACCGTTATTATCTTGTAGTTTTTTTTTGAAAATTATTTTTTTGCACTACCTGTAAACGAAAGATTACAATTATCTTCTAAACCAATAGGAAAATAGTGTTCCATGCGATGGAGGAGTTTTTGAATGATTTTAAAATGTTATTTTTGGTTCAATATAATTTATTTTTTCTAAAAGTGTGTTCAGATTATACGATTTATCATTTGACTTAAAAAAAAATTTGAATAAAGAATATAAGGGGAAGGAGTTCTCATATTGAAGAAAACTCCTAACCTACCCTACCTAACCCACTTTCAAGTCGATTTAACGGCTCTATTATGGAAAGTGCAGATTTGTTTTATAAAAAATCATGTAATAAATCATGTAGTCTGAACACAGTTTAATAATTTAATTTATATTAAAATAATAACATTTGTTATTTACAAAAGTTAATAATTTCAGAAATCTAAGAAGGCGGGATGATTTGAAACATTTTTTCTATTTAGTACTTTGATCAAAGTTGAAAAATAAGTTTACTTTACTCTTATGCAAAATTGAAATTTTTCTATTTTTCGACCACCCTGCATAACAAACAAAAATTTTCTCATCGGGAATCTCATTTTTTTGACAAGCAAAACTTTTTTCCGTATTTTAAAATTTTTGATCTATTTGTTCTTTTGTCTACTTCATCCGTGAACATACTGTAGATAATAAACCGGCATTACAATATAATCAATAAAAAAACCTGAATGATTCAAATTAAGAGAATTTCATTAAGAAGAAAACCCTTCGTCGGTACCTACTGATGATTGTCGATATCGATTTTAAACGACTACTTTTAATTCACTTCCTTTAGCTAAATTATAGAGTTTAAGTGAACTGAAATTACTTGTAAATTTCCAATTTTTAGTCAGGATGTAATTTTACGTTAAGTCTAATATTAATTGCATTTTTTGTAAGTACTTTTTTCCAAAATCCAGTTAACCGTTAAAATGAATACGCCTCACACTCGTAAGAGCGCGAAAAAAGACGTTTTTATTTCCAGACATTAAGTGTTGTAGCGAAGTTGTATCGAAGACGTTCCCATTTATCTTTCTACCTCGTGCCTGTTCCAGAAACAAGTTTTTTCTTTAAATTTCAACTTTAAGTCAATTGATTGTTCAACGGTATTCCTTTAAAATAACGCATTGAACCTTAAAATTAAACAACAACAGATTCGATCTTCAAAACGTTCAAGCGATGTATCATCGAGGGCGGCCCATTAAGAGGCCACATACGTGTCCCCAAAGGGCATCCATAACAGAATATTTATGGTTTATAGTGCGGCTTAATGGATTATCCTAACATAATTTAACGGCACATGACGCACCCTGGCTTCTTTTTCTTTTAATTAAGCCGCCGTAAAGGTAAATGAATAATTTAACCTTAGGATTACCTCAAGAAGGAATAGGTAATTTTGCACGCTGCTATGAGCGTGTATAGTAGTAGATCTCTAATATTTAATCTCTCTGGCAAAAGGGTGAATTTCGAATTAAACCCTTAAAAATTGTATGAGTTCTCTTTGACATTGGATTTGCCTCTAGCATAGCAACAACTCTTAAGGATTTCGTGCCGAAAAATGTATTTTAGAGGTTTAAATAGAATTTACTCTATTCTTCTTAACTTTAGAATTCTTGTGTATTCTTCCTCGGGAAAAACACATTCGTTCTTATTACTTATTAAAATTCCCGGATCAAAAACAAAGAAAACAGACTTCTTTATCTTAATAAGTTTCCTTGCTGTTGGGCACAATTTACCTCGTTTAGAGATCGAGAATAAACCGCTTGCCTTCGCGACCAACAAAACAGTTTTAGGTTTGAATTTACTTAAAAGTCTTTTTCAAGAAATAATGATTGTTTAAAAAATCCTATTATTGTAAAGCTGTTTTTAATCAAAAGAAAACTCACCTGGATAGAAGACGGTCTCTCTTCGTCTCGTGTAATTCGCCTGGGGAATGTGCAGTTTGCAAGAAAATTCTTCGGGTCCTTCCAATTCAGGCAACGTCACCTGAGCCGCAATCTGATATAGGTGATCTACTGGTTTTAATTGGACCGCAGGTCTAGGAATTTCTCTATAAAATAAAATTATTTTCAATGTTTAAACTTTGATAAACGTCCAGTAAAAGTAATATCAAAAATTACTTTCTGTGAAAAAGGTAGTAGGTATAATAAATCGGGACAGGAGTAGCATTTTTCTTGTGTCTAGTCGCGTCAATGCCGTTAGGTATACGGAAAAAATGGCCGGGATTCCATGTGTGCGGGGCCCCCCATCTCATAATAGTTTGATTCAGTGGTGTGTGAAAAGATAAGAGCCCGCCCTGCGGTCACTAAAAGCGTCCTCGAGCGGAACGGTTGCTCGTAATTTGGGAGGCGAAGGAGGACCAAATGGAATAAAGAGGTGATGTATGAGGCATCGCCGCTCGAATATTTCCTTGGGACATTTTATTTCGATGTTTCTTTTTCTCGGACGGATCACGTTGTCCTCTTCGAGAGATCAAGCTTGAAGGTTATTGTCATGAAGATAACATCTAGGTATATATAGTTTCGTTTCTGGTGACATTTGCTTTAGAAATAAATGCCCGACTTATGTTCATGTTGGGATAGCATTGCCAGAAAATAATATTAAATTTTTGTATACAAATCTTTATATTGAAGTAAGGAATATACGACCAATAGTTAATTGGGCAACGATGAGATCGTTAATAAATAATTTAGCTATTTTCTTTGTTTATTCAAGTGTAGTTGATGTACACTTTGTACTTGTCGTCGCTCTTATTATTTATTTCAGATTCAACTTTAAGAAAATTTCATTTAGATGACATTTATATACATAAATTATGCAGGCTTTCCTAGCAATCCGACTTACTTAGTACATTTTATTTAGATGACATTGTTAAATATGAAAGATTTTTATAATAAGAACCTAAAATTACGCGAGATGTCTAATAAAAAATTTGTATACTGAAAAAGTTGTTCTTTGGTATGACATAATTCCAAAGTTACAGCTTTTTCACCATTTACTTCACCCCCAGAGCTATGGTTATCTAATCGTACGCTAAAAGTCTAAAATTCCATTACCAATTCTAGAAATATGATGTCTAAGCTATCTTGAAACTAATTGTGTAAACGTGTACGGTATAAAAGAACAGTAAATCGTAAAAGTATGGGTGCCCGTTGGCGGCCGTGTCCACGATTTAGAACTGGGAGATATTATCTTCGAGGGGCAGCTCTGTTACCGAACAAAGTTATAAAATTTGCGGTAAACGTGAAGGCGCATTATCAGTTTAAATGATTGCTGATCGCCGAGAATAACTCCGATTTATTTATTACCTCCGTTTTTCGGACGTGGCGCGCGTATAAACGTGATTTAAGTCTTCAAGTGGAATTTTATGAGCGTCGTTCGCTTCTTCCATCCTCATCGCCTCCTTTATTGTCCGTAAAGAGGTCTCAGTATTTAAAAATTCGCCTCGCCTCGATTGGCATCACCCCGTTGAATGTTATTTGAATTTTCCAACAAGGAACAATTGCCGTTAAACTTACTTGGAACTTTTGACAAAGAAATCGACTCGCTTCAAGAACATATAACAAAATAAGTTTCGGCTTTGCGAGTGAAACAGGAAACCTAATATAACTTTCATCAGGACCTTTAGACCCAGAAACCTTTACAGTTTATTGTCTTCTAACTAGAAAGATAAACGGAATGGCTTTTTGACATTTCACTGATGTAGTTTCGCTATCGTTGTTCCCGTCCCGATGGAAAATAAAGTTCAAATCCTTTCTTTCACAATGATGTCGAAGACGAGGAAGCGTTTCCCTCTGATTTAATCAACATTTTCTAACTTCTTTTATCAGACATTTAAACGAGTTTCTTCTCAAGTTGGTTCTAAATGTTTTATTCATCTTCAATAACAAATGAAAAGTATTACGGTTGAATGGAAAGGATGTATATATATAATCTTTTTTAATACTTTTCTTAATTTAGTCGCTCAAACATACGACCGCAATCCCAAACCCATTTCCTTATTAAATCCTGAAATCGAACACCACTCTCGGTCGAACCCTCCTTCTTCTAGTCTTTAAGCCAATATCGTCCTGGTCCCATCCCCAAGAAAACTGTCTAATAACTTCCCATTTGAGCCACATATATCGGCCATTAATTACTTAATTGGCTTCCTTATTTCGCGGCAATGTACGCGCAGTTTCGGAAGAAATTAAGAACTTCCTGCAAAGGAAGTGGGCGGTTCGTGTGTCGTAAATTCTCTTCGACCGAAGAAGGTCAGGAAATTTCTGGAAAAGCGGCCAACGGCTGCCCGTAAAACTCGGCTTGACAGACGGGACCTGACCGCGGTATATTCCAGGATTACGAAGAAATTGGGCCACCACACTCTCACAGTCAGGGAAAAGTTTAATTGAGGTTATAAATCTTCAATTGTATATGACACAATGAAGAAGAGGAAAGTCTAGTAAATTAATTCTTCAGAGATATTATTATACTTTAATACCTAGTAGGAGGAGACATACTTTTATTTCTATTAAATGTTTAAATTTAATGTAAAAACGTAGTTTTGGGTTGTTAATTAAGATAGTGAGAAACAGTGATCCCCATGTTGGTAAATAAAAGCCAATAAAGCCGGAAGTTTAAGGTGTTTATTAGCAAGCAGAATGAAAATTACCTTTGCTGAGAAAGTAGAGTCATCACCGGCAGGGGGAAAATTCCGTCAGCTCGGCACTGCACCCTTATGAATCCCTCGTCGGCATTCAGACGCTTCAGTTCGAAGAATTTCTCTGCAACTAAACAGGCAAACAAATAATCGTAACACGAACAACAAATACAAGTGGAAATGATGATCGAAAAAGATCCATGGTAAAATGGAGCCTTTGGAAATGATTTGCTTGTCTTTCCCGATCGACTAGTCCACGGACCTCGAAAGTTTATTGGATCATAAAACACCCCAGGTCCAAAAAGTGGACGTTACGATCCGGATAACTTTACCGAAGGTCATAAAAATGTAGTTACAAAGGTAAAAGGTTAAAGTGGGAATTTTCCACACAGACCTTATGTTTAAATATTAGAAAAAAATTTAAATCAACGCTATTATTATGAATATTTGTATTGTCACAATTGAATAGTACTCCCTCTTTGTAGTATCCCTCTTTGTAGTAATTTTAAATATGCAAGACTAATCCACACAACAGGAGATGGTAATGTTAAGATTTTATTTCCCATGCTGTTAATTCAGGTTTAATAAATTAATTTAGGATTTCTAGGAAAGAGCAAAACAATTTGCATAGTTTATAACTATGTTTATTAATTACCACTATGCAAAACTGGCAACGACAATATTGATGTTGAGTAGGTTTGTCTTGCTTGTTGCTTACCAATGCTGGTGGTGAGAGTGAGGGTTACGTGGCAGTAATCAGGAAAATAACATTGTCCAAGAAATTTCTCATATTATGAAATTCCAATTTGATGAGAGTGCACAAAAATTTAACTTTTAACACTGAGTTTATAAACTGAACTTGAAGTTATTATGTATCAACAACTAGATTTTGTAAAGTTACAACTTTGGTAGATTTTAATGACAAAGTGTGGAGTGACAAACAAATAATAATTTGAAGTAAATAACACAAAAGAGAAAGTTAAATGGAGTAAATGTCACGCAAATGAATTTCTAAAAGCACGAATTTCATAACTGATTTTTTTTTAAACTATTATTCGTTACAAATCTCCTCTCTCTCTTTCTTTTTTTTTGCTTGAAAAACTATCCGAGTTAAACACCTTAACCTATTGGTTGTTCTGTCATGCACCGGTCATATTAAGCAAAAATCCATTGTCACACTATTACAGTTATCGAATAATGTCGACAATTCAAATTAAAAATAGAAATGGCCATCAAAAAACGGGAAAAACTGGGACAACAATACGCATATGTTTTTTTTAACGTAGAGAATTAAAAACGAAAATTCTCTTTATTGAAAAATGATTTTTTCAACAGTGTCGTTAGTGCTAAAACTCTTAAAGTTAATCTTCATTGTAGCCTTGTATCTGCTAAAGTCGTCCACATATAAAGACGCACCTGATGCTTGAAGATAAGAGATTAAGGATGAGTGAAGGACGGGTGAAGATGAAAATCCAGCACTTGCACTCGAGGTGAAAATTTAGCGCGTGCAGAAAAGTATAAAATGGGGGATGCTCATCCTTTCAAAGAACAGAATCAGTGGGCCAATTAGCCAATCCGCCTACGAGTTGGCCAATATCTGGAATAGTCCATATATATGGGTATCGACTGGTCGCCTAAACAGTCATGTTTATCATAGTATTCTAGCTACTTTATTAATTATTTATTTAATTATTCAAGTTTAATGTTACATTCGCAAAGGAAGTTTTTATTAATATTTATTTATTGGCATTTGTATTGTCTTATTCGTATTGGTAGGCCCAATGATTGTTTTATTGTATTTTTTTTTCGTTCAATAATGTATGTTAACAGTTATGGACCTCAGAGCCACAGGATTTAAGTCCACTTTGTAAAAATGTTCGGATCTTGTATGATTTTAATGTAATATGAGCTATTCTGTTAGGATAACACAAAATCCCAAAATGTTAAAAAAGTTTCAAGTTAATCTTTTATGGCTCTAAGGTGCAGAGTTTTAAATTATTTAAACCACTATATTTTAATATTTAATAATGGTTTAATTATTTTTTATAGCTAAACTACCACTGTTTAATTTAACCACAAAGATGCCGCAAGTTTATACTAAAATAACAATTACAAGCCAAACATGACAATATTCAAGAATGTTTACTTAAAAACATAACTTGGCAGCGCTGTGAACTGTTGATCTATTTACAGCTCGAGTATAAGACGAATTTAAATGGATTAAAGCGAGATAAGAAGAAATCTGACCGATGAGCCATCAAAGCGAAAAAACAACTTTTCTTTTAGTTTGGCGAAGGAGAAGACAGAGCGAAAAAGAGAAAAGTTTCTCGTCTGTACGTTTAATGCTTAATGAAATACGTGATATCAGCACACATAGACGAAACGAGCAAGTTTAGATAAAATGTGAATTAGAACATTTGGTTTTTCCAGACTATTAACATTCGTTCTTTTGTCATTCTCTTACTTTCACAATATCCTGTATAATGTATTAATAAACCTGATGTTAAGAGCTCTCTAAATCAATTTGAAATATTAATAATTCTCGTTATACAACACAACAATGTGTTTCGGGAGGTTTTAGAGGCAAGGGAATATCAGTTCTCTCTCGCTCTCATTCCCTCTAAAATACATACATAATAATAATGTTTCCTGTGTGATTTACGTCCTGCAAAGCTTGTCGTATTAATTAGACTCGTACGCAAACAACAATTCATTTTCGCATTGAATATCCGAAATAAAGTTAGAAAATAAACGATGAAATTACATCGATCTCTTAGAAAAATTTCTTTCCCTTTGGCCCATTATAAAATACTTTTAGGGCTATTTAACGACCGTAAAAAGGGTCAGGACCTTAGGGCGGAACCACTGGGTGGAATAAAAAAAATGCTAAATTTCTGGTTATAATTTTCGGCCACCTCGCGTACCGCATTTAGGTCCCCAGGATTATTTATGTACTTTTTTTTTGCGTGGTTTGTGAAAAAGGAATATTAATGTTTCACTGTGATTTTTGTAATATTCATGATGTATTAAAACTGTAAAAAATAATGAAATTATAAATAATTTATCGGATAAAATAAAATTTGTATTTTGACCCGATTGAGAGCGCATTTATTTAAATTATTAACGCTCCATCTGGAGGGAATTTTTGAATAATAATTTACTAAATGTATGGAAAAAAATACACACATACGTGAAGTTTATTATTTAAAAGGCATTTAATAACAATTTGGAAAATATTAATACTTGGAATTATCAAGTTTTCGTAAACAATTTTGCATTGTTAATTTTCTTCCTAGCATTAACAATGTTCTCGTAAAATAATTCATGAATTAAGTTTTAACAAAAAAATAAAATATATCTTAATGCATGCTTCAGATGGTCAACATGTTAATAAGATATTTTTTACTTTGAAACACATTGCAGACGCCTGTCAAATAATTTTCAATAACGTTATCATTTATAAGGCAAGACACAAATTGACATTGGTCGCCTACGTGATTTAACTTAACGATTGCAGTATTAGAAATTCTCGCGATTCTTGCATTATAATATTTACATTTGTTTTTTTTTCTTGAAACAGTGTTAGTTTAAGGAAAAAAAATACAGAATAAGACATCGAGAAGTTTGAAAACTGGCAAGGCAATCTAAAACAATTTTTTTTGATAATATTGAAAGTTTTTTATTATAGTTTTGATAACAATATAAGTAAGTTTGTTTTATTTGACATCCCTTCAATTGTTTTCACTCTTGTAAAACTAGGTCAAATGTGCATTTTAGTTGCCACATCTCATGTACCAAATCTCACAAAAATCCCTGTATTCAAATTTAAAAGACAAATTATAAACTTATTTCTGTGCGACATCTTTAAAATGGTATATTTCCTTAAGCAATGAGTTTCAAGGTAACATTTATATAACAGATTATCATCTTAAATTTTGAACAAAGGAATGAAATCATTATGATAAGTTTGCTATACACCCTGTATACATTAAACTACAGTTATGAATTGTCACTTTTCAATATGATACTATAATTTATTTTATTAATATCGATATTACCGATATTACCAATATAGGACAATAATTTTCACGAATTTTTGCTCATTTTATCAAATATTTGCAGTACTTTACAAAAACACTGTATACTCTCTACTTAAATCACGAAGCGCGATATTTTACCTGAACAATGAAACTGTTCATAAATATTTAAGAAGCAATTAGTGATTTTTCTCGTGCACACAAAAAATAGTAGCATTTTGGCTTATTTTGTGAAAATAACTCAATCCACGTGACTCGCTTTATTTTTAATTTGAAATTCTTATTTTCCGTCTCTCTTCGACACGAGACCGAAAAAAAAATTATGGTCTCAAATAATTGCCTTCAAATTCCGGGTCCGATTTATGAGTCATAAACAAATACGCGGTGCTTATTTAGTCGGTATGCAGATTCGAAAGCATAAAACATGCTGTTTCGGAGATAACCGACGGTTTAACCGGATTTTAGTTGGTCGCATTTTCTGCAGTGAATTAAAATAGTTTTTCGAGGGTCAAAACGCCACGAATGATAAATCTCTCTTTCTCTCTCCCTCTCTATATATCTCTCTCTTCGTCTCTTTCTTTCTCTCTCTCACTCTCTCTGACACACATACACATATTCCGTGACACACACAGACACACACAAATACTCATACAATTTTAAACTGGTTATAAAGTGTTTGAACGAAACAATTTTTCTTTCGGCATTTTTTCTTCGTTTGTTCCGATTGTGTGTCATGTACAAGTGAATTATGAAAACGTCCTTATCTCGGTTGGTTTGTTCCATAATCGAAACGGGTTAACGATGAATAACGTTGGGATGCAAATGGCAGGCCAGTTTCCGCTCGCACCTCGCTATTAATTTCAATAAAAATGGACGTTTGGCGTGCGTGTTGTCATAAATTATATACACGTTATTTTATGCGGGTGAATTTGCAAAAGGCCAACGTAGGCAACCGGACCTACATACATTCAAATCTCTACAATTACTAGATGAATTTGCTGAAATTTTATTCCGTGAACACAAAAAAAACAAGTTACATATGAATACCTACAGTATATAATTTCTTCAAATTGCTTGAGGTATTTGAGTAGCTTTTCTTTTAATTGTAGTTCTTTGAAATTTAGAATAATGAATGATTTACTGAAGAGTTGAAGCTTTTACAAAGTAATAAATATTTTTTATACAGTCGGCGATAGGGTTATCAAGTGGGAAAAATCCAGATGTTGCTTAAAGATTTCAGAGCACTTTAAAGTGCATACGTTTTACAAACTGGAGTGGTTGCCATAAAATTTGGTTTCATTCGAACAGAGGCTCTTTCGTCCTTATGAGCTTTTCTTTAATGCTGATTGTCACTTTACTCAAATTAACTTGAACTCCAATTTGAAAAGTATTTTTTATGAAAACAGAAAATTCCTAAAATAAATAAATAAAATAAATTTAATCGACGCTGCATTACCAATGAAATTTCTATGATGCCATTGTTTAAAGACCAGTAAGACGTCGGTTTAAGAGAATAACACTCTACTGTTTTAATGACTGTCTTTTAGTTAGTGTTACTACTGCAAACCATAATCCAAACATAATAGTTTACATTGGGATTATGTAAAATATCTAAGAATAAAAAAATATAAAAGTACCGGTGAGAGAATATTTTTCGATTATCAGGATAAGTTTTGAAGACTAATATGAATGTAAACATTGTATGCTATGCAGATATTTTAAATCGCCTACTAAGAAGTATTAAGAATAAACATTTTGGAAAGTTCAATGACAAATTAACATATCATACTTGTGATGATAATTGTAATGTCCATTCCCTGTAGTTTAAATGGCATAAGGTTTGCTTAGTGATAAGAAGTGAAATGTTTTACAACATACGCCTTACAAATGCGACATGTTTTCATGGGAATTTCGCGTTTCTGGCACATTAAAAACATCATTTAAAGAATAGTTTGGGGTAAGTTATAGTAACAATTTTAGCAGGAGGGAATCTTAATGATATATGCTATAGATGGACTTTTACAATTGACACCATAGAGTGTTTTAATATAGACAGATATAGATATAGATTTGTGTTAAAAATGGCAAAAATAACTTCTTTTCTCTCGAAAACATAAGGTGTTATTGTTACTAACAGTTGTCCTTTCATGAAAAAAAAAATCAAGCTCTTTTTTTTACTTAAGATTTTTCTAATTAAAAGCAAGGAAATTTGGTTACCTTGTATAAATAAAAATTAGAAAGGAAATTAACCTCAAACAGGCTATAATTCTTTTGGGAAACTTTTATAACGAGAAAGAAACTCAACAACGTTTAAATAAATTTGAAAAAGAACACGAATTGTAAACAAAATTTTCCTAAAAGGTGTGTCACATTCAATTGAGTTATGCAGAAAATGTATCCATTATTAAAAGCACTTTTTAATGGACAAAAATCGTACATTTTTACGAAATCTATATCGTCAAAGGTGTGTCGTCCTTCTCGTCTTTCCCCGCTCTCCATTTTAAATTGGTCGTTATCGTCTCTATCTCTTTCCGAGTGCATAAATTTGAATTTCATGCAAACCGAAAAAGGAAATATGGCCCGATAGAAATGAAAAAGGACTGGCAGCTCGTTTAAAAGAACCTATAATTCGTCGACCATCTGAAAAGTACATTAGCAATGAAAGGGGACATTAGCTGATGATGACGGATAAATTTCAAATTTTCACAATAGAAAGTTGAGTTTTTTTTTCTTCTAGAATATAGAACGTTGATGGCATAATTATTGCCCTCTATTTGTCTGTCTCCTTCTTTGGCTCGTATTATTTTCAATTTAAAATAAGTCTGCATTTCATATTTCCTAATTTGAGTGCATAGAAATTCATCTCGTTGCCAAGGATATCGCATGTCTCCCGCTTAAAATGTTCCACATTTCAGATTATATTGTTGTATCCCATTTTAGACGTTTCCATGAATATTGCGTGCAAAGGCTACGGATACGTTTTCCATCTAACAATTATTATTACCGAAAGCAATCACGCGATATTCGAACGAGGATTAAAATTTTATTAAAATACACTTCGCTTCCTGTGAAATGTATTGCGCGCAAACCTACTTCAAACCGGAAAAGTTTTATTGTTTCGCACCCTTAAAACTTTCGTCTCAATTTCTTTTTTTTTATTTTCCTCAAAATGAAACTTTTTTCTAGATATAACAATAAATTGATCGAATTCTTGTAATCCATTGTGCAAAAATGACTTTCATGTTAATGTCATCGTTCGCACCGAAAATATCAAAATTTCTCCACATCGAGCTAACAATGACTGGTTAACGTCCGGCTGGGACAAGTGTTTAATACGTAATGGTATTGATTTTAGCTTAATAGAAGCCTCTCCTCTCTGTCAAGTAGTATTTGGCCAAGCAAATCTACATATTATTGCCGTTTGATGAAAAATTCTTTAATAAGGGAAAACTGTTTTTCAATCGAAATTCGAGACAACTTTTCTAAACGAAAGAAATAAACAACAATCGGGTTTCCCGAAAAGTTTTCTTGTTCCCTCGAACAACGTTTCCTTCCTTTAAAAAGGGAATTTTATCGTCGAAATCGGTTTCCTGTTCGACTTTTAACCTAGCGATCGATAGTTCTCCGTAACCTACTGCAACCATTTACTTTATTGTCTTAAAACCATTTAAAATCGAAATTTCCAATAGTAAAACCAAATATCTATAATACATCAGTAGATTATTTAAGATATCAAGTCTGAAAGCTAATTTTCATAGTTTGTAATGCAGCAATCACACTAGCACAGAAAAATTTAACCTAATTTTTCACCGAAAAGAAAAATAAAATGAAAATACTCTTGAAGAATTCAAATCATGACGCCCACCGTTCTTCCGTTCCTTCACATTTACTTCGCGCATTTATTATGTACAACCACGGAATGGTAAATAAGTAAATATCAGGGGCTGCATCATGGGGATGCAACCCTAATACATGCATATTATATTTCGCTTGTCAGACTCGCGCATCTGTGATATATTTAAATTTCTTCCTTCGCTCCTTTATCGAAGGAATTTTTAACACACATTTTTTTCTACTTTAAAAACCCTTGCGGGTTTCGTAGTGGAGGCTAAGGGTAGGGAGATCGGGTTTCTGTAACGTTAAAGTGCATTTTCTCACGTGGAAAACAAAATAAAATTTCCATTTGTGGTCGCCTTATTTCATATTTCGCATGACTCCTCCAGAGTGTTTCTGAATATTTACAGTAGAAAAGATTGGGTTTGCCGCCGGTGTGAAGACCTTGGGAGTTGAAAATTAATGGAGTTCTAGTGCCTATACTTTAGTTAATCACGCAACTTTTTCCCTTCCAATTGTATTATACACCTATTATGATTATATTGTTTTTAAGTTCCTTCTCGTACAAACAAAAATATTATTTTAACCCGATTAGAAAATAAAACAAGGGTTGTTTTCCTTAAGTCGTGACCTAGATGGTGGTTGCCTAACTTTGTCACACCGTTGATATTTTCTTATCGAACAGTTCCATCGAAACAAGAAGAAATTTTGTTTGAAAACGTTAAACCTGAATGTTTCCGGCTATAAAATACGACTAAAACGTGAATTTCCAATAAGGGACCGTGCAACGAACAGGAGAATATTCTTTGCGGTCTTATGCTACACGCCAGAAGAGGACGTGGGGGAGAAGAAGAGGTAAAAAGGGAGATTGACCTCAAAATAATCTTACGGCTAAAAATCTTGGACAAAGCGTAATCTGGCCTAGTCGACCAGGGACTTTGTCACGAGATTTTATCGGATTTCGGGTTAAATTTATCGGAACTGAAAATCTTCGGGTTACCACAAAGAGGCCTTGTGCTATGAAATAATTTTCCACTTGTAAATGGTTAATTTCCATTCGCGCCTTGCCCTTATTTTTCATTTCGAATTCATCAATCTACGTCTCAAACAATTTTTATCCGTACAAAGAAAATGGAAAAAAAATTGTGGTCAAAAATACTTTTCAAATAATCGGAACACATTATGGTCATTTAATGAAAAAGGCTTTGCTTTAAACGCTATATTTACTTGAAATTTGAAGATAATTTGATGAAACTACTTTAAAATTGATTCCAAAAAAACTACTATCAGTTTCTATTAGAAAAAAAGATTGTTTTCGTAAAAGAAATTCGGTTTTGATTAAATTGAAGTCTCGATTGAGTTAAAACATAATATTTGATATCGGTGTTTGAGTTTCATTTTCCGATGTTAGAAAAATTCTCTTCGCCGATTCGTGCAAGGCAAAAAAACACACACACTCGAAAAATTTCCGGGACACTGGGTAAACACAATTACATACCTTCTTGGTGGAAGAAGGGTCCGGTCTCTTTTTAACAAGGCTATTTCCAGTTCATGTTTATGTTAAATTCGCTCTGCTTTTTCGACTAAGGAAGAAAGAAGAAAAAAGTTTCGAACGTTGTGTCAAGAACGATGAATATTATTTACTTTATGGAAAACAAAATCGATCCATACACACATACACAGGTCAATATACATATACATCCATAGGATTAGTTAGAGGACTGTACAGGTATATACTTCAGAATAATTTCATTTGTAAACTTTTATAATCGATTACCAGAGAAAATTTCAGGCGTGGCCGTATGTTACTCGAACGAACATAAAAAAGTTAAAGGGATTATTAACGGCAATATGGAATTCGGAGCGATAAACTCAAAATTAATAGAGAATTTATAGAGCGTGTCATTTAATCGGCCAGTCAACAAAGTGAAATTTATTATCGAAACTGTCCCAAAGAGTTATTAAATGAATAATTGGCAAAACCTACGCCACTGTTAGTTTTCTAAACATTTCCCGAACATCGACAATTTCTACAAGACAGTCGAAATTCGTTCAGATTATCGGTATTTTTAATGCTAATCATATTAAACCAAGGGAGTGATTATTCAGAAATCTTTTTAATAAAGTATTAAAAATACTCGGGGAAAAACGTGTTACAAAAAGTAACAAACGCCAGATTTTTTGTTTGAAATATTAAACTTAATGCGCAAAACCTCTTGTTTTTTATTTTCGCATTTTCTGTGGAATCGTAAAAATATTTCTCCATTTGCGTTAAGTAAAAATTTTATTACGCGCCAAAAAGCCACTGTAACAAAATGCAGTTTTTCGTAGTAGAAACTAGCTCTGTAATTTTAATTTGTTACGACAACGTTTAAAAGAGTTTACTGTTCGATTAGCAGACCCCGTTCAAATTTTATCGCTCCGGAAAATACCTCTTCTCCTTCGCAAAATTCATTTTCCATTAAGTACCATAATTTTGCGTAAATCTGATGGGCCGAGCACCGAAACCGTGTTATAACGCCCCGCCGAGTAGGCGTTAGAATTAATTTTATAACGTCAACGAAAATTTTTACACAGGAAATTGAACCGATAGGCCAATAAGTTGTCAAACACAAGGGCGTCGCGTACAAAAATATTCCCTTAAAAAAATAATTGTTTTACGACAATACCCATCAATTGCTTTCAATTTCAGAGAGGATTAATTTTCCACAAATAACTTTGTAATTTTTTTTTAGACTATTGAAAAAGGGAATTTATTTTCGATTATATTGAGACCGCCCCTGAAAGGAAGAATACGTAATTGGCAATTTCAGACTGATCTCCTCTTACGAAATTTTAAAAGGATATTGCTTTGGTAGAACGGCGGCTTTGGTGCGCTATAATTGTGTTTACCAACTGTTTTATTCTCGCTTAAAATGCACATATCAATAAAATATTTTAGACTAATGGAAAATTGTCTTAGGTACTGGAAATGCTATTGAATATCCAGCTTTAAAATAGCTGAATATTCATTACTTTTCCTAGATAGGCGACCACATTCGCTCTCTCTCTCTCTCTTTTGTGCTCCTTTCTACCATTTTAGCCGGTCAATTTTATATTTTAATGAATAATTCATTGTTTGCAATCGAGACATTTTTAGCAGGAATGGCGACAGCACCAGCAGGCGACGAGAGAGAAAAGGGAAGTTAAAAGGGGAATAGGAAGTTTTGTTTATCTTTAGTAATCATATTCAATGTAAACTTTGGCGGCCGGATTTTCGAGTGTTTTGCACCCCCTCTCATACTAAATCATTTTAAATTCGGATGGATTTTAAAGCTGTTTAGTTTAATTTTAGGAAAATTTGATCGTAAAATATCGGATTTAACCCGTTGAAATAAATACGCTGAGCAATAAAAGCGAGAAAAGGGGAGGATCTTTTATATCGCAAACGAATTCTTTACGTAATACGAAATGTCACGTGGTTAAAATGCCAATCTATTCTCTCTGCTTCGTTTCAATTCTTATCCGATCTTTTCCAGTTACCCAAATACTAAAGCATGATAAATTTGTAAGGAACGACAACGCCCTGTAACAGGCTCAATTAACTCATCGCACAAAAATAAGGCTGTTGCTGATAAATCTTTACCGCACCTCAACAATTTGGCAACAAGGTACAAAAAATATACAGTGTTGTATTATTATTATTATGTGGCTTAAACTGGAAGCCATAATTATGTCTAGTCACGAAACGCGCTCGCGAATATCGTAAACATGACACCCTCACTCTGTGCGAGTAAAACGACTTCCAGGCGGCGGGCTTCGCCACCTGGAAGTCCCCTGTTCGGCGCTAAAAATAATGTAAATTTACCAAGAGACAATCGAAGTTTTATTAAAACACTACGGGCCCGAGCTAATCGCTTAAGCCAAAGGTTCTAGAATGTCACGCTCTAATCCGTTTTTACTGTATATGGGTCAAGTTTGTACAGCCGCTCTATCCAGCAGGCATTTCGGATAATATTGCCATTTGCCTTACGGAGATGGTCCCTTTGACTTTCGAAATTAATATCGGCTTACGTCCTTATGCGTCACGGGAACCAACGAAACAGATATACATATCTGACATTAGGACAAGCGTTTTGTTATTATGATTCAGGGTTTGATTTCTCTAATATAAAAGGGAATTTCTAAATATCTGTTTCGAAATTGATTGTTGAAAAGGTTTATAATGTCTAAAACTCATTAGAGTCCAACAGTTTTGTTCGTATTACTAAAAGTTAAAAGGAATTATGTGCCACTTGTGTACAATAGTTTTGATGTGTCTATCAAAAAAGTAAAACAGAAGAAAATTTGCCAAAGTAGGTGCTAATTACATACCGTTTAAAAAGATTGACTCTTTTTCGAACGTTCTAACTGGATTGAAAAATGACAATTATAATGGAAATTTCATGCAAAAATATTCTGCATTTATTTGATTTTTAGCCGCACTCAAAAGTGTCAGCCATTGTGTCTATGGTTGAACAAATCGTTGGCGAGAAATCAAATCTACTGAAGGCTTCACCCATCCCAAGCATGTATGTGTTGCTAAATCAGATCAAAATGTGAAAGATCTAAAAGAGAACTAGATGAAAGGTACAGCACTGTTAAAGAACTTTTTAAAATGCTGAGTATCAGCGTGGAAACTGTTCATTCGCGTTATTCGTAGTCATGAACCATCACAAAGTTGCTATGTAAGAAATTTTACGACTACTTACTGATGCAAAAAAAATTGTTCATGCATCAAATTGTTACGGTTGATGCTTTTTAAATCATGACTACGAACGAGAATTTAATTATCAGAGTATAGGCATACAGAATCTATGAGGCCAAAAGAATATTAGTCCCAACTAGCAACAGGAAAAATATTTTCCTGCCGCGTATTTAAAAAAAATTATTTTAACATTCATGCTCCCTGATTTTCACAATCCTTAAGCTGCTAAAATAACAAATAACAGCATATTTTTTTTGCAGGATAATGATAATTCCAACTTTGCTTGAAATGTATGAAATATGAACTTTACAGGACTTGTCAACATTTAATACATCACTCAAAACACGGCGGTTCAATTTGGCTGTTGAGATAGAGTTTGAAGTTTGGCAATTCTTACGCAAAGAGTTGCAAAAGTTTTACCAGCAGAAACTCTATAAATTATTACAACACTGAGACGTATAATTTTTTAATGGGAATTTCCTTAAAGAATATCTAACGTTTCTTAAACTTTATATTAAGAACAAAACTAGAAAATAAGCAACTTTCATTCTGAATGAACTTAAACAAACATTGAATTGAAAATTTTAATTAGATAGACTTTTATTATTAGGAAAATTTACACATTGCACATGACAAACGATAAATAAATGGATTTTTTTGTAGCACTTGAGTGCCTTAACTGAAACCACCCTCAACAATGTCAACACAAAACCAAATACAATCAACGTTGTCAAATCAGTGTCGAAATGTGAGTTTTATCTATTAGTATTTTTCGTTAAATTTCCATCTGTACCGATAAATTGTTCATTTTCAAACAACAAAGGCAAATAAAATTAGACAGTGTATTTAAATCAATATAAACAGAATGTAGATTAATAAAATGCTATTATTAAAATGGAAATAATTAGGGACGTGCTTTATTTGCGAACGTTTTTAGCTTTAATGGGCAATTCGAACATTTCTCGCATAACTGTGAATAACGCTAATTATTTTATTCGTACATCGTTTTAAATAAATTTGAAATTATTGTTCAATTAGATAATTGCATCTTTTAGCCTGCAATTGATTACTCAAGTGGTGATAGAGGGGCAAGAGAATACGACAACTTTTACGTATGTAATCTTTGACTGTATTAAATTTCTAATAAATATGCGACCGTTGAATTTTAACGATGTCATTAACTCTATGTTGGGCACACTGGCATGTTTGTGGGTGCTTTTAATATAAACACTGCTAATGGGTTTTCGGTTTATAAAAAAACAACGAACGTGAACTATTCCGAAAATAAAGATGACAAAAATTAAACAGCAAGTGAAAAATAATGGCTTTCCCGATACAGGGAAGACGTAATCCCGGAAAAACCAACAAATCCCGAAATGGATATCGTATGTAATTTGAACGCCTCGCACTACCGGCCTTGATTGGACCCATAATTTACCCTAGAGCGGACCAAAAGTATTTTCCAGAGGAACAGTTTTAATTTGTCTTGCTAAGCTGTGCCACACATCCGGGCGATATCTCTTTTTTTTATCGCGAGCGGGTAGAAGAGAAAAAACGGCCAAAATCAATTTCGATTAGCCCGGACGGCGAGAGAGTTTTACGATAAAACATAATTTAAACCTATATGACTCTCATTTCATTTTTCTTCCTTGTGAAATCGAAACGATTCGAATAAGTTTCCGTCCTCTTCAATGACAATTCGCACAAAAATAAAACGGAAAAGCGATTTCGTTGCTCGGAAACTTACAACAGTCGTTCGGTTTTGACACCTCCCCGGGCACACGGATGGAACTGAGAAAGTTAATCGAAGAGAATTTTATTGATGAAATCAACACCAAGTTTAGCATTATACAAAAGCGATTTAGGATACGAGTTTTTAACACATGTATTTTTAATAAATTTACACGTTTGTATTAATCGACTAAAAATTTTATTAGAAATAAGTAATATGCGTAAGACATTTTGAGTATATAGAGAGCTTTGAAAGTTTTCAATTTTCAGTTACAATTTATTGAACAATTACACTATTTTTCTTATATCATATACGACAGGGGTCACGCATTTTTAACCAATATGACTAATTTGATGGAGACGGAAGTCTCGTTATAATTGCAAATCCAAAAAAAAAACCCCGGTACAATTGCTAAAAAATTTGATAATAATCCATGATCGCCCTTTTAGTTCATAGTATTGGCGATCCAGGGTAGTAAGTTTGTGTAGCACTTTAAGTTTAAAAAGTCTTTGGCGTCTTGAGACTTTCGCAAGTATACAAAAAGTAGAAAAACTAGTTTCTGTCAAGTCAAACCATTTTCCTTCTCAAGCTAAACACCTTTAAAAAACGGTAAACAGCAAACTATAAACGTCGTTAACTACAAAAGGTATCACAGGACTGGACTGTGTGGTATGCTACTGCATTAAGATAACACTTCCAATTAGTCTCACATAGCTATCAGAATCTCCGTAAGATTTTATAGATTTTGCTGTCTGCCTTTAGTGCACTGTGTTGCATGCAATTAATATCAAAATCCTAAAGTTTTAGTTAAAATCGAATTTCGAATATGCGATTGAATGACATTGCGATTCCCGTTAAACCAGAAATAAAACAGTCATTCTCAGCAAAAACAATAAATGGACCTGCTTTGACCCTTTTTTATTTTTTCGCTGATGTTGTAGGGTTCTTTTCCGGTCGCAATAGACGATTTCCATATAACACCCTTAACGTATTTTCACTCCCTCATAAAGGGAGCGAGAAAAAAAAAACTAACGGTTTGTCATCGAAATGAATATCGAGATTTATCGAGTGCCCTCTCGATACGACATAATCCAAACAATGGTTCGGAGTAACACTTTGCCAATTGGATCGTGAAATTTAATCAGACTTCCGACCGACTCAACTTCACGGCCGGTTCTAATATCCAATGACACACGTACACAGGGAGAACGTATGGAAGTTGACTCGAACAAGCTCAATTGAAATAAAAAAAAAATCCGCGCTCGTTTTGGAACGATAAATTTTTATTGGTCGCGGTCGTTAATTAAATGAAGCCTGAACTGTAGATCAATTATAGGAAAGGGAGACGTTCAAACCGATAAAAGAAAATTCCATTGAATGGCTGTGAAAGCAGCAAGGGCAGGAAGACTTAATTAGACGTAATTATGTTTCCCATCGGGCTCATTGTGGACAATTCGCCATTGAAGAAGCACTTTTCGTTTGATAGTCGTTGCGCAAAGAACGCTGAACGTGATATTAATATAACCGTTTAGCAGTTAAACTTTAATCAACTTAAAAGTTCACTGTGTGAAGCTCCAAGAGTTGCAACTGACGACAACGGAATGCCTTTAATATTTTATTTAACTAAGTAACTTCATTTGGGTCGAGCTCAAATTTAAATTGACTTCATTATTTAGTTTTTTTTTGCAATTTAAACGTTATATTATTGAAACAAGATGCCAATTTTTAATTTGTAACGTTAGCACTAATTGAAATTTCATGAATACTCTTTGCAACACATCGCACACATGCCATACATGAAATGCATACTACGAGTAGTTTGCATTGAAAGTTCGCAAATTCTCCCTAGAAATCATATGCAATTCCATTGGGACAAAGTATTTTTTTCTTTCACATTAGAAACGAACAAATGCAAACCGTCCCGGGAATCGCTTCTGTTTAACCGAAACTCTTTTGCACAGTGAGAACGCTTTATTATGCGTCGCTCTCTTTTTTCCTCTGTTCATTCTCGCATTGTCCTGCGGGACACAATATTGCCAACCGTGAAAAATGGCTCGCAAGTTGACAGTTAACTCGCTCGGTCGACGAAATTAAAGAGGTGGAAATGAAGAGTCGAATAGTGGACGCGGCAGGAAAAAAATGGAACGCGAAAGGAACGCAAATTTTAAAATTTCGGTCGCCCTTTTATGTATGTATATGTGTGATGGTGGCAGTTAGTTTTCATTTTGAAGACTCGGACAGCAGAGACGTGGCTTATTTTACCGTTGCTTCGCTAATTTAGTATTTATGGGATTTTAATGGAAATTTTAGGAAATGTCATCCCGTAGCAGAGTACTTTAAGAAACTAATGATGAATTTTTTTACTGTTTTTTTTTTTGTTCAAGTTTGGTCTCGGAACCAGAACTTTGTAATAATGCATCAAAAATGACTGAAACAGAAGAATTTTTTTTAATAGCATCAAAGTTTCACTTGGTGAAAAGAAAGTTTTTCGTCATCCAGCAAATGTAAAGTCACATCCCGGCCAAGTTAAATCTTGTTTTCTAACTTTAAGGCCGGAACGAGATAGAATGGGGAAAAACTAAAAAAAACTGTGGAATTTCTTCAAGTTCAGCTGTTTTTCTTAGGAATGCTCGATTAAACAAAAGCCCTTCAGTTCAAATGAAAATATTATGATGCATTTGGTTCTTTTGTCATTTGATTGTAAATAATTAATTATATAAAAGAACATATTGAAGTCTTGCAGATCGCTAGTACTCGACAAACAATTTTTTTTCAATGCAAAAGCTATTTTTAATGAACGGTTTGTACCCCAAAAGGCTTAATTGGATTTAATTATAATTTTTAGGTTGTCGCTCGTAAGCGAGAAACTTGAAACTTATTGGATTTCATCATGGAAAAGGTCGTTCTTTACTTAAAAGAATGTCTTAATTAAAAATTTCTTCTCGCGAGATGAAAACCCTTTTTTTTCGCAAGTTTGCATTTCATTAACTGTTTATGCAGTGAGTTGCTTGTTGTTCTAAACAAATAACTCTTATTTATTTTATTGCATTCAAAGAACCGACATTACGAACGCTTTACATCATGGCTATTGGTAAGTTAGATGAGAGTAGATTACCTACATATCGTTTTTAATAAATATTTTACTTAAAAGAAATTTTCATGAGGATTCTCAGATAATTAATCGTATCGCGACGCCCGATGCCTCCAACAATTAATTATTCAAGTCTACGCCTCTTTTTTCCTCTTCCGAACGGAAATTAATGGAAAAGTTCATTAAATATTTTCAAATTCCTCCTGAGGAGGAGTAATTAAGGATCTGCCAGGTGATTATCAAACGAAAAGAAAAAAATTGAAATTTTTCCGAGTCCACGTATTAAATTTCCACAGTGAATGAAACATGTATAAGAGCTCTTAACACGCCGAGAAAGTTTTCCGGTTTGGTAGAGGACAAATACGAGACGAGGGAACTCGACTGAAGTTTTCCCCAGTTTCAGTTGCTAGTGTTTAATTTTCGTCATTATCGTGCGGCTTTCGGGACCTCATATGCCCGCGGATAATTTAACAGTGTTGATAGGAAATTATTTTTTTAATTGTCACAATAATTGCAAAAAAAATCAGATTCTAGAAATAAAGGAAAAATATTTCATTAAGTTACGAATACTCTGTATACTGGTTCAGGTTCTAGTTAGTTTCGGCAACATTTGAATAACGACCCCCAAAGGAGTAAAACTTGTTCGAAGTTGGCAAAAAGCGATGCGGTTGCTACCGTACATCCCATCCGGAGGTTCTTAATTTTCCAGCGGCCAAAAAAACGTTTCCCCGAACTTATTATTATAATTACAAGGCGTGAAATTTAACCCGAATACCACCATCATTATAAGAAAAAAAAATTAATAAGAATCCTTTCGATTTACCTGAAGTAAATTCCAAATATTCTGTCAAAAAGTTTCCATATTTTTATGTAAATTTGCTTAGAAATTTAATGAATCAACAGCTCTAAACCAGGTTTGGCCTTAAATTTAAATTATGTATAGAAACTTTCTACTGCTTAATACAAATTCTGTTTGAAATGTTGTTGGTGTAATCAACCTTAACATAAATAGATAATTTTTAATATGAACTTGTGTATTTCTATGGGTTCTTCGCAGACGATGCGTGTATTCAACGAATACACCAATGTTTTTTGGAATTTGTTTAGTCATTCACTCCACCTGTACCAACAAACATTCGACGAATTTGACCTTGCACACGATACGCAAATGAGCAAAAACTGTCAAATATTGACGAAATACACGTATCGTCTGGGAACACCTTAACCTATTCATATTTATATAGTTATTTACATTTTATATGATTTTTCAGACAATACAAAAAAACTGACTATATAAATAGAGAAAATATTTGAATTCATAAAATCAATTCGCATTTTTGTCATTTTTCATAAAAATTTAAGACTTTCAACAAATACTATACGAACTGAAAGCTTAACCGGGAAGTGAAATATGAATATTTTTAAATATTAACACATATCTTACATTCTGACAACGTCGTTCCCCTGAAGTATTTTATGGTTAGTGAAATAGTAATCGTCATTTATTATTTATTTCCAGTCAAATTAATAATTTAAAGAACTTAGGAAACTTGAATGTCACCACAATTATGAAAATTTGTTTTTTCTTCATTAAGGAATTTTGTTGCTAAAAATTACTTGAAAATGATTATGTTAGTCTGAAGCTTAATACCTCTTACTTAGTTGTAGCCGTAAGCATAACAAATAAATAAAAACATATTTCTGCAAGAATCCAACAAAGTTTCATTTTAGTGTCGAATGCCTAAAATGCACTAGGATCCTTGGTAAAATTGGAGAAATTCCAGACAAGGAAAAATCTCGGACTCGGTTCATTTTTCCTAAAGTTTTTCCATTAAAAACCCCAACCGATTTTACTTTGCGTTCTAAATTACAAACTTGTTTCTTAGTTTGGCAAACAACAAATCATCATTTCCAGAAATAATTCATCTTTGCGATGATGAATTTGTATGTTTATTACTGATTGTTTTGCATGAAACCTGTCGATATAAAATTACGTGGCATATGCGGAAACTATTCGAGTAAACATAATCTTTAACGATTATCAATCAGAGCTAAATTTCTAGGAACTTATGCCGTATTATTTTAAGGATAATCTGGCCCTGTACCGGGTAGATAAACTGAATTAAATTTAAATTAGAACTACTGAGCAGCGGAGCGTAGCGGGGTTAATTAGGGAAAGAAGAAGCGAATTAACATTTAAAGGATCTAGGCGTCGTCTAAACACCAACCCTTTTCGTCGAGTCACTGAACCACGTTATGCTGATTACAGCATTTCTTAATCATTATTTTTCAACAGTAAACTATTAGCAGAAAAAATTGAACCCCACAAACAAAACTTTCTAAGAAACTCTTCTTTTTAATTTCTCCCCTCAGGAGAGCATCAAAGGAAAAAGGTGTTTTAACATAAGTCACGTACGCACTTCATAGACACTACTTCTTTATGTAGTTGGTCTCGAACTTGGAACTTAATTTGATGCTTGTGGACCCTTCAACCGCTCAAGTACCTTTGAGGGGGCCCTTTGACGCCCTACAAGACACAGTAAATTACGAATCACGCGCAAACGAATTGTTCATATGCGACGAAATCGCTTTTTACGATTGGAAATAAAAATCGCAATGAAATTTTATAAAGGTTATTAAAGCGTCTAGCAAACATTTTGTTAGAAAATTGAACGGAATTTCATCGTATTTTGTCAATCGAATGACGGAAAGTGTAGAGATTTCGATATAAAATTGGGTTTTATGAGCCGAGGACCGTTTGCAAGTTTGGAATAAGTATAGGAAATTTTGAAATTAAATAACATTATGTTAGAAGAAAAAGTTGGATTAATCGAACTATCTATTGGCTATTGTTAGAAAAACATACAGATTTCTTTGGTGTGTAAATCATTGATTTATCTTCAAATCGGGCACGACGGCTACTTTATCGTTCGGACATAGATCTAATTGTTGCTTTGTTCATTCCATATTATATCTATCGTATTAATAGTTCGACAATACGTCAATTGTCTGCAGTTAATGTCATACATCTCTTACGCTGTGATCGAATTAACATCGTAAATTATAGATAAAAGCAACATAGGGAGAGGAAGAGAGACCGAGAAGATCAACGGGAATTCAATTATCCCTAAGCGAATTAACGGGAAATAGTTGTTGGTCATTAAATTTCGTTTTGTAGAACGCGAAATGTTTCCTGGTAGACCTGAATAGGCCCTCGAGAGCGAAATAGTTAAGTGATCGATACCGAAATGCAATTGTCTCGAAGTGGATTTAGTGCTGCGGTTAAGGATAAGGGCATGGATTGCGTTTGAAGGGTCCTTTGTTGTTCCCGTGGCATTCAATTGTCTTATATTTGTGAAGAATTAAAAAATCTTCTTACCTAATACTAGCATAAACTTAGTTTCCGTATCCTCGCTCTCTGTGGTAGACACTAAACAGGTAAAATTTCCCGACAAATCTGGACCTACATTAAGAATATGTAATGCTCGATGCACGGTGCTTTCGTCTCTGTCATCGGCTTTATGTTCTAGATTTACTCGACCCTTTAAAATTCCGGAACTTTGAGGAGTCCTCACACCTAAAAATTATAACAGTATTACTTAAGCGTCTCTTTTACACCTTCAAAAAACTTTACTAGGAATCCATTGATATACTTGTGCTCCATTGAAGTACCATTTGACCACCAAATCAGTTTCCCTTTTATCAAAAGTAAAATCACAGTCCAAAACCACGTCACTCCCATAGTGTACCATATCTGGTACTAGAAGCCGATTAATTTTCACTGTTTCCACAAGGTTCATCACAGCTGTAACAATGGAAAATAATCAAATCACCTGTTGGAGACGTTTAAAATGTCTAACCAAGAAATAAAATGTCAATATTAATATCCCCAATGTCCAATACCAATAAAATTGTTAGTGTGGCCGCTGCAGCTTTCGAAATTACCAAAATGGTCTTGATTATAGCCGCAAATACTACATGTAAATTGGTCAACGTTGGTAAAACTGAAGTGGTCAAGCAGTATAAAGAGTATGAGCAGAAAGCCACTCCTAAAGAGTTAGCAGCCATTCATTTATTCAAGGATATGATTTGGAAAGGGATCAAATTGCCTCGCAGTGAGGCTAAACCAGCTAAAGGGAAATCCGAAGAAGAAACGAAAGAGAAATTAGATGAAAACAAGCCTGAGAAGAAATAGAATGTGATTTAAACAACACATTGTTAAAAAACTTTCCTTTTATGATACATAGATCCTTAAAAATTTTATATAGTTGTAATCTACAAAATTAAATTGACAAAAAACAACAGAGAAACTTTAATTGCGTCCCTTATAACAAAACACTTGTCAAAAGGCGCCACATCTTTTTCAACTTAGGCAAATTACAACGTCAGAGTAATTCTCTATGGCACCTATAAATTTAAATACGCGGTTCTTAATTATTCAATCAATTATACAGTATAACAACCAACTCTAAATCAGTGTTAAAGCTAAATTTAGTAACTTTTTTCATCCTCATTCTTTCCTTGACAATGCTCGGTAAATATCATAAATTAACCCCTTGCTAAATGATTGTTTCTCATCCTCCCCTAAAATTGCCGAAGGGTGTAAAGCAGACATATCCGATTACGCTTATCAGGTCTCTATAAGAATAGATAATGCTGAAGATATGTGAAGATTTAATTCTTAACAAGAGGTTCATCTTAACTGGGGCTATTGTTTCAACAAAGAATAAACATAATAAAAAAAAATAAAAAATATTCATAATCTACTATTACTCGGGTCAATGCTCTGTAAGCTTAAAGTTTACAGAACATTGACCCGAGTAACGATACCAGTCGGATTAACAGCTCGCAAAAGTAGCGGTGTAGTCTTGCAAGTTTGAACCATTAACAATCGTTCCCAATATAGCATATATGCAAATGACATACTTGTTGTAGAATTAGCTACCTTTACTAAGTGCTATCAAATAACAAAGGTAATATTTAAAGAGAAAATTATGAAAATTAGACTTTCCGAGTTGGAGTTCAACCGGTGCAAATTGTACCTAGTGGAACTTCAACTGTTAATGGTCTAACTTTCAGTGTAACCAGCTGAAGACAAACAAATAACAATGGATAATTTTTGGCCACTTTACAAGTAAATGTGTTTCAAAGAGATAATCCAGAAAATTGGCAGATGTTTTTATAAATATGATGATCATATCAGCAAATAAGAGCAGTTTTTATGTCAGCATAATTTCTTAGTGGCAAGTTTGTGCTGAAACTAAACGAAGAAACTCTTGCTTACACAATAAGTTACTTTTGAATCAAGTTATTAACATCATTATGCAAAATAGGTAAATAAGTCAATTTAGCGGTGTTTTGGTATTTCAAAGAGATGAATTTGGTAATCAATTAACATCAGGAATCTACGCTAGAGTCTATACATATATTTTTTTCACGAATAATATTACAGGAACTACAAGGCTTATGTGTTTAGTTGTTGTTGAGACTGTCACAGATACAGATTAGAACAGTAGATTATTATCTATTAATCTTTTTGTGATTCAATTTGCGGCTTTTAAAGTGCATACTTTTTCCGTTCGTTGCGTAGACTACTGGTTGGAATTTTCCAGATTAGGAATTTTTATGACCAGCTATCTCTCTTACATCAGAAGCCGACAAAAGGCTGTCGCCATGGTCTCGATGTAATTTCCAAATTTATGATGTTGTCGAGCGGCGCCAAGAGCACTTAAAAATTTATAATGGTAACAGTCAGTAACACAAAGAAGATGAGTCACAAAACACATTTGGTTCTTTAATCCTACCAACTTAGCAAACCAATAATCTTCTAAAAATATCTATTTAACGCCGATTCAACGATGAAACACTATCTTTTCTTTTTCTCAAGGTCTTTAGCTCTACGATCTTTCCTCCATTAAAAAGATCTCTATTTCACGGTCCTTCAACCGGTCATGCTTTAAACGAAAATCCTACGTGATTTTCACTCTACCATAACAAGGAAAGTACTTCTTCCGCGAAAATTAAAATAGTTCCGAATGTGGTTCAATCTTTTATCTGAATTTCATTCAGAAGGTCTTTGGTATTCAGTCGCCTAGCTGGACTATAGTTTCTCATGGCAATCTCCAGCAAGTTAGAGCTGCAGAGTCCCCATCGAAGATCTTGATAGTGTCATTCCCGTCAGGTGGTGTCTAATAAACCCACTTCATTTGCTAGAATTCGATTGAATTTGAACCTGAAGATAAAGAAAACTCCGGCAGAGTCAAGTGGGATCGGTCGGCACGCTAAGTAAGTAATAGTTTTAAGAATTTGTAGTTTACAATCACGACAATTTATATTGCCTTTCCATGATTCACAGTTTATAATTACAACAATTAGTGTCGTCGTCTCTCTATGTATTGAGAATAAACAGGTTAATTTTGAACACCCGTATTTTATTCGCTACTCATATCATCTACCTCAAAAACATTTTAGGCAAGTTCTAACTAATTGAATGGAGCGGCTTATTTAGAAGTCTGTTACCTAGTGATAAATTTAATTGATCATTGTCCCGTCTGTGTGATGCATCAATTGTACAGAAAGCACTTGTTGTTATATCGTACACTGACATATACAAGTTTTTTTATACATATATATAAAAGACATGACGTTAAACCTCGAACAAAAGAAATTTTAATTTCCGAAACGATAACATTCGTAATTCCATTGCTTTTGTTCATTCCAAATGTGTTTGCGAAAACAATCGGAATTTTCGGAATTCTATTTACCCTAATGTTGTTGGAAATTTCCATGGAACATACATATTTCTTCTTCCAGTTAAAAGTGCGGTCATATCTCCTTCCACGGAGGCAAATCCTTGGAAAATACACTCCCACGGAACGGGCGTTTACATGTACCACCGTATGAAACAACCGAGTCGAATATTTACTGCAGATTAAAACGCTCCGAACCAAAAAGACGTTTTACGATACAAGAGGACGATATGAAGAATTAAGTTAAATACTCCCTTGCGGCCTGGTTTGTGTGTGCGGTTTTAATGGCCTCGAGCGGATACAACGAAATTTTGCTTGGTTTTTACCTTACCCTCGATGTTTATACGTGAATTTACCCTTTTTTTTTGCAACTAAACAAATCCGAAAGCTTTACGTATGAGTTTTGGAAAGGCACAAGAGAATTTTAACATTTTTAGAATTTACATAAATGGCAAGATAAATAGGAAAAAAATAAATAAAATGTTAAGACAAAATTTAAAAAAAAAATTGCATATCATGACAAGTTGCAGACGTACGACATACATTTTATTTAATTTAGAGACATCAAATTTTAAGTTCACTCAATCGATGTTGCTATGGCTATCGATGGAGAAGAATTTTGAGAACGTAACTTTGAAAACTGCTTCTCTGTATAGATTCATGGTAGAACAATAGGATGAAAGAAATTATTAGAGAGAGTTTAGCCAGTCAATTCAATATCCGCAACATTCGATCTAATAGATGGTGGTGGATCATTTATCAATCGGCCGAGCAATTTCTGATCCATCCGATGCCCTTATTTATCACATTAGTTATACATGGCCGAAATCCTGTAAACAGAAAGGTCATCGGTGCAGGAATATTGAAATTCTGTCGAGGTACGGTCCGGTTGCTTGGCCACAACAAATGAAACCTCTATTGTTACGAACCATACAATGAGAAATCGTACAATTAAATATATGATTATCCCCATTCGTACGGACCGCAATCTTTACGAATCATTTTAATGACTTATTTGTTGTTCGTGCAATGCAGAAATGTGTCGCGTTAGGAAAAATGACTAATTACGCAATTGATTGCTATCGTTTCCCATTTTACGAATAAAATTTGCTCAAGAGAATAATAAACTCGTATATTAGCAATGACCCGACGACAAGGCGAAATTACCATAGCAATTTACGAGGACGGTCCAAAACAAATCAAGAGATTTTTTCTTTTGCCAATAGTTTTTTTATCAATATATATTCATGGCTACCCATGTAGTTCTTCTTAGAGCAGCTGTTAAAGTAATTTATTGGTCGTCAAATGGATTTAAGGGCTATAAAAAACATAACATTCGTCTTCGAGACAAAGAGAGAGACAGAAAACTGGCCCTACCAATAAAACTGTACCGGGCGGGGATATTTCTTCTCGTTTGAAGGAAAAAAATTAAATATAACGAAAGTCTCGCGATAGTTGTAAATCAAGAAACGTATTTACGATTCCCTGTGGAGAAGTTTGGACAATTAGGATTTTTCCTTGTCCAGAACCACAATAAATTCTCTGGAATTCTTTGAATTGTAATGAACAAATGAATATTCTATCTAAATATACATAAATATATTTTTTTTAATTACAAAAATTATATGTTTCATTGAATATGGGAAGTTTAATCATAAATTCCACTTGATCCATTCCATTGATCTTTGTGAATGTAGTCGTTAAACTTTTTTCTATTTAATTTTCAACCAAAAATTGAGATTGTAAATGGAGTTAATTTCTCTAGACGTCTTTTAAAGCTTTCCAACGTAATAATTTCAAAATCCAAAGTTATGTATATTTTATGGCAAATCTATGTATGAAGGTAGCGGCGCTTATGAATGTTATTTCGAGTAGAAAATCCGAAAGGTGGATTTTGAAAGATACATCAGAAATACGGTTCCATTTATAGCCTCCGGAGTTGCATTTATATAAAGAGATCCTACAGGTGAAAATGCGTTAGAAATGAGGAAAAATAGACATTTTTCCGCTTAACCGAACGATGCAGAACGGTGAAAAAATCTGATAAATAATTTGTTTTTTTTAGAACAGGTAAAAATGTTAACAATACAGTCGTGTGTACGTTTGAGCTTAAAATTTAAAAAAATCCTCGTAGGAATACGAAATTTAAAATGTCGGAGGTATTTGCATGTAATTAAGTGCTGACATGTTGAATGCAAAATTGGGAGCTTATAAACGGAAGGGTAAACACGCCAAAGCAGGAAAATCGTACAAAAGCAGGTGAATAGAAAATTTCCAGTCAGCGAAAGTTCGGCGGACGCTTTGTCAGAATCCATTTGGTATAATTAGAGGGTTCTTTGTTTAGTAGCAGGAACGTCCGCTGGCTCATATCGTCGAATAATTATCATCCAAATAACGAATTTTTGTTTTGTCAATTTTGTCGATTGATCGTCGAAATTCGTTGGCGTTGAAATTTATGCATACAGAAAAAAAGTACGCGGCAGGCTTTTATACAAGTTAAAATGATATTGCTGGCATTACGTTAAAAGCCTTTTTTTGACGCACGAATTAACTTTCAAATTACCCCTGCCACATTGATGTTAAGCTTATATTGCACTTGTCACTCCAAGAGAAATTATAATTATGACATTTCTAGAAAATGGCAATTCTTCATTAAGCAAATTCATGAATATAATGGGCACTTGTTAAGAATAAAAGCGCATTCAGTTATATTTATTTCTTTACAGTGCATTTTAGAAATGTGCCGCTACAACAAAATAGATAGGGGAGAATTTCTCAATCCGCACTTACCCGCCTCCACAACAATTCAGCTTTAACACCGTTTATATGAATTAAATGACTTATCTTTTAAGATCACGAAAAACTTCAATCATTCAACTACTGTGTTTCTTAGTTTTATATGAAAAGAGAAATAGGTATGTACGATATAAATTTTGAATGATTTCCTCAACATGATTTCACTGTTATTATCCATTAGAATAATAATAATTTACAAAATATAACTACATCGTTTATTGCAATTATTAGAGTTTTACATCTATTTTTATAGATTTATTTACGTCTATCAATGAATTTAAAAGTTATGTTAAATAATTAGAATGAAATACACTGACCAGTTTCTCAGATCATACCCCCAGTGTTTCTCAAATCACTAATAATATACATTTCTATTTAGTTAATGTTTGGTAATTTAATAATACTTAATGTTATTTTTTTCTTTTTAAATTTTTGTATGTTTTAATATAGTATATTTTTCATAAAAAATTTTTAATGTAAACGTTTTTTTCCTTATTTAAAATCCTTAGGTACTTTGGAAAATCATTAGCCCAAATCATCCCGATGACAATGCCATAATAAATCATTTAAAATAAATACAAGGCATCAACAGAAAAGTTAAGATATTACAGATATAAAACGCCATTTATAATTAAATACACTGAATTGACACACATTGAATGTGTGTTATTATACACACATTCAACATACATTCAATTTTATTTAAAAGGTTTTATATCAATAATTGCAATAAAAATGTTCTTTAATGGTATGATTTTAGGTTTCCTCCCTTACTGGATCATTAGAAAATAAATATCTACAGTTTTTTTAATGTACTTTTGTCCGAAGATTCATTAATTCAGAGATTTAGATTTTTTGACAATCGAGAAATCCGCACATGACGTTTAATAAAAAATTGAACAATACGTCAGTCAATATGTCATCTGACTCTCATGCGGTCAGCATACATTCCTAAACAGGGTCTGAATTGAACAGTATCCTATGCCACTTTATGTTCGATTGCAATCGCTACCTTCACCACTCTTAACGTTAATGTCGATATTGTGCTAACACGGGGTACGTTAAGTCTATAGAATTGCAAGCGGGAGGCTTTGATTCAGTGGTAAATTGAATAAAGTGTTGCAGAATTCATTATCCAGCCTTTGGTCAGTTATTGATTAGGTACTAAAAAATTTGCCACTAGTTCCTCTATTGCAATGCTTTTGATCGTTCTTAATCCATGTTTGATATTAGGGTATGGTAGTGATTTAATTCTGCTTAAAATGATCAGTAATTGTCCCGAATTAAATTTTCGCGTAAGTCAACAACTCGACTCTGAGGAATTCCTTTAACTGGTAGCATTTTTTCTATCGTATTTTTTAAACATAATATGACAAGTGGAATCAGTAAAAGTTCAACCGAAATTTTCAATAAATCCACCTGATAATAATAGTTGTAAAAACCGCAAGAAGCATCAGATATGCCATTATCAATGGATTCGTGGCAGCGAAATTTTGATAAATTAGTTATTAGCGTTAAATAGTTGAACGATTTTGACAAATTTTATCAAAAAAGTTTTCTATTTTTGATGTTACAATTTTCATGTTATTGATTCTATGTAAATACAATTTTCCAGAAATCAATATTAATCTCGTTACGAAGAGAAGAAACTCACAATCAGATGTACACGGTGATCGTTTATAATGTCCCCCCCTTTTAACTTTTTTGTTTATTGTATTAGACGAAAATGTTAAATACAAAAGTTGTGCAGAATAATGTTAGCTATTTGTAGAATATATTTGTATGTATACAGGGTTTTGCAAAAATCAGCGACAGGTTAAAGTTATACTTTTTTAAATGGAACACTCTGTATATTGTTCATTTTTTAGAATCTTCTGATAATTCTGAACATTTTTTCTATAATATGTCCTATACCTAAGTGTAATAGTTTTTGATATATTCGTATTTTAACTAAGCGGTTACGTTCAAAAATAAAAATTCTAGATTCCAGTCCTTAGGTGGCCCTAAATTAGTCAACTACAATACGAGATTACTATTTATGATCTTTTCAGTAAAAAAAGTATCAATAATCTTATTTTCCAATAAGAAATAAAGTCTAAAATAATTTTTAAATTTAATATTTAGAACAAAGATACAAAAAATTATGTAGTTTTATAAAATAAATTGCTCAACTGGGCCCCCGTTTACTTCAATACATTTGATATATGTTCTTCTTAATCTTTCTAATGCGGTGGTGATAGATTGGGAATAATCTTCATTTAAAATTCTAATTTCTATTCTAATAAGTTCTTTTAATTGTTTAGTATTTTCAATGGTATTTCCGTTTACTCGATTTTTTCTTGTGGGAAGATGATGTTTCTTTCTTGTTCCAACGGAAGTTTATCAAAA
>JABRWK010000028.1:118635-210096 GCA_013372445.1 Hypothenemus hampei | reverse complement strand
ATTTTGTCAAACATGTACGAATAAAATTTTAATAATTAAAAAAAATTAATGGAAAAAAAATTTGTACTCAAATGAGTACAAATTTAAAATAAGTGCAAACATTGTTGATTCAATATATGTTGTAAAAATTATAGATCTTAAAGAAGTTGATTGTGTTTAAAATTTTGAAATCAAAATGATTGATATTGATAAACTAACTAATCGTAAATAAAATGAACAAACATCTAAAAAGTTAAATAAATTAATTATGAGGCCATCCGCTAGTCTGAAATTGTATATAGCAATCTTTCTCTGTACACAAAATAACATGACATTTTATACATCTGCAACGTATTCTAGCTTGACAATGTGAGCAATGCAATTGTTTATCAATTTTTCCTGGGAAGTTACCACCTTCGTGACGTATAATACTAGTAGGAACAGAAGCAGGTAGCCTTGTTTTAGAGTAAATAGCCTTTATGTGACACCACAAATAATGGCGTATCACACAGCGAACAAATCCTAATAAATCAATTTTATTTCTACCATCGAATTTACGCATTTACAAAAGCAAAATGGGTGGCAGGTGAAACTTATCCGTTACCCCCTTTTACTCTGTATATTGATCATATGATAGTTAACTGCTTGATCTAGAAGATTTACTAGTCCCATTAAAGTGTTATACATGTTTATATTAAAAACCAATTGGGAGTGAGCTATACATATTTACTTTCTACTTTTTGCTATAGACCTACGTTTAACTTTTGAAGTTGGTTCAACTTTTCTATAATGGGTTGCAATGGTCACGATATTATTATCCTTCCGTTTGACAAATAAAAGAAAATTAGTTTTGTCAAATAATTATTTTACTGATGTATGTAAAACTATTTTATAACTATAGAGTAATGTAAGATATAAAATCTGTCCCAAATACTAATACAGTTACGTCATATGTCACAAGCTAATCAAGGACAAGAATTTAAAAATGGCAAGCGATTTCTCAGTATGAAAAACAAAAACAAAACTAACATGTGACATATCGTGGGCATTCAAGCAAAAGTCATTAAGTCCAAACAGATGAATTTGAAGTAATTGTATTTTAAACTAAAATACAATTACTAAAATTATTGTCGAAATTACAAATTTAATTGTACACTTTTTATAAAATCCTATTCAATAGCTTTCCATCATCACCTGATGGACTTAGCTAGTCAAATTTCATAATTTAAACCAAATTTTTCAAAACAATTGTGTACTAAGTTTCAAAATTTACAACTTGAACTTAATGGCTTTTGCTTGAACGCCCACGATATAACGTAACTGCATTAATATTTCAGACAGATTTTAACTATTTTATTATTATTTTTTTTAATTTTATTGTAACATTGGGCAGTTCCTTATCCTGTTTTCTTTGAAAGTTTCGATTGCTCTTAACACCTTTTCTTGCAATGTTTTTAATGAACTATGAATTGTGAAAAAATGATAAAAAAACAAATCTAATGGTTGATCAATACAATCTAAAAGCTCTAAAATAACTTTAGAAGCAAGGGGTAATGCGGATTTCGCTTGAGTTTCAGTTGAAAGACTTGATGGCTTTGGACCATAATAAATATCAAAATTGTATCAGTATCATGTGGAGCTGCAAAACATACACTCTTTATACTCGACCCTACCTTCACTAACCGGTTTTCCTTTCATGAAGTACCTCGCGGAATAATGATCACAATATTTTACCATAATTTTATCTATGGAAAGGTGAAGGTATAAAGCTCTCCATTGTTGAAAAGTTATATTAAGCTTCATGATTAGTAATTTTTCTTTATTCTTTTTATCCATTTTAACATTATCGGCTTAATGGGAATATTTTTTATTTTTCAGTATTTGTTTCTGGACGTAGCATTAGTACAAACGATATTGACAAATCTTCATCCATACTTCAAATCACACTCTCAATAATTTATGATAACTGCTAAACATGAGAATATCTATAAAGGAGCTTGATTTCTTCAACTAATTAAGAAAATTGATGATCATTCTTTTGATGTTGAAACAGATTTGTTTGTTCAATAATATATTTGAATATTTGTTCATCAAAAAAACAGATTTCTACTAATGAATCATTATAAATAAGCTTCTTTAGATCATTTAACTCATAACTATATCCGTGTATCTTCTTCATTTATAGGTTTATTAAGTCCTTCACTCTCACAATAAACTTCAACTTTACCAGGTATGTCAACGGAAAAATGTTATGCATTAGATTCACTTTCATTTATAACTTCTTCATCGGTTTGATTATCTAACACTCAACTCGTAAACGCACTGTTATCAAAAGTTGAACGAAGTGTTTTGTAATGAATACCATCAAAAAATGAAATATGTAGATATCGTTGAAAAGTCATCAGGATTAATCATACTGAAAAATCCACAAAAATATGAAATATTGACGTCAAATATGTCCAGTGTACTCACATAAGTACATCAGTTAAATATGCTATTGTGCAAAGCATTAAAATGAAATGGCATATTTTTATTCACTGATTGTGAGAGCTGAAAGTCCGACAAAAATTCGTCAAAAATTAAAGGAAAAAATTTTCTGTAAAACGCTCGGACACGTCAATTTTAGTTTATGGCGGCGGTTTTTTTAATGAGAAATTCATATATACAGGATAATGCAAAAACGAGTTGTGATAACAAACTTGAATTTTTCAAATGGAAATATATCGTCGACTTTCGGGAAGATTCACACAAGTCAAAAAAAGTCATTTTTAGAAAAATAGATTTGAAGTTTTTATTTATTGCTTGTAATAGAAAATGTCAGATTTGAAGAATGACACTTGAGTCATTTATTAAAAACCATAGGTAGTTAAGAAAAGATACTTCCAGATAAAAGAAGGGTTAATTTAAATTATAATTGTATAGAAATCTCAAAATGACGGTTTTGACTTGTGTCACTCTTCTCGAAAGCCGATGTTATAGTATTTTCTTGGTTTCATGTTTAAATTCAGCTTGAATTAATTTCAAGAATTATCCAGAAATATATGATTGANCTATGTCGGAAACCAATTAATTAAAATCCCTGTGCATTTTTTCAATTGAGGCCGAAAAAATTGATTTTCCTCGCGAAATTTCCGGTTAAATTCAAACGATCAGTCGTTGTTTTCGAAAAAAAAAAATTAAAAAACGAGTTCACTCCACAAACGTGAAACAACATTATTAAGGTCAATGTAATTAAAATGACGACAATTCTAACCTCTTTAATCGAACAGCAGGAAATCAATCATGTTGGTCACACCCCAAACCACGATATACTAGCGCTGTCCCACTGTTAGTTTATTACCGAACCATTTGTTTTTTATTTGACCCTATGCCGATGCTGTTTGCTCATTACACCACAAATGGTGATCCGTTTTTGGCCCGATAATGTTTCACATTTGATAATGAAACGTCCAAATTTTGACATTTACACGTTCATCCCCCAAAATTTCAGTATTTCACATCAAAAAATGGCCAAACGATCAACGGAAAACACACCTAAAAGTAATAAAAATCTCAGGGCGTTGACAAACGAACTTTTTACAATTGAATCTCATTATGGACCAGACCCTGTAACGGTATGGAAATATTTTCAGTCACCTGACACTTCTGCAGACATTGCAAAAGAATACGAGAATATCATAAGAGAAAATTTACAAAAACTGCATGAAATTGCTAAAGAGGACTTCAAAAACGCCGGTCTCAACAGCAGAAAATTAACTGAAGAGACAAAAAATAAGTTACATGATCTCATCTTAAACAGTTTCAAATCAAGTGATTCTAAACGGGAATTTACAGAAGCTACAAGTGCCATTTTCGATAACATCAATCAAAAGATCCGCGAAGATTTGCACTCGAACCACATGAAAGTGGAAAAGAATAGGGCCAGTCTATCTCCGGATGTCGCTAATGTTTTCGTGAATCCCATGAATAAACCACCGGAAGAAGTGGAAGCCGAAAAGTTACTTCAAGAGCTTTTTGAACAGGAACTTGAAGAATTCAACAGGCAAATTAAGAAAGACTTTTTGGAGATCGATTGCCAAGTGAATAATCTGGTTAATGAAGCAAAAATGAGGATCAATGAAAAAGTCGCCTCGGAAAATTCTCAAGAAATTCCAAAGAATGAATCTGAAATTGAAAGACACGTTAGTGGGTTTCTAAAGAGGACCGCGAATGATTTTGAAAAAATCAACAACGATATGACAAGCGACGTGTCAAAAAATCAACAAATGATAAATGAAAAAGTCAAATGTTATGCGGAAAAAGTATTTGGAAAAGATTTTCTCAACAGGCGATTAAATTAATTCACTCGCTCACGATTCAATTTCCGATGCGCCTCCTCATAATACAGGCATAGTATACATACGTATATACAAGAACCATTTTCTTAATAAACTTTTATCGAGCGGTTCTCGCCTTAGCAATTTTTCCACGAATCCAGCATTAATTATCTCAGCTAATCCAAAAAACTTATGTAAAAACCCACCTCTGAACGATATAATCCTAATAAATTTTTCCCCCTGTGCGATGCATGGGCCTAACGACACTAAATGGGAAAAGATATTTCGGATTTTGATCGCTATCCGTTGAGAACCTGACGCATAAAACTGGAAATTAATTAATATTCCGCGTCGGTGACCCGTTTTTTAATTTTGCAGCCGGAAAAATGGTTGGAAAACGGAGATATTCTTTTTTTCGCCGAAAAGCGATTTGGATCACGTTGACGTTGAAGAGAAAAATGACAGTTTAACAGTTCTTTTGTTTTACCAATGGAGATACTAAATGGAGCTTGGGGAATTATTGTGTGGCTATTTGAAAAAAAATAACTTGCATATTGATATTTTTTCAAATAAACAAGACACTTTTAAAATTTACTATCCTTTTTATAAATGTGTGCTATGATTGATGGTCCTAATCTTTTACCATTAACAATTTGAACTTTTTGATATGGAAACCATACTTCTAGTTTTAGTGTTTTCTAATTTTAATATCATTGAAATATTTATGTGTTTACCGTTTTTGTATTATTAAAGAATTTTGTTTATAAATCATCAACCAAAGTAATGAATGGAGTCATTTTCTGGAATCGTTTAATATTTCATTAATAGCGAAGGAGTGTAGGTATATGTATATAAAAGACTGAAAAATATAAGTACATGTACCTATATAAAGTGACTCATAATGAATTTTTAATTTAAATAAATCGTATAACTACAAAAACAGACATTTGAATATATGTACTAAAGAAGGCGTCGATTTATTCAAAAATCGCATTCCTGGTTTGGAATCGTAATAACTATGATTATGGTTTTAAGACGAAAACGCAATTTTCATAATGGAAGTTAAAAAAAAGGGTCTCAATCGAAAAAATCGCACCAAAATTGAAGCGATATTCTCAAATGCTTCAATTTTGATGCATTCTTTTATGTTATTTCGATTTTACGTATAATGTATTTTAATCAAATGATTGCCTAATACAGTACGAAGAAAACATTTGCAATTGTAAAGAAACAAAAACCGATTTTAACATTTTGGCGCACCATTTAACCTGCAATCAGATGAATCAAATTCTTCTTCTAATTAAACCCAGCGGTATACAGAATTAAAAATGTATTGTAAAGTTTCAAAGTAGCTCTGTGTGATTTTTGTTATGTCCTACATTAAACTATTTTATGAAATGTGGAAAAATGATAACGATATATGATGCAAGAAATGCTACCTACAATTCAACCAGGCTTATTTTAAGATGTAGGTCAATCGTTAGATAAAGGTCGTCAATATGAGAAGAGAATATAAAGAACTTTAAAGTTTTTACTTTAGAAGTAAATTTCAGATACTTTTTAAGTACATTGTAGAATGCTGTAGAATCGAATGTTTTCTGTAAAATTAAGTGCCTTTCCTGTTCGTAATTTCAACACTCAATAGTTTTTAAATTTTATCAATTTGCTTTTTAACATTAAATCAAAATACATTAAGAAATCTTTTAAATATAATTAAATCATAAATTAAAAGTTACATTGCAAAAACATAAGAATATGATATAAAATGTATGTAAATATCTGAAACATAAAATATACGATTCTCCATTTTAAATAAAAATCAAAATATTTAAAGCTTTTAGCTTTAAACAAATGGCTTTGTTTTTCTAAAAGGCTATTCGGTTTTCCAAATAAACATTTATTAATAATTTTATTCATATAAACACACACGCACAACCAATTTCGCTAAGATACACATCGTTTCATAATGTGTTTTCTTTTTAAGAAATGAAATTATAATATTCCAATGACTTGATTTCGTAAAGTTTGTCCAACTACGACAGAAATTTTATGAAGTTTGCAACTGAATTTGAATTAAAAAATTTCAAGATTTAAATTCAAAATGTAATTTAAACCGATTAAAAAGAGTAAACTGGAAAACAGTGGAATGAGGAGCCAAGAAAAAAACAGAACTAAACAAACTTCCAGACAACTTTGCATATTAACAAAAGAAGTTACAACGATGAAACAAACTCGTTTCGTCGAGTGGTAAAAAGTTCTTCCAGCGACAATTAACTTTAATTAGGTATTTCGGAAAATAACCAACCCTCCCTTTAAAAGTATTCAGAATCACGGAAAAGTTATTTAAAGTTTTCGTTGTTTTCGTCTGGAAATGGCTTTTTAACGGCCAGAAAACTTGGAGGGGGAAAGAGGGGAGGATCGACTTAATAATAATTATTTCATCTTTTTCAGACGCACCGCCTTCCAAATCGAGTATATATTTTTAGATGTAATTAAAATGTCTTCCGATCGTTTGCTATCGCTTGATCGATATAAAATTTGAACCCTTCAAGGAGGAGGAGAAGCACGAAATTTTATTTTAAATAATTATTTAACCAGCTGAAGAGTAATTTACGGAACCCTCGAGGCGTTCAATTTATTATCGAGACGACAAATCGACAGCCCGTAAGTTTCTTAAGCTTCGTATGTTTATAGATTAAAGAAAATTAATTTCCAAAATCAACTTGCCGTCAAATTTATCATCATCTCTTCGTAGTCCAAGTGGGTTTGCTTATTTAAACCTTCGGGTTCCATGTTTGCACGGCCTTAAAATTCGGGGTCGAAACGCGCACAGTCACTACTAGATTAGTGTAGGGCGTGTTATCTCAGTCCTATTACCATATGTAAATATGCAAATTGTTGTTGTCTAATAAGTTTGCGCGGATTCCCATGCAGGTCCCGTTCTTCAACGAGAAGCCCTATTTTACGGTAATTGGTTCTAGGATAGAAAAAGGACTCCCTTCATCCATACTATTAAACTTTGTTCGATTTTTTTTAAGGCAAAAAAATTAAAAAGACACCAACGGTAATTTATCAACTCATATGGAGCTTTATTAAACGATATTAAGCTCGTAAATTACTCTGTAACATACGGTTTTGATTGAAGCTTTTAAGAGCAATTAATAAATTAAGCTTTATTTTTGTCATAGACAAAGGCTTTTTATAATTAATATGTCAGTGTTATGGAAAAAAATGTACAACCTACATATTAACATCAAAAGAATAAATTGTACAAAAAAGACATTTTTATATTCAGACCACTGCACTTCCAATAAATAGTGTTCTGCTCTAAAATTTCATTTAATTCCGATTTGGAGCTCTAAGCGAGGCAATCTCGACCTCGAATCTTTGCCGTTTAAATAAATCGTGGTGTTCTTTTTTTGCTCACCGTGTCAATTTCTAACGTTATTTACCGGCTCGACGTTCTGGCAAAATGTCCAAGCTCCGACACAATATCCAGCCTTTTTGGCCGGGACCGTTTTTGGAACTCTCCAAAGACCACCGACACTTCCGCGCGAGATAACTCCAACTCCTAATAAACACTTTCAGTGTCGGCCAAAACGGCTCGACTACGATTTCAGTAGCGCAGTAACGTTAGAGAAAGAAAAAAGGTTTTTTACGAGATGAAATTTTCACTACAGTTATAATTTTTTTTATATCCATCAGTTTTCTAAAATAAAAATTTTATTTCTCAAAGTTCTTCGTGTAGTACAGAGTGAAGCAAGTATCATTTAATAAAGTAGCAATTGATTAAAAAGTTACGAAGGTTGCTATTGATCTAATAGGGCTTTGTAAGCAATCTAGATCAATTTCATTTCATATTTCTTGAATCTTCGTTTTTAATTATGCCATAGATCTTGTCATTAAATATTGCTTGCAATAGGTTTTCAATTTACTTCAAATCTGGACTACTTCAGGGCCATGTTGAAATATACACAAATACAGCGATTTATTCCTGGAACTTATCGAAATTCCTGTTGAATACTGTTCAAATTATTAATTATTAGAACTCGATGTAAATCTTTTTTTAGGATATTTGTTCTCTTGAAACAGATATATCTGCACAACTCTGTTTTACATTTCATTTTTTGTTAGACATAATTCAGCTCCGCTTTCCAGAAAATATTCTCACCCTGTTTTCAAGCCAAAACACCTTGGCATTCTCCGTTTTCCCAACACGTTCTCACTTTTGCTCTTTTGAAATATTCAACACCGTTTAGTATTTTTTTTTAAGAAACTCTTCAACATTTTTAAACTCAAAGTATTGTCAAACTTTTAATATTACTTGTTTTATAGCTAAATCAAGTAATTCTAGAATACAGCATAGCAAAACGAGGACATGTCGAACAGATATTTGTTATTATTTTGTTATAAAATAAATTCTATGTAATTTAAGTGGTCACATGTTAATTCCTTAAGTCTGCTTTACAAAAGATTAATTTTCCATAATAAATCATTCCAATTTCATTAAATTTTTAATGAGTTAAGCCCGATGATTTATTTATCCCCTTTACTTTTTCTCTCCTTTCTCATCGTCTCGTCCTCTCTTGCTCTGTTCCTCCGTTAAAAACTCCTTTTGACAATTAGTAACTGTCTTCTTTTCCGGAGACGTTTTCGTACTTTTAAAATGTCTATTTAATTTTATTGCGAGCAAAATGTCGATTAATTATCCAAAAAACTATCGATGATAATTGTCCTCATTTCACTGTCATTTTAATTAAGCCCAGTAGCGTTTCATCCTTGTGGCAAAATTTAATTAAACGTGAAATTCCATTATAACTTTTAGATATATTATATGTTTAAGTGGCAGTGGAGCTTCTGTATTTTTTATTGGCCCGTTAAAGAGTGGCTGCGTGCTGCTTCCTCTTTAGGTAAACGGCTCTTTATTATCGCGTCGAGAAAAAAAGAGAGTTGATGACTAAAAAGAGAGTTTCCTATTTTAAAACGCCATTTTCAACCGGTAATCCTCCAGAAAATGAACGAAATAAATTTCGAGTTGAAAATAACGAGGGTTTTAAAATAGATTTTTATAATTTCGCCTCCGAATCCGAAGCAGAGACGTCATAATTTTAAAAAGATACGTCGCCATATAACGGTCTGACTTTTTCCACTAGTCTCATTACGAAGACAATTTTCCTTCGGATCCTCGCGGCAAATCCTCCCCATAGACGACATCCTGGGGGACTTGGGGTCGCCGAGACACACACTCACATAAAGTTATTTGGGTTGCCGGTCACGTTTGCAATCTTGTAACACTTTGTGTAGTTGCAGAAAGAAAACGCCCCCCAGGAAAAGATGAAAACTAATAATGTTTTGTGACCCAACGTCTCGCTGTCCTTTTTGCGACGCCTCATGAAATTATCACGGATTTAATAGTGGAAAATCCGATTTCGGAAAAAACTTTGTCAATAAAAATGTAAAGTTGAAGCGACACGTGAACCAGGTACACAAAGCAATAGAACCGTAATAACCGTGAGGGAAGTTTAAATGAAGTTTTGCAACTTTTTGCGCCCCTTCCGGGCGAAATATGATGATGCCCCATTAAAATGATATCTCTTCATCCGCCCCAAAGCACTGAAACTCTTGATAATCCACCCAAGAAGTTTTTATCGTTCACGAATGAAGTCTAAAATTACGATTCCATGCAACATTGTTGCATATTTTTTTCATAATAAATAATTCAGTAAAATGAGACTGTTCTTCATGAGACACTGAGGCTATTAATAATTTGGCAATGCTGTCAAGAGGCTCCACGGCTCCATTTCATCACAATTTAAAGTTCGTCGTATTTTCGGTTTTTACGACCTGTGGGATGTTGTCTTGTGTATTATTTATAGTCCCAAATGTAGAAAAAAGGTACCTTTTTTCCATGTTTCATATTACTTAGAACAGATCAACTAAACTTTCTATTTGTAAACGGGATATGTGTTTTTCAAAGAAATTACTTGCCCTAGAATGAAACGCTCAACTGGAAATCTAACTAAGCTAGAAAGCTGTGGATGGCTATCCGTATGTTAAGCAGGCTCTTGCGAGTCCCTTAACGACCAAACTTCGTTTGCGGAATAAAGTTAGCTACATAATGGCTTGATTAACACCCTCTAATAGCTTCTCCTAATGCACCGAGAACTAGCTACCACCTACTCCGACAGTTAGCAAATTAGAATAATATTCGGACGATGAAATATCGAAATAAAACTTTGCGAAAATCGAGCTATTAAATCAACAACTATTAAAATTTATCGCTCGAAAGTCGTTCAGTTTCCCCAGTTCAATTTTCACTTTGTTTCTAATCGATCCTCTGCATTGTGTTTCCGAACTTTGGAAAAATAGTGTTAATGACTTATGTACTTGATTATTCCATTGAATTGGATAAAAAACAGTACAATTGAAAAACTCATTTTTAGTGTTTAATGGGCTTTAAATTTTCTCAATTTCTATACATTTTTTTCTGAAGATAAAAAGTTACTTTTAATAATGTATCTGGGATTTGATTACACACATATATGGATACATATGTAGGTGTAGATACTTCAAAATCTTACCTCTTCTCGAACAAATTGCAAATTTTCGCACGACAAAATATCGCAATCTATTATCCAGATGTATAGCTTTAAACCGTTTTACTTTGCACAATTTTCGCCCTGTTTCCTAATCGAGTTTCTCCCCCTTTGAACGCGTCTTGTTGTTTTCCACACATTCGTGTATTTCTTTCCGCCTTTTTTGGGTAAACTTGTTGACATTAAATTTTCTTGCAGAAATTTTTTTACGGTCAAACGAGCAGAAACTTTAAATCTGAGCCACGATTTTTCGACCCGTTGTTCTAGATTATAAAAAAGGTACTTTCTAAGGTCGAAAAGTATTTTACTCCCCAAAAAAAAACTATTTTTTTTGCTCCTTCTTAAGGCGTAACATTCGGATGCCCAAGTCTCCAATTGAAAACTGGAATGAGCCTGATGGGGACGAATTAAGAAAGGCGCAAAAAAGAAGACGAATTTGCATAAATAAAGAGCCGGCAAAAGGAGCTCGGAGAGAGACTGTATTTTTTTTTTTAATAAAATTGCTCGAAGGGAAGTTTGTGTATTTTCGGTACGAATATAACGAAGGTAGTTTTGCGAACTCGCTTTTCATCTCCCAAGTTGAATGTATTTGAGACAAAGTTTAAGGAAAATCTTACCCCAAACTATAAACACTGAAACGATCATCGTCTTGATGCTTATACGTTTATTAACAAACATTTTTCCAACTGTTACGTTGCCATTTTACTTAATCACCAAATTCTTGAATCACCCGGGAAAACAATTCATTATCTCGACTAGTTCGTGCGAGGATATCGTATAGAGTCGGCGTCGCGGTGCTATTCAAGGCGTCGCGTCGAACAAACTGACGGTAAACCGAAAGTTTGTTGAGCATTCCTGTGGAGACGCGCGACTGCCTGACATGCGCTTAATTTTTTTTTCATGTCGAAAATTAAACTTTTTCTTCTGAAAAAGGTCTTTGTATTGTTGGGAGGTTTTAACTGGCGTCGCCACTCGTCGATGATGGAAAAATAAAAACAGCTAAGTTTGCAACAACAGTACGTTAGTAGGAATCATCAATCTCTCGAAATAAATCAACAGCGAGTCGTCGATCAAAAGAGCCATCAGTTTTCATTTTCGACGTGTGTCGATACGGCTAATAACAAAATATTTCCCAACGAATATGGAAGGAGTTTCCATTAAGTCGGGGCTTTTCCGAAAGTTTTTACTATTTCCCGTCTGTCAATCTTGATTAGTCTTTGTGGCAAAAAAAGTTCTCTTTTGTTGTTTGACGTTTACTAAAAGTTTTCAACTGGGAAAGCCAATTAGCGACTCTAACAATTTCTCCTGGATTAACAACAACATATATTATAACTCAAAGTTTAACCATTGCCAAGAAAATTATGTAGTATTTCACTTCAATGTTGGCCTCTTGCATGTTTATTATCTACAGATAATGGTTATTGGTCTGCTGATAAAAAAAACTTTGTGAAGTAAAGGGAGTTGAAGTACTTGCCGAGTGCAATTAAGAAAAATTCGTGCATGAAAGACGAATTTATAGGATTAAAAAAAAATATATCTTCGCTATTCGTTAAGCTAGCCGCCTTTGTTAGGGCCACTCAAGGGCAAATTTTCCTAATAATTATTTCGATTCCCGACCGAAAACTTAATGGACTCCGTAATAGCCACTAACGGCAAAAGTATTAACGATCGTTTGTTATTTCACCTAATTCGTAATGACGGCAATCTTATTAATGGCCCAAGTTGGACGGTTTTATTTCCACTTAGAGGAAATTATATTTTGTCCGGTCAATTCAAATAGAGTTTCTTCATTCTATTATTCTGTTCATTCAAACCAAATATTGATTTTTTCTGAATACTATAAAAATACTTAAATTGCGTTAATAATTTTGAAAAATTTTGCAAATTCTTTTTAACTTTTCCTATTTATTATTTTATTTTTATCATATATTAAGACAGTATGCGTATTTTTATTCTAACGCGTATTATTAGTTTGGTGCGGATTTCCGGTGAAAAGGACTAACATGTATTTTACACATTAATTTAATTTTATTCTAAACTCTCTTTACTAAAAGCCAATGACGAACATTAGTTAAAAGAATAGATTTTAAGTTTCAAACAAAATGCAGAGTGCAAAAGGGACAAATTCTTTGAAACCTTGTATCTTTGTTATTATCAACATTTCAAGTTTCACGCTGTAGAAGTACGGCGTATATTTACAGGATACCGTGTAAATTAATTAGACTCATTAGGATACAGTCTGAAATAGAAGTATCGATAGATACCTTATAAATTTGACGTGAAAGAAACTTCTCATGGTCACTACTTTTACAGACTATAAATAGTGGTGAAGTGTTTCACACGTCTATTTATGAGTACCTACTAAATATTATTGTGTTACACAGTGTAACATAAAGTTTGTGACAAAATTATCATGATACTTAGATACGTTAGTAATGTTTATTCATTAAAAGTACATATATTTTATTCATGGTTCACATCTTGCTGTTATATTTTCATCAAAAATAATAGATGAAACTCAAAGGATTGATAGGAAAAGTCATTTGCAATCACAAAAGTTTAATAAATGGTGGTTCACTTCTCAAGCGTTTTTAAGTTATGTATGATTAATTTTTTGTATTTTTATAAAAATCAGGACTCCTGAGTAATAATGAAAAAAAATTGCAAAATAAAAGGGTTTTTAGCATTAAACCATAATTAGAGGAAATGTCTCTTGCCAGTAATAATGCTTTTAAAGCTTTTTTCCCGCTTTGCAGTAATGTTTTTATTTATATAGAAGTAATATTTTTTGGAATTAATTCGTTGCTCAAAGTGTAGAAGAGTAGAACAATAAGTGACCCCTGCAATATAAATAAATAAATCTACATTTTTATTTGCTTTTGATCATTTCTACGACTTAGTAATTGTTCCTTTCCCGGATGTTGATCATTTATTTGCACCACTCGATGCGAATATGGTTTGACTCCTCAGAGAGAAATTCAGGTACCCCTTGAGAAATCAACTTGCGAAGACGCAATTAATATTTAAACTCAGCTCAATATAAGAATATGTATTTCATTAGTTTTCCTGTAAAACACGACCAATGTGATGACTTCTGGATATTCCAGATAATCCTTTAAGACGCTCTTAATATTAATTTATGGAATTCTGTTTATTTTTAATTATGCTCTAACTTGAAAACAAATGAAAATCGGATAAGAACAAATCAGTTTTTCTTCGTTCATTTTTTTTTACACTTCTAAAGCTTGATCCATGACCCATCCCGTATACTAGTTTTATTTAAAATTAACGACCTTTATATTTTTTTCATCAGTTTTTTTGTAAAGTGCAAGACCATCAAGAGGTTGTAACTGAATTTCTTTGATTTCACATAATGGTCACAAATAAAAAAAATAGATTTATAAATTTTAGAGGGAAAGGATTTGTCATAAAGCATTCAAGCAGTAAGAAATCAAAATTCGAAACGATCCCCACGTTTAGATTAATACTGGCATAATTAAAAAAATGTAATAATAATTTTGTTTATGTCTACCAAAGAACATTTCTTTAGATGAAATTTGATTTGAGGATTGCACAATTTTATCATGACGGGAGGATATAAAAACGGGTTTACGTTTGCTGGTGGAAAATGGCAAAATAACGTGGCCCGATAGAGAAACTCCAATCACGTTTCATCGTTATATCGCTAAAGTTTTGTTACACTAGCATGTATAACGGAACGTAATCCAAAAACTAGGATGTTATAAATTCGCTTGTTTACCGAACTGCACGTATTTACAATATAGGCACCGGATCTACTAGAAATATCAAAAGATACGTACTTGTGCTGTATATTGTTCCTGCAATAAAACTGGTAATCATATTTTATTGATCACATTTTATCACTCAATTTTTATTCTTTAAATTAACTTTTTAGAAAAGACTAAGTGAGAGCTGATGCCTTAAGAATTCAAGTCATTGATAAAAGTCTTCATAAATTTTTATGATTTTCATTTAGATTAAATTCCGTTTTCTACAAGAAAATTTTATTTAATTGGAAGTTATCTTGAAGGGTTGAATAATTCCGAATGGAGCCGTCGCTAAAGTTTCAGCGGCCCTAATAAGGGAAAAAATCTCAGATTTTTAATGAAATACAAGCCCGAAGAGATTTAATGATTAGAAATTAAAACTTTCTCTTCGTCAAGTCTCTTGGCAAATTGCAACACGAGCTTCATAAAGAAAATTCTTATCGTGTACACACTAAAAGCGTAATACACTCGTCTTATATTGAATTACACGGAAAGCGGCACAATATAACCGTAAAAATGTTGAACACGTATCTTCGCTTTTATTTATGAGAGGCACTACTTTCGCCTGCCCAAAGACACAAACACAGACGGACTAATTTTTAAACAATATCTATCAATAATCGTCAGCTTTTCTCGTCTTGTTCAAAGTTCAATGAACAACTTTTAAAGCAACAACATCGCCCTTTCGGCTTTCGTCTAAGATTAAATCGAACCCCGGATCAGAAAATATTATTATTTGCTCGTAGACTCGCTCCGAAATTGGATTGCATTGTGCCAACGACGTTCGAAGCTCTATGATAGATTGGATTATGCCTTTGTACTAACGAGTTCCACACCTTCGCACTGATTATCTTTACCCCAGACTTCCCGTTCTGTCATTAAGAAATATGTCTATGTGTATCAGAAATCGAAATTATTACATCTCTCTATACGTAAAACGTCTTCCATCGTAAACAAACAGTATATCATAGATTGAAAAGTTGTGTTTGTTTGGTTCTAATTTAGCTTTTGTTTGTCAAAGAGAGGAAATTCTGATTTCCCTCGATGTGTGTGTATATGCCTATCTCGAGCTGCAGGGCACCCAGTCGAAAATTCATTTTCCGAATGAAAAGTTGCTTCTTAATCAAATGAGTAAACAAATTGTCTACGCTTCTAAGACTGTGAAATTGATAGTGTCACAACATAGACGTAGAGAGTGAAAGATTTGACAAAAACTGTAACTTAGTGCGATTCACTGAGTTTCAAACTAACAGAAAATATGAATTTTAAAAATGCTTTTTCATTATTTTTTTAATTTGTTTGCTTATATTCTCGTAGGTATCAATTTTCCGCAAATTACATAACGGAATGGCCTAAGAATTGTTAAGAAACTGGTAAAATGGTCGTGGCGTGCAAATGACACTCTTAACGAGTTTTAGCCATAATTTTTCTGATAGAAATATGAATTATCAACGACCAAAAGGGAAGTTCGCTGTTTGAACTTATCGTGGCACGTACATATTTAAATATTTTTCTAACGTTGACAACTTAATAGACCTTTGACGTTGATAATCATTGTGTAACAACCAGGCCGGGCCCTATTAAAAAAAAAGAATTTAGACATGTGTGTGTGTGTGTGTATTTATGCGAGGGGCCCCCCACATTGGAAAAATGGGTTGCATGTGAAACAGGTTTGTCACGTGATCATCCTGTTCCAGTTCGTTGCAGGAAATTTATGGGTACGGCCTGCCCGCCAAGTTTCAACGATTTAACAAAACGATAACGAAAAAGAGTTTTATAATTTAATATTTCACATAACAAATAGTGAATTTTCATTCGAAATATAGAGTAACAAAAATTATTTATTAGAAACTCGATTCATGTTCACTTTCGACGAATGAAAATTTAATTAAATCGCATTAAGTTTATAACGGAAAGCCAGTGACTCGTATGACAAAATAAATAAAAAAAGGGAAAACTCAATCCGCAAACTTAATACAGCAATATTTCCGGCTCGATGATTGTTTGAAAAGTGGAAATATTCAATAGATATTTGTCTCGTAAACGTGAAAAATTTTCCATTAAAAATTTGCGCTCTGTTAATTGGTGCTTCAAGCCGCGCAGAAAAAAAACAACATAATATTTTTGCGCAAATTCGCAATAAACTTCGTCCCATCGAGAAATCGAATAGAGAAATAAGCTTCTAGGATCTTTTCATATACAAATTCGACGGCTTTTGAATAAATTTATGAAAAATAAAATTCAATAATGCCACTACCCTGACTAGGCGGAGTGGTGGCGCAGAAAAAAAAAGCTTGCAATTATGACGCTTTCGTAATGACTTAAATAGATAGGCGATGGTGTAATATGATGGGGACAGAGAGGAAAAAGTGGCGCCAACAAAGAAGTGGCGTCCCACCCAATTTTTCTTGCCGAGTAACGCCATTTAGAACTCGACTGTGCGTTATTGTGTTACATATACAGGTCTAATCGGTCAATGTCAGCCATAATAAGGGTTCGTGGCGGTGAAATTCGACAGATGATAACTTATTTTAACGTCACGATATGTAATTTTACCCTCTTACTCTCCACTCTCTCACTCTTTTTCTCTAATTTTTCTTTATTCTCTTGTCGAAAAGTTGTTTGAAAAAACTGATGTTGAGTAGAACGCCAAAAGCACTAAATTTAATTGCGTTGAATTTATTTTAGACGGGCAGGTAAAGTGTATCTCTTTACCTTTGCGGTTGTGTGGAATTATCACTAATGCGCAAACACCGGTAAGGCCACACAGTTAAAACAATATTAGCGACTATACGGTTCGAGCTGCGGTTGGCCTCTTTAAAGCATAATTAGAATAGGGACAAGCGGTAAACCCCACGTCAGAAAAGCCTGTGTGGCCCACCTTTTTGAAATAGGAGAATTGTCGGTCCGGAGTCGTGTTCCGCCTCGTATAAAATCACTGGCAATATTTTATTAACGAATTTAATTAATGCGAAGAATTCCTACATTAACTTTCTATTAAAAATTGTTATAAAGTATTTCTATCTTTCTCTTGTTATCGGACAAATTTTAAATATTGGCTCGGCATTAATCTCTCCCTCTCCTCCCGCAGTTCTCTGGAAAAAATATCTACTCGATAACGTTTTCTGGTGCCCCATCCAGCCATCGACATGTTCTCATCATTCATTTTTTTCGGCTGCGCTATTTTTTAAATAATAGAAATTATGCTCTCGACACCTAACCATTAATCTTTTAGTGACATCAATTTGTTTTTTACGGCCTAATACTCACCATCTCTGTCTCTTTTCCTCTCTCACTAAAAATAAGTAATAAATCTACTAGAGGCTCACAATTTTGAAAATAACTCTGCAACTAAACACACGCAGTTATAATCTAACTAAAAAATTCCTTTGCAAAAAAAAGCACCATAGAAAAAAAGAGCGTTATGAAATTCTTGAGAACAAAGAAATACGATATTAAACTGAGGCTTAAATGAGATATTAAAAAAATCGTTATGGTTTTATGAAGAAAATATATAACAATATCAGCGATAATAATAACTCCAAATCTGATATCTTCACTTAATACAAATAAAAACATATTAAGGTTTTTACGACGTTATTAAAGACAAATAAACGATCCGGATATCAATCCAGAAATCAATGAATTATATCCAATTTTATCGTTTCCTTTTCGTTCTTTCGTTTCTCTTCAGGTCGGAATAAATTGCGATTTAATTGAAATACATAAATCGTAACGCCTATAAAATGTTTTTTTGGATATAACGGCAATTTAAATGGAAAACACGAGGTAAAAAGAGGCTCGTATACGGCAACAGGTGCCCGGAACGAAACGGACACGTACATATATAATGTTAATTTAATATTTTTATTGTAGCACCCATATGTGAATGTGACATATTTCAATTATACTAGAATAAACAAGGGCAAATTAAAATTTTATGTTTGTTTTTTTACGAATCCCTCTTCATTGTCCATGAAATGTTATAAAACAAATGATGTTTTCAACTTTTAGAGTGATTTTTGTGTAATTGAACTGTTCTCGGTTGATTATTCAACTTAATGGAGTTTAGATAACGATATAGAAAGAAGACACCATGAAATGTAATTAAATCGAAATACAGGACAATAATTAAAATAATTAAACACTTGGAAAGTTTCCAAGTGTAAAGTTGGTAATTTTCGTCCGAGTTTAATCGCCACATACGATATATACACTATGTTAGCAACTTTGACTCGAACGGAAGTTTTCGAAGCGGGAGTTGCGATTATTAAAGTTAATACATTTTGTATCGATATTGAAAGTTTTGGTGTTAATTTCACGTAAATAACCATTGGTAGTTCTAACATTCGTTTTTTTAAATTCGTCTCATAAAAGATTTATAAAATATTTTGTAGTTACAGATAGATCCGATAGAACATGTACAATCTATTGGCTTTTCTAGAAAATTACTCGGGCAGATCAGTTTTTTATATGAATTATATATTTTTCCATGTGATTTTCAAAATGTCATCAATTTTATTAACTAAAATTTATTCAACAGCACTTCAACTTAATTCGTCCAGGTCACCCCCAAATGAGTAGTTCAGGATTCAAACTGAAATATATGTAAATAATTTTCTCATATTTGGGACCTACGTAAAACTGCTCCATCAATAAGCCAAAAGACATGCAAGATTGATGATAGTACAAGAAAATCCGCATTCCATACTCTAGGATGTCGAATTCCAGTTTGTTGCTTCATTCGACACTTCTATACACTGGAATACTGAGAATATCAAATATCACCTAAATAAAGGACATCTAGTGTATGAAAAATGAAGATGATTTTGATCAATAAAAACGGATTTATGAGTTTGCAATGACAATAATTTTATGAATATGTATGCCGATAACATGAATGTTCCCAATGCCTAATTGGAATGTTCGGTGCGCAGTGGTGAGCAATAGAATTCTAATTCCTTATATTTTGACTACAGTCTAACTTGAAATTTTTGATTTCTTTGAAAAATAGCTTATCTCATCGTCAGTCCTAACTACTTTACGAGTCCAGGCGCATACGAATTGAACCAAAGAGAATGTATAATACGATTTGAAATTTCTGAAGTAGGTAATTTTTTCTTTAACCTTCAAATAAAAAGGTTACAAATGTTTTATTATTTTCAAAAATCAGATACCTGAGAATGAAAACAAAAATTATAAATAAAGATTTTACATAAGAAGAATTGCAAAGTGAGAATGCAAATTTTGTTTATTTTTATTTTTATTTTATTGATGGGAATAAACGTTGAACTAATATTGTTCAGGTCAAATTTGACCCATATCTAGTGGTTTAAAGGTTAACAGTATAATTTAAACCAACATAATTAACTTTTTTTAATACAATGTGGTCTTACTTGTTAGTGATTAATTAACAATAACTATTAATTATATCTGTTAAAACAATAATGCTAACACAAAAACCAGTTTGATAGATCTGACCTATAATATTTGAACCAAAAAGTTTTGAAATTAATTTTAAGTTACCATTGAGTGGAGTCACTTTTTCGTGTCAATGTGGGCTTAATTCATTTAGATTCAGTATCAACTACTGTTTTGCGGTACGCTGGTTCGAAATCAGTTAAATACCCAAAATTTTTGCCAAAATCAGTCCAAATAGTCAAAATTTTATTCGGGATGTAGTTCATACTGATTTATTCATTATATGCCAAAGGCTCAAAGAGGGACGTGTCTTGACTATTTAACAACCACTCTAATGGCAGAATATTCATTTCTTGTAACTCAATTTTTAATATTATAGATGTATGACACACTACGTCATCTTGAAACATAATTTTGCCCTTTCTCAACTCACTATTAATAAAAGAAAGTAAGTTTTTCTTTAGAAATTGTTTTATATTTTAAAGTATTAACAAAGACATCAGTAAAAAAGATATCAAAATCTATGCGAGTACATACAAGCTTATATCACTGTGATTGCAGAAATCTTTATTTCCCTTTAAAGGAATCTTTGGGGTTGTCTTCTCCAGGCAATTGAATGATCCGATGATGGTCATCGCCAACAAAGAACTCAAATTGATATTAATATTTAAAATTATATTCATCGTTTCATGTAACTGAATCCCATTGATGTTGAGTATAGTTTTTATATTCTTTATAGCTCATAAGAAAGAATTTCTTTTTTGTGTTTGAGAGAGGTTTTTCTTTGACCTAACTTTTAATTTTTTAACTAAGAACTTACTTTGGAAAATCAACCCGTATCTCATATATTTCAGTTTTTTTAAACAAGTGTCTTTTAAAATTCCTCTACCTATTGTTTCTGACCATTTTGAAGCTAGGTTCTTTCACCGAAGTTCAGCAATTTTCTTTGATAACTGCATAGAATGCACGCCCATCTCGTTTTATGATANTGCTACAATATAAAATTCACCAGACAGTCAGACTCTTCTATAATGACTTATCTATTGTTAAAAATTGTTTATTTCCTTTTTAATCGTGAAGTATTACATTTACCACTTGCATGTTCTGTTTATAGCAGGCAACTAAAAATTTTTTACCCGAAAATTTTTTTAAAATAAAATTACAACTTAACAGAATTATGAAAGATATTCTACGTGATTGTTATGTTATGGGCGGAAACATGAGAGAGCAACAGTAACTGTATACCAAACCTAAAATAATAGCAAATGTGTGGTTTACTGCTCAGTCATATCAAATGTTTCTTTGTTATATGGGGGTACGAATTTGAAATATTGAAATAATACGTAGGTATATTATTACAATATTCTTCCTTATTTTATTTTTCTTTGTTTTTAATGGGGAAACTTAGCTTTAAAATAAACGTTAAAAAAGATGAGGAATATAAGCTGCTGCAAACGTGGCAATTTCTTAACGGACCATCACGATAAGGCTTCATGAATTAGTTAGACTAAGATCGATAAACTAAACCATTGTTGACAGGAAGCTAATTATACTTAGACGAAATAATGATAAGTCTTAAATCATCAATTGAATGTCTGAGTCACAGAGAGATCAGAGAAAGATTGCCTGTCTGCAATATTCCTCTGAAGGTCTTATTTTTTGGTGAATTGATAACGTTCTTGGAAGGAATTTGCTGCGATGGTCGCATAAATTTGGTCGCTATATAGAGAATATCCATAAATTCCAAATACCAGGTGACAATCCATACAAAGTACAAGCCGGCAATTTTTTTGTATTTAAGATATAGTTTTTACAATTCAACACTAATAATAAATTTGTATATTTTTATCTATATATAGTTAAAATGATTACCTCTTCTTGTTAATCCAAAGTGGTATCGATTTTTTATTTTAAAATGAAACTCTATATATTTTTTACATATTCATATTCACTTTAATTTTAGTCTTCCACTGATCAACGTCAATTTATATTAAAAATGACGTCAAGATGAGGAACTTCATAAAATATCAAATATTTGTCATATTTTTTTAAAAACAAAAGAAACTAGCTTTCCAATTCTGTTGCAGTCTTAGAAAAAGTGATATTAATTGAAAAACAATATTAAATGCCTTTTCACTTCATTATTTAAAGTTTATTGCGAATATTTCAAAAAGTATTTAAAAATCGCTCCTTTAAATTTAAATAAAAAAGTAATTAATTTTTATTTCTTATCTGTTTTAGTATTAAATTCTCTTTTTAACCATTTGCCACAAGTTAAAATTTTCCTTCAACAACGTAAGAAACATTAAAAATACTTACAATCTATAATAAAAAAATCCCAAAAAACCATGGAACAAACCATGGAAAAATAATAATTACTCAAAATGACCATTTACAATTTTTATAGTTTAAAATAGTATGTTTTGTAAATATGCTATTTTCTGTCAGATTTTAGCAGTGGTATTATTGTTAGTGTTAGTTACTTAGTCATCTTGCGTGACGTCTTATATAAGAAGTGAACACGCTGACATGTTATTGGTTTTTGGAGAATGCAGTCGAAATGCAAGAAATGCGTGTTTAATGTATAACGAATAACACCCGAGATGACGTTATCTAAACTTTTCATATTTCTGAACCTATACATAATAATAAAAATGACAGATTTATTATAACAAAATGAGTCAAAACAAATGTTCCTGCGTTTATTGAATTTAAGCCAATAGAATCTACAAGACAAATAGAAAAAAAATACAAGTGTCAATGATGCACCAGTTGGACAAATTTTGAAAAAACATGCATTTCGGTCTAACAAATATAAGGTTCACTACCATTTGTATGAAAACAATTTTCCGTAGCGGCGTACTTATTTATTGCAAATGGTTTTGAAATAAATTTGAAACAGACAAGATCATTTTCATTACAATATTTTATAGTCGAATGAATTTTGATGCACAAACCTTGGTTTATTCAACAAAAATAATACCTGGGCCACTGAAAGTCCACAGCTTATAAGAGTTCGCGCTTTCCAAGAACGATTTAGTATGAATCTATGGCTAGGTGTTTTGGAAACTGAAATACTGGAGCCAATATTTTTATATAAACCTTTCAACAATGCAAGCTATCTCGAATTTTCACAGAATAAAATAGAAGAATTACACTGATCGATAAATTTAGGGGTACTTTTGGTAACATAGAACACGATACTATTTTCCAAAAGAATTTTGTGCGTTGCACCCACATCCAACAACTGAATAGCTCTAACACATTAGAATTTTGAAATAATTAAGTCTAGACGAAAGTTGTTTTTAATCAATTTCAAAAGCTTATATCTTAGTAATAACATTTTTTTAATAATTTTTGGTGATTGCAAAATCAGAGCCATTTCTTCACATTCAAAATGCATTGTCGGTTTTTATTACACGATTTTTTTGCTGACATATTCAAGTTTAAAGTTGTACTGTAAAATTTCTGTGCCGAGCTACCTTTCATAAGCCATCTAATTAACCATACCTAGCAAATTAACACTTGTCATATATTTGAGTCATATAGGTACAGCAGTACGAAAAAAAACCTTGGTGTCTTATTAGAGGCAGATCAAAATAAATGTTTTAGCGTACAACTCAAACTTGAATATCTCAGCAAAAAAAATCGTGTAATAAAAACTGACAATGTATTTTGAAGGTGAAGAATAGTTTTGATTAATGGATTCAACAAAAATTATTCAAAAATTTTTTTTAGTAAGATATAAGTTTTTGAAATTGGTTAAAAACAACCTTTTTCTAGACTTAATTATCTCAAAATTCTAATGTGTCAGAGCTATTCTGCGGCCTGATTTGGATTCAGCGCATCAAATTCTATAAAAAAACAACTATTCTCATTTTTGTTACAAAATCATGTTGACTAGTGTTATTAGAAAATCTGCCACTTGTTATAAATAGAGATGTAATTTTTCAACAAGATGGAGCACCTGTACATAATGGCAGGCAGGTAATTTTGTATCTAACTGAAAGGTTTGGAGAAAACTGGGTCGGAAGCAATGGTCCAATAAGATATCCTGCGCGATTACCAGATCTTAGAATTTTAGATTTCGTCATTTAGCCCTTTATTAAGGTCAGAGTTTTTGTTACTTCTCGGGCTAGCTTACAAGACTTGGAAAATCCAATAAGATTAGTTATAAATCAAATAACACTGGGTTTTTGCCAAATGCACATTCATTAACACTAAAAAAGGTAAATACCTATTTTGAAAATAATGATGGGCATATAGTACTGATGAACACACTACACACTACCTACGTATTTTTTCTTTTGTTACCTACTACTTCATTTGATATTAATAAAATTCTGAATTTAACTTATTGTATTTTGCAGTGTGCCATCAAATAATTTCTTAATTGAGATGGTCATGACAGGTAGCTTACTTTAACTTCTGACTTTATCGAATCTATTTTAAACTACAACATTCGTTTACAGAAGTCCATGGTAATCTCGATTAAGGTAATACATAATATATTATATGATAGCAAGGTAGCAACGGATAAGTAGTACTAACGTAGTTACCTAACTAATATTTTGCGTTTTATTTAGTTTCCTTGTTAACATTTTAAACGATATTTATTGGTATTTGTATTTTTATAGTTTATTGAGGTTGAAAGTAAATGCCAAATGTTAAATTAAACGTTAAATTAGCGAGTAAAAGTGAATTTAATAATTTATTACAATAAATATCTTTTTTTTTTTAGACCACAATACAGAAAGAAAAAAGAAAAATAGCTTCTTTTATTTTTAAAGTAACGTGTTTCATGTTTGATTTCTTTATAAAGTTTCTCATAGCGACGTCATTTTTAATATAATTTGACGCTTATTCTACATCATTGGAAAACAAAAATTAAATATGAATATGCAATAAAATATATCAGAAGGTTTCTTTTAAAATAAAATAGTTGGCATCATTTATGGACTAACCCGTTGGCGCCCAATGTACTCATTTGAGTACAATTACAAGAAGTCAAGTCGTGACATTTACAATCATGTAGATGTCCCGACATGAGTTCTTGTAACTGTACTCAAATGAATACACTGAACGCTAATGGATTAACCGAAATAGGTAAGGATTTCAACTATACTACATAAACATATGCAAACTTATTACTTAACTATAACTTAAACAGAAAAAAAATGGTTGCATGCTCTCTGTGCATTGTAATCTGGTAAACGTCCAATTTGTAGGGAACATATTCATTTTTATGCATGGATAACGCTCGGCCTCAAATTTGTTAAAACGGTACTGGACTCCTTCTAATTACTAAATATTCGAACAATGGACTGACCGCCATCAAGCCCAGATTTGAAATATATTGGATCGGTTTGTTTAATGGAGCGAATTGAGGGCTAATTAGACAACATTTCCAAACAACATTTACCACGCTACGTTCCTTGAAGATTTCAACTTAATAGTACTTTTCTCTTAAGAAACCCCATCACGAATTTCATACACTTTCCTCTTTCTTTAAAAAGATATTTTGCCCTTCAATTTAGGTTTGAAATGATTACATTTTCACGAAAATAGGTTTAGTTATGTTCATGTTACGGTTTTATTAAAGCAGTTGTGCAATGAAAGTCATTTATTTTTAACGAAGAAATGTTTTAAAGTGTTTCAAATATTCATGCAAACGTCTGCTCATGTATTTAATATTCGTGTCGGTAATGAGTCGGATGATTTTAGGGAGTGAATCCAGGGCCGATTATCAAATCCGCGATCTTCCAGTAATTTCCGCTGACATTTTCGTGTCGGAGTCGTAATGGAGCTACGCCCGATATCAGAGAAAACCTGCTATATTTTCTAAAGAAACACCGCACATTTTTTTTCTCTTTTTGAGCGAGTTTGTTGATTAATTTACCGAGTGACTCTAACTCTCAAAGCAAACTCTTTGTTCGACTCGACTTAATCAAACATCCACCCATTCTCTTAGCATTTCCCTCTTTTGTTCCGCGACAAACACTTAAAAACAATTAACAAGTTTTTAATTAACGCACACGCTTTTTCTACTTTTGCAGCAAGCTCCTTATTTGCGGGCTTTGATTTCAATTCATTTATTGACCGTTTAGAGGCCCCTTTTTTTAAAGAAATAAACACTCGTTTGGGGTAAAGCAAGAACAATGACCTCGAAAGAAAAAGTATAAAAGAAATCGCTTTGGAGTTAGTTGATAATTAAAAGGGTGCCCTGTGCACAAAAATCATTCTTTCGTAAAAAGGGGCATTTAATTGCCCAACTTAAGGTTTAAATATTCCCAAAACCGTTTTGAATTGTAATATTTCAGTCTGTTTGAAATACAAGACAATGTCATATGCACATGCTCCCGATAGACAAAGGAATAATAAAGACAGTTTGTCAGTCAGAGTAAAATTTCCTAATAATAAAACGGCATAAAGAACTCGAGACACGGACGAAATGAAAAATCCATCAAAGGCTCTTAATGGAAGCTCATTATAATAAAAAGTCACGTAGACGTGTACCCTAATGGAAATCATTATAAAATACATAATTTAAATTATTGTACGTATTGAAACACATTGTTGGTAATGTTTTAGACACACAGTAGGATTTTTATTACTTCCTTCGTAATCGACCTACTTCGAACACGTGAAACATAAATTTCCAGTTCATGTTAAAGAAATAAAATTCGATTTTACATGGAAAGGTAATAAGGATGCTTCGAATGCAGTAGGCCGTGTAAAATTAGACTGAGTTATGGCTTCTACCCTCTAAAATTCCATCTACAAGGCATGCGAATCACTTCGCGTTGGAACTTTTAATAAGCTCAAACGATGGAAGGTAAAGGTCAAAATGATTTGTGTGCTGGCATTAATGGAAAAATCGGCTCTTAAGCGGACATTTTTCACGTTCTCTCAAACGAGATTTACTTTACATTATTATTATTGCAGTGCGCGCTTCCCGTATACTCTACTCCATTGTTATTACCATACACAAAAGAAATTTTCGTAATGGGGATGACCCCACTACCTGCAGCCCAGACTATGTATATGAATTATTAAATTTAATTATTTAGAACACAAAAGATCACAGTTCGCGTGCGCTATTGCGTTTGCAAGATAGAAGGGGGATATTAAATAAAAGCTTTAATATTTAAAATTCATTTTCCAATTACCTCATTGTCATGGACAATGCCAGTTTTATTGTAAATCCACTTGATGTAGGCGGCAACTTTCATGTAAACTGAATGATTAAATGTCAACTTACATATGGGCAATATAGCTAAATGACTGGTCACTCCCACTTGAATGTAACTTCCTTCCCTTTTTATTACTAAGGGTCCTCCACTGTCTCCCTGGAAAACAGGCTATAGTTTCCAAAGTTGCATTCATTTCTTCATTTTAATTTTAATTTATATTACCATCCATTTAATGCATTTTAATCGCGTTTCTAATAAATAATTCCCGTTAAGCTGACTTTTTGCCTAAACCGGAACCTAATTTTAGACCCACCAGAATGGAGTATGAATAAACAAACCTGGCTTTCTAAATAAAATATATATTGTGCACGCGTTTTAGGCCACTTTTTATTGGGTAAATAGGGGAAAAACGTTCCCTGGCGTGAGCGGTTCACTCTCCAGGGAACTAAATTTTTAAACGATTAAGGTTAGCTGCTTCCTTTTACCCTTGAAAGACTTTAATTCTAAGTAAAAAAATCTTGATTCTTTTACCTTGCAAGCTTTTCCCTCGGTTATAGTCGAAGTGCCACATAGTTGGTACGCCTGATACTGTTGAGTAATCGAGCATCTATTTGGGGAATTTACGTGTAACATTGCTTGTCTCAATCGTATTGGTTTCTTGTAGAAATCTTTAATTCATTATGTTTAAACATTAACGTGAACATGAAAGAAAAATCATACCATTAACAATTCCCATGCCAGTTAAATAAGCAATTTCGCCGAGCAAGTTTTCGCTATTATTAAAATGTAATTCAATTATTTTAACTGTTTTAGCTAGAAGAAAACAACAATATTTATAAAATGTTTCAAATTGAAAATTATAAATTATACTTACATAAAACAACTGATTGATTTAATTTTATTAATCCTATGTCGTGATTGCCTTCGGACTCGTAATATTTCTCATGAATGATTAGTCTTGACACATTCAAAACTTGACCACCCCTCAAATCTGAATATACACTCCCAAACGATACNTTTATTTTTAAGTAACGTGTTTCATGTTTTGATTTCTTTATAAAGTTTCTCATAGCGACGTCATTTTTAATATAATTTGACGCTTATTCTACATCATTGGAAAACAAAAATTAAATATGAATATGCAATAAAATATATCAGAAGGTTTCTTTTAAAATAAAATAGTTGGCATCATTTATGGACTAACCCGTTGGCGCCCAATGTACTCATTTGAGTACAATTACAAGAAGTCAAGTCGTGACATTTACAATCATGTAGATGTCCCGACATGAGTTCTTGTAACTGTACTCAAATGAATACACTGAACGCTAATGGATTAACCGAAATAGGTAAGGATTTCAACTATACTACATAAACATATGCAAACTTATTACTTAACTATAACTTAAACAGAAAAAAATGGTTGCATGCTCTCTGTGCATTGTAATCTGGTAAACGTCCAATTTGTAGGGAACATATTCATTTTTATGCATGGATAACGCTCGGCCTCAAATTTGTTAAAACGGTACTGGACTCCTTCTAATTACTAAATATTCGAACAATGGACTGACCGCCATCAAGCCCAGATTTGAAATATATTGGATCGGTTTGTTTAATGGAGCGAATTGAGGGCTAATTAGACAACATTTCCAAACAACATTTACCACGCTACGTTCCTTGAAGATTTCAACTTAATAGTACTTTTCTCTTAAGAAACCCCATCACGAATTTCATACACTTTCCTCTTTCTTTAAAAAGATATTTTGCCCTTCAATTTAGGTTTGAAATGATTACATTTTCACGAAAATAGGTTTAGTTATGTTCATGTTACGGTTTTATTAAAGCAGTTGTGCAATGAAAGTCATTTATTTTTAACGAAGAAATGTTTTAAAGTGTTTCAAATATTCATGCAAACGTCTGCTCATGTATTTAATATTCGTGTCGGTAATGAGTCGGATGATTTTAGGGAGTGAATCCAGGGCCGATTATCAAATCCGCGATCTTCCAGTAATTTCCGCTGACATTTTCGTGTCGGAGTCGTAATGGAGCTACGCCCGATATCAGAGAAAACCTGCTATATTTTCTAAAGAAACACCGCACATTTTTTTTCTCTTTTTGAGCGAGTTTGTTGATTAATTTACCGAGTGACTCTAACTCTCAAAGCAAACTCTTTGTTCGACTCGACTTAATCAAACATCCACCCATTCTCTTAGCATTTCCCTCTTTTGTTCCGCGACAAACACTTAAAAACAATTAACAAGTTTTTAATTAACGCACACGCTTTTTCTACTTTTGCAGCAAGCTCCTTATTTGCGGGCTTTGATTTCAATTCATTTATTGACCGTTTAGAGGCCCCTTTTTTTAAAGAAATAAACACTCGTTTGGGGTAAAGCAAGAACAATGACCTCGAAAGAAAAAGTATAAAAGAAATCGCTTTGGAGTTAGTTGATAATTAAAAGGGTGCCCTGTGCACAAAAATCATTCTTTCGTAAAAAGGGGCATTTAATTGCCCAACTTAAGGTTTAAATATTCCCAAAACCGTTTTGAATTGTAATATTTCAGTCTGTTTGAAATACAAGACAATGTCATATGCACATGCTCCCGATAGACAAAGGAATAATAAAGACAGTTTGTCAGTCAGAGTAAAATTTCCTAATAATAAAACGGCATAAAGAACTCGAGACACGGACGAAATGAAAAATCCATCAAAGGCTCTTAATGGAAGCTCATTATAATAAAAAGTCACGTAGACGTGTACCCTAATGGAAATCATTATAAAATACATAATTTAAATTATTGTACGTATTGAAACACATTGTTGGTAATGTTTTAGACACACAGTAGGATTTTTATTACTTCCTTCGTAATCGACCTACTTCGAACACGTGAAACATAAATTTCCAGTTCATGTTAAAGAAATAAAATTCGATTTTACATGGAAAGGTAATAAGGATGCTTCGAATGCAGTAGGCCGTGTAAAATTAGACTGAGTTATGGCTTCTACCCTCTAAAATTCCATCTACAAGGCATGCGAATCACTTCGCGTTGGAACTTTTAATAAGCTCAAACGATGGAAGGTAAAGGTCAAAATGATTTGTGTGCTGGCATTAATGGAAAAATCGGCTCTTAAGCGGACATTTTTCACGTTCTCTCAAACGAGATTTACTTTACATTATTATTATTGCAGTGCGCGCTTCCCGTATACTCTACTCCATTGTTATTACCATACACAAAAGAAATTTTCGTAATGGGGATGACCCCACTACCTGCAGCCCAGACTATGTATATGAATTATTAAATTTAATTATTTAGAACACAAAAGATCACAGTTCGCGTGCGCTATTGCGTTTGCAAGATAGAAGGGGGATATTAAATAAAAGCTTTAATATTTAAAATTCATTTTCCAATTACCTCATTGTCATGGACAATGCCAGTTTTATTGTAAATCCACTTGATGTAGGCGGCAACTTTCATGTAAACTGAATGATTAAATGTCAACTTACATATGGGCAATATAGCTAAATGACTGGTCACTCCCACTTGAATGTAACTTCCTTCCCTTTTTATTACTAAGGGTCCTCCACTGTCTCCCTGGAAAACAGGCTATAGTTTCCAAAGTTGCATTCATTTCTTCATTTTAATTTTAATTTATATTACCATCCATTTAATGCATTTTAATCGCGTTTCTAATAAATAATTCCCGTTAAGCTGACTTTTTGCCTAAACCGGAACCTAATTTTAGACCCACCAGAATGGAGTATGAATAAACAAACCTGGCTTTCTAAATAAAATATATATTGTGCACGCGTTTTAGGCCACTTTTTATTGGGTAAATAGGGGAAAAACGTTCCCTGGCGTGAGCGGTTCACTCTCCAGGGAACTAAATTTTTAAACGATTAAGGTTAGCTGCTTCCTTTTACCCTTGAAAGACTTTAATTCTAAGTAAAAAAATCTTGATTCTTTTACCTTGCAAGCTTTTCCCTCGGTTATAGTCGAAGTGCCACATAGTTGGTACGCCTGATACTGTTGAGTAATCGAGCATCTATTTGGGGAATTTACGTGTAACATTGCTTGTCTCAATCGTATTGGTTTCTTGTAGAAATCTTTAATTCATTATGTTTAAACATTAACGTGAACATGAAAGAAAAATCATACCATTAACAATTCCCATGCCAGTTAAATAAGCAATTTCGCCGAGCAAGTTTTCGCTATTATTAAAATGTAATTCAATTATTTTAACTGTTTTAGCTAGAAGAAAACAACAATATTTATAAAATGTTTCAAATTGAAAATTATAAATTATACTTACATAAAACAACTGATTGATTTAATTTTATTAATCCTATGTCGTGATTGCCTTCGGACTCGTAATATTTCTCATGAATGATTAGTCTTGACACATTCAAAACTTGACCACCCCTCAAATCTGAATATACACTCCCAAACGATACTTTAATTTGATGCCTAAAATAACCACGCATAATGAAACTAAATATTCCCAGACAAAGGGCGATTTGTTTTCCAACACACTCACATACACAAGAGTTTCGCATTATCGAACTTTTGTTTCCATCCCCCAGAAATTCTGTTACACGAACTTTAATCTAATAGAAGTTTAGTTGAAAATTAACCTAAACTTACGTGGGAAATTGTTTACCGTCTTGTTCCAAACAATGGGCTGCAGTCAAGATCCATATAGGATGTATTAGGCTGCCACCGCAAAATATTTTCCACTTAGATCCATCGAGTTCGGCTACCAGAGAAGCTTGATGAGGAAATTCATTTTCATTTGGTTCAATTGGCTTATTAAAACCCTGTAGAGACAACGATTTTACAAAGACTGAATTTCAATTTGGATAATTCAAATATTAGCAGAGACTGTAACCGGAATAACTTAACTTTTATTATTTAAATGTAATGCGTATCCTCAGGATTTTATCATTACATATTAAAGGGAGTTGTGAAAAATCATTTTAAAGAAATACAAGGTGTTCCAAAAGAAATGGATCAAACGTAAATAGGAGGGGGAGGGGAGGAGAGGGTTGGATCATTTGCAATCAAAAAACCGATCTTCCGTTTCCCAATCGTTTCCTTATGTCAAAATACACAAGTTTTTCATTTTTTTTAACAAAAATATTTTAAATGGCAAGAGACATTGTTTCTAAACATGATTTTATTCTAAAAACTCTCTAATTAGCCTTTTGTTTTGTGATATGTCTTTTTATTTTCAAGCTGTTGCATTTTTTTACATAAGCAAAAAAATTAAATAACTATTATCATACTTTTTTGATTGTAAATAATCTCCCCAATTTACCATTAGTATTTGATCCGTTATTTTTGGGACAACCTGTATATTTAAAATAAATTTGCATTATTTTTGGGAAATTAAAGTTTATATAAATCAAATTCTAACTCTAAAATATACATGAACATTTAATATGTATTAATTGTTTGTAAAACTAGTTTAATTCAGGAATTAAATCATGGACGCTATGGTAAAATTGGAATAGTTTTTACAACAAAAAATCGAGATCTGATGTTATCTATCAATAAATACAAATCTTTAGCTCCACGTTTATCCGTTGAAAGCAGACTTTAAACCATTACCCATATTATTATTATAAAGCTATCGTGAAATAATAGTTTTTAACAATGTGCAATTTATATTATCTCGCAGTCATTCTTTTATACATTCATCAATAATTCCCTTATATCTGCCATCATAATTAAAAGGGAAGTAATAGCAGGTATTATTTTACAAGGCGTATAGTATTATTTTGCAACACTATACGTGCAACAACATGATTGATTATTTAAAATTTGAAGTTTGTATTTTCAATATTTCACTTATTTTACTGATAGGGTTACATATGGTTATCATATTATTAGTCGAATTGAAAGGATATTAAGTGGGAAGAAATTTCAAGTTATGTTAAAGCGACTCAAGCGGAGTATCAATTAGCTTTCAGTATTCAACCGAATCCAAATGGTCAAATATACATACATACATCACATAAAGCCTAATGGAGAATAAGCTCTCGCCATACGGGAAGACTGATTTGAAACCTGAATTTCAAACCGGTTGTATAATAGTTATACGCAAAACTAGTTTGCAATCAAAAAGACAAGCTTAGGGAAAACAGGTAGGATGGTTGTTAAATTTTAGTTTTTAAAATAATGAGACACAATAGCGGATAATTGAAAGAACAATAAAATGCATTTAGCATCGTTAAGATTTTGATTGACTTGAATTTTACAGTTGTTTAAAATCGTAATGAACAACTCGGTTTTTTTTCTTCTATCAAAATGAGGAAAATGTGCTAAAATTCAATTAAAAAAAATTGAAGATGAATTAAAATTGTATTTACTTACATTTACGATAGCGTGTTTTATTCCAAGAAATTTAATGCATTCTATGCTAGATACAAGAACAATAGTTATGTTTAATGTAAAAATTATTTTCAACATTTCGTTTAAACTGAATTTTTATAAACAAAATATTAAAATGTCGACCGATTTATGTACATCGAGCGCCTGTAAGAGTAAATTACAATTCCAATCGTGACAACGTTCCAGTTATAAAAATGGCTGAATTTTTCTGGGCCATTAATTTCATCGAGCTGGAAAATAATGGAATTTGTCATTGAATTTTCAACTTCCGGCATAACACAGCGTTTCACAGTCATGGTCGAATTATTCAAATGGCAAAACGCTCGAAACATCAAACAACACAGTTCACGTTTTAAGGGTATTCAGACTGAACCAATACATTTTAAAGATATAAAAGGATTCCTTACTGTACAGAAACAACTATTCATGTGCATTCTTTTAATGCAGATGGTCGATTCAAAGGTATAGCAGCATTATGAGCTCTTACAGTGTTAAAATAACGAAAATAATTTTGTTGATATATATTTGTCTATTAAAGATACCCTTCCAAGATCCGTAACTTTATACGTTGATCTTAATTCTTAGATGTAGAAATTTCGACTACTCCAAAAGCATCTTTCCGTATATGTGTTGTGTGTATAATAAATCTTATTTATACGACAGGTAAACTACAGTAAGGTCTAGGTGGTAATATTTTGTATTTAATTATTAATGCATTAATCATAAACCATTACCACGCAAATCTAATCTTAGTTTACCCATCGTTAAAAAAAAGGTTTAAGTCCTGTTTAGGTGTGAATCACAATAGCAAAATGCTACGAAGTATATTGCCACACCACTCTTATCGAAGTCGATTAGGTGAGAATACGCCTTAATAAATGACAAATTCTTGTCATTCAAATGTCTGCATGCATCAAGTTATAAAATGGACCCTGTTAATATCATTATGACGCTACCCGAGTACGGTGAATTAAACATTTTTGACAAAGGCGATAAGAAATTCTAATTAGAATTTGGATCTCGTTTTTATTGAACTTCCCCCTATGAAGGTCGATTTCCATTTCAATTAAGATAAAATTGCAAACAAAGAAACTGAATTACGGAGTCAAACCGCGAAACGGCCCAACCAAAATAATAACAGTGAAAGGGGTAAATATTAGGGGCTGACGTGACGAAAGCGCGATAAAGTCACACAAAAAACAACTTTTAATAAATGGTGTACCGAAACGAACACACCAACCAGCACTCGAAAGCTACCACGCGGGGCGGTCGTTTTGTATTATAATTTTCATAAAAATCGAATGTATTTTCTACACGTCGCTCGTTTTCACATGCTAATTTCCCCTTTTATTCTTTTCGGAAACGATTTAGAACGGGAAATGATTTATACACGTACAGCACACAACGCAAATAACAAAAAAAAACTAATCAAATAACGTTAATACACCTCCTTACACATATTTTACTCGACAAAATGGAGAAGGCAACTGTTAAGCAAACAAGTGTGAGGCGATTTTAAAGGAAGTTGGAAGTTTCGAAAGTGTTTTCAATCGAACTGTGTCTTAACTTTTTGTATCTCCGTATCCCCTCAAAATGGTTACTCTGGTCCTAAGATAAGGAAATTCCATGATGATAAGCATCCACTCTACCTCTTGATTGAAGTTCTTCGATTTTTGTTTGTGTGGAATGGCACCACGTGCCATTCTGTTTTTTTTTGTTTTTGCTTGATCAAGTTTTTCAGACTTGATCTACACATGTTTTTTTGTCAGTTAGGCATAGACATACCAGATTTGTCAATGGAAGGAAACATTACGTGTAGATTACAAGCAGAGACAAGTTAGACATTTTGTAGAAACCGAATGAAATTTAACAAACTCGCAAAAGAGTGATAGAGTGGAGTTTTGTGTACAACCAAGACAGAAGATAAATAATTTATGTAGACTTGAGGCAGGTTTTTCGCTATTGAAATGCTATGAAATTATTTAAGCATTTTTGTGTGCAAACCCGACAGCTATGGAAACTGCGGGAACAATCTCTTTCGAAAATCTTAATTTTATAATGAGAATCTCATGCCAGCTAATAGCCATCAACATAGCAATGTGTTGATTTTCTATTTCTGTCATTAAGAGTGTTAATAATATATGGTACCTGACTATTTGCATACGCAAGTAATTGGATCAGTCTTCTAATTCTCAATATAGTAGTCCTCGTATAATATTCCCATGGAAAAATACCTCACTCTTCATTAAGCACTCTAAAGTTCACCGTGATTAACATGCATACTTTGTTTATTTCTTCAACTTGCAGTAATAATCACTAACCGATTTTTTTCTATAATAATTTAGCAACGCAAGGTGAACGACTGTGCGAAAATTTTAGTAGTGTAGCCGCACAAATTTTTTACAGTGTTGTTGATCAATTTTTTCAAGTTATGCATTTGTTTTTTTTTGTTTCAAGGCTACCTTAAGGAAAAAATGTAAAAAATTAGAATTTGGTTTTATGTATGTATTTCTTGATAAAATGGTGAAGTTAAATATTTTCGTTAATATTTGAATAAATGTTGTTCGAATGTTGTCCGAGCATCACTAATTAACGTCTACTTCAGTTTAGTTTTTAAACAATTTTCCTTTGTTAAAAACGCCTATAACGTTATTAACCATACTTTTATAGTATTATGGCAACATTAAAAACGATAACGTATAAAATATAAAATCTGAAGCAATTTATTATTTTATATTTTATGTGCAATATTTTTAAATTTGTTTAATATGTCTATGATTTCAATGATTTTGCTCTAAAATCTTTAAAAAAGTTTGGCAACGTTGCCTTACGTCAGTAGATTGTTGCTGGTTGTCATGTCAACTGTGACGTTACGAAATTGTAAGACGTCACACTTGTGTCAAATTAAAATATGTTTAATTTCTAAGTAAATTATTAGTTTATTAGTTATGTTGTCAATTGTACTAAAGTCCCTTATTGTTATATCGGTTGTTAGCGTTAGTAATGCGTCGAATCAGCTCAAGAAACTACAGGTAATGACATTACTAAATAAAACAATAAAAACAACATTTTGTAGTTGATAAATGCATATGGGTTAAACAAGTATTGTAAAATTTTAGCGAAATCACATTCCACAACGACTCACAACAAATGATATACAATACCTGTCTTCCCTTTCTAATGTGGACCATTTAAACCAAGCAATTGACAAAATATTGGTACCTCGAGTAGTAGGAACAAGAAACCATGAAAATGTATACAAATACATAACATCTGAATTGGAGTCGTTTGACTTTAATGTTGAAGTAGACGAATTTCAAGCTCAAACTCCTAAATTTGGAAGACTGACCTTTAAGAATATTATTGGTACTTTAAATCCTAATGCAGACAGATTTTTGGTACTTGCCTGTCATTATGATAGCAAGTATTTTGAAGATATAGTGTTTGTTGGTTAGTGTCTCAATATTTTAATACTAAAATACGTTAAAATTAATTCTGGTATTTATTAGGTGCTACTGATTCAGCCGTTCCATGTGCAATGATGCTCAATTTAGTTAAAACTCTTAAACCCCATCTAGATTCTATAAAATCCAATACTGATGTAAGTCTTAAATTGATATTCTTTGACGGAGAAGAAGCATTTGATAAATGGGGTCCCAAAGACTCAATATATGGGGCCAAACATTTAGCGGCTCAATACCACAGGACTCATTCCTTAGCTAAATCTACAACCGAAAGGGTGTCAGAATTAGAAAAAATTGATGTGCTTATGCTTTTGGATTTGATTGGAGAAAAAGAAGTAAATTTTTATAATTATTTTCCCGAAACGTCACGATGGTGAGTAAGCAAATAGTTGCAAATCTATTTTTTGTTTTAATTTTTTTAATAGGTATCAGCAATTGGTTGAATGTGAAAATCGACTTGACAATTTGGGTCTTCTTCAAGCGAAAAGTACTAGATATTTTATACCTCAGAACTTTTTCAATAGTAGAATTGAGGATGATCATTTACCGTTTTTGAAAAAGAGTAAGTGGATTGTAAATATTGTGTGTATATGAAATATATTTTTTTTTTCATTATTCAGATGTGCCAATTTTGCATTTAATACCAATTCCTTTCCCTAAAGGATGGCACACCGAGGAGGACAATAGGAATATTATTGACATAAGCACTGTGGAAAATATAAATACGATATTAAGGGTTTTCGTCACCGAATACTTGCATGCGTTAGTAAATTAATATTCTTTTAAATGCATGACATCACTTAATGAAACTCACACTGATTTAATAATAATGTAACGGAAATGATATTAACCAATCGTAATTCAAGGTAATTTTTATTAATTTCGATATTTTAATTTTTGTACTATTTTCAATTTCAATGTATTTATCTAGAAAACGCATCTTGGTAATTTGAACTGCAATTTAAAATCATTTAAGTTCTATTTTCATACATAATTAATGTCGAAATTACCAGAACGATATGCGAAAAATCATTAATCATTACCAATTCATAACTAACAGATTCCTGCAAAACCTGTTGTTTATATAAAATCCATATTTAAATCTTGAATTTTCTATGTCTAGAAAAGAAGAATTTCAAAAAGGATAGAAAAGTATTAAATATCTAAAGTTACTTTCTACAAAACCGAATTAAATATTTTAACGAATATAATAAATACTTGTAGAGGATGCAATCTCAAACTTGTTACTATCAGAATTCAAAATATATAAAACTAAAATTCTTATTTTGAACCCAAATTTTAACAAAAAGCACTATTGTTCATGATAATTTGCCCACTCTCTTAAGATGTAAAATGGTTCTATGAACATACTATATTTAATTTTGTGTTGTTAAAAAATTTAAAAGACGAAAATTTGCAGACTAAAATCCCTTTCTTTGACATATAAAAAATTCAACAGACTATTCCCGCCGCATTCCCGATACAACAATAAAAGGATTCCAGCAGGCTAAAAACACACAGTTAAAAAATGAAAAAAATTCATACAGAAGAGCGAATCGAACATTTCATGCGAACCGTCAAGCAGAGAATAATATCAGTGGTGGTCTGAGAATATTTTGTTAGGATTTCGATTTGTAACATTTACAGAGTCAACGAAAAAATGAGAGAGAAACAATACTTAGAAATGCAGATCAGCCGATCTGAGAGTAAAAAAAAACAGATAAAATCCATGGAAAACTTGTAGAATTTATCGAAAAATAAGTGGAATGAAATTATGGATGAGACATTATGGAAGTTATTAGAAAGGTAGACATTTTCCCGTGTTACACATTATAAAGTATTTTATCTGGGCAAATCCGTATGGAGAGTAGTGTAAATATCAAATCCGATTCAATCCTCAAGATAGCAAGAAGTAACAATGAAATTGTTAATAATCAGTATTAAATAAAAATAAATTGCCTGAAATTTACATTTAACAAATTCCTAAAGGTTTTCGTTACAATATTAGTTTTATATAGTTATATTTTTTGATATTTTTGTTTATTTTATCTATATAGTTTTTGTCACTGTTGTTGTTTAACAATTTTTGTAGTTACCTTACGGATACCTCGTTGTCTAAAGATGTTCCAGAGAAAGAATTATAATAGAAGAGGTTTTCATCCGAAGCCAGTATTCGCGCGCAGTATTACATTGTTTAAGTCTAAAAATATTTCAAATTGTTTTTTTTTTAATTCTATACAATACTATATGTAAAAAAATTGTTTTGTTTTCCAAAAATCAGGAAATGATCGTACTTACAATTGTGATATTAATCCATAAAAATGTATAAACAAATATATATTTAAAAACATTTATGTATCTGTTTTATTATTTAGATATTCTTTATTGAAATGAGCTTGAATTGAATGGTTTTCTTTTTACAAAATATTTAGATTTTTTTCTACAAATCTGAGCCAACTATTAACTCTGAACTCTTTTAATTTACGATAGATGAGCATTAGTAACAAAAAAAAAACGTAACTTTTGTAGATGTACATCCAAAGTTCTATTCGCTCAATACCCAAAACGAAAAGCACAAATTAGTAAACATTAACTCTCCTTAAATATGTTTATGATTAAATGATTAATTTATTTCCGTGATTAAAATTTTATTTGCCAACAAATATAAATTTTAATAACAATTTACCATCAGGTTGGCCTATTAAAAACATGCTACCCAATTTTTTTCAACTTAAATGAAAAGAACACTTCGACCCGTAAATTTTGTTGTTAAAAGGGGCACAAAATCCAAATCCAAATCCGTAGTTCTAACCCCCAGTAGTGGATGATTTTCAGTTTTGAATTCTCAAATAGAATCGAATAAATGGATAATATCAAGTGATGTGACCTTTTAGAGGGTGTTAAATTTTCATTTCAAAACCTGTTAAATTTGAATGAATTGCTTACAAGGATTAACGTCAGAAAGATCGATATTTCAAGATATTTCAATAATATTCGGAATGGTACGTCTATTCGATCTTCTTTCTGTGAAATTTGTCAAGAAAAGTTCACGTAATTGTTTTCTTTAATTAATCGTTATGATTTTTATCAATTAAAGGGATTTCATATACAGTGTACTCACTCTTAACGGACACCCCTTATAAGCGGACATCTTTATTAAACGAACAAATTTCCAAGAACCAAATTTCGGAATATCATGTAAAATGCTTTCCAATAAGCGGACACAAATTCTGTAACCAAAGATGTTTGTTTAAGACAGAATACACTGTATCACTCTACAAAGCTTGTATGAAATTTATAACAAAATGGTGCAAAAATAGTTGTAATTTAGTGGGAAAAATGATTCTTATAACCGATTCATACTTAGTTATTTTGTAATTAAAAAAAAAGGATTTATTTATAATTTCTACAAAACATTTCAGAAATCATATTGTATAACAAATGGATTTGTTAAACAAGATGTCAAATTAATTTCTACAAGAGAAAATCTCCTTCAAAAAAGAAATGCGCTAACTTCAATAAATGAAGATGCAGATAATCCAAATTTATTTTTATGTTTTTGAATTTGTCGTCTTTTAATTCACTTCCAAAAATTAACATAATTTTAAGGCATATGAAGAAAGATGTAAAAGAGATTTTTTAATTTTGTCGCTTTAATAAAAATCCATTGCATAGATTAGCTATTTTACTTAATTAATATCTCAGCGAGTGGCTTAAATTCACATAATTTCCTTTTGAATCTGACCGCTTTTAATATTTATTCGTAATTTACAACCTGCCTTATTGTAAAAATGATTGGTAAGAATATTCTAGAATAGATTAAAATAGATTAATAGAAATGTTCAGATGAATATTAGCTTATAATAAAACTTATTGTTAGTTATTTAGACTACTTTTTATTAACATTCCTGCTATTAGGTAAATTAAATATATTCAGTTTTTTATAGTATAGTTTTTTAATTACTTAAATTAATGTTCTAGTCATACCGCGGTATTTTAGTGCCACAAATATTTATTAAAAAAAACCGCGCTATATGGCATCAATCCCAATTATTAAGTTGTAAAATTTAACTCCTACCGTGCACACCTCTGTAATGAATCATTAAGTGCATGTGAGGTCAAGCTGATCCAACACAACTTTCAACTTGCAATATCATTGTATCTGTATGTTTTTTCGGAAAAATGTTTGAAATGTTTTTTTGTAGCAAATTTATTACACTTTAAGGATGAGAAATGATTAAAAAAAAACATTGAATTGTTGAAAAACGTGCTTGAAGTTGATTGAAGTAAGCGCTTTACACTAAAGAAGGGTGTAAAATGTAAAATTAATAGTTTCAGGAGAAATCTTTTCAGAACGTTATAGGTAAAGATCTATACCTTAAGGGAAAAATATTTAATTTTAAAAGTATATGTATAATAATCTGACCCCGCTTTGCGTTATCAGTTACAGATAGTTATTTCGGGTACACTGAAAGGATCTCACAACTGACCATGGTCCCGATTTTTAGAGAGAGGATGACTCTTTATTATTTATAAAAATTTGAGGCCATAGACCACTACTATTCAACGTTATATAAGTTTGAATAAAATTTTGGGGTCATAATAACACCGTGTGCATACTAAGGGTTAAATTTTATTCTTAAAATAGTATCTACTTGGTAAGTATTTTTTTATAAAAGTGGAATAATTATACAGAGTGTTTCAGAATAAGTTTAATAAATGTTTACTGTAAGTTCTTGTGACCGAAATAAGAAGTAAAATTTACATAAACATATATCCAAATAATCTTTATTTTCGAGATACAAGATATTTAAATTGAAAAATAAAAACAAATTTATAATTTTTAATTCATTAATTTCTTCAGACATTTTAAATACATTTTGTGTGTAAGTTATATCGATATATACAAAAAAAAAACAATAATTAAAAAGTTCTAATCTGTGTAAATTGATCAGTAATAATTTTTATAATGTTAGAAATCTAAATTAGTTAAATCTGGTGAGTGACGAGACTATGCAGTAGATCTTTCTTATCCTCTATGTATACCCTCTTGGAAAAGCTCCATCCAATTAGTGTCTTAATGTAATATACGTTTTAACGTAATATCTTTATAATGATATATCGGAGCTTCATCATGTTGAAAAATTAAATTAATTGTAATCTTCAAATAATTGGGGAACAGAATCGTGATTCAATCACGGTGATAACACAAACGGGCCAATGATATGGTCAAAAAAAATTGCAACTCATCCTTTACCTTACAACGATGTTGATGATTTCTCACAGCTACTACATGTGTATTTTCTTCTTTTCGTATATAAAAATTATAGTTTATTATCCTTTATCTAAAAATAAAATTGTTTTGCTGAATTGTGAATCTGTCAACTGATGCAGATAATATTGACAAAATGAAATGCGGCGAGGATAGTCAGTTGGAGGTATCGATTGAACTTGATACAATGTAACATTACATAAAATCACGTAAAAAACGTAAGGTCATTGCTTAAAATTGCTCTAAAAAAAATAAGATCAACCACATAATCATCGGTTATTTTGAGAAAAAATTAAACAGTTTAATGCCAATAAACAAGTCTCACAAAAGGGAGTTTCTGTCTTTTACTTTTTTAGCCTTGAAACTAAAAAATGTGACATAATGCAATGACACATATGAGGATATATTCAATATAAAATATTACATAGTGTTCTACTTCATTTGTTAAAAGAAGAATTAGTCAATTTACAAAAGCCAGAACTTTTCTTGTTTTACACTTATCGATATACGAAACCTGCATACAAAATTTGTTGATGAAATATCTTATTAAAAATTAAAAACTTTTTTTTACACTTGAATTTCAAAAATTCAATTGACTAAAAAATATTTTTTATGACCTAACCACTTGAAATGCAACGAACTAAGAACAGACAAAAAAATGACACTACCCACAGGCGCATATGATGGACTTTACATGAAATATTACATGTGCAGAGCAGGGTTTTCCAAACTTTTTTTGCAGTGGAACATTTCGTAAACCCAGAAATTTTTTAACGAAATACTTAGTTTATTTTTTAGGTTAGGTAATTCCCACTAATAAATATTTTAAAAATATGTTATTAAGGGCCGTATTGATAGCCGTATCTCGAAGAAAAACTTAAGAATGGCGCCGTCAAATATCCTTTGATACTCGTACTGTTAACGTAATTGATAGGCCTTATGCTTTCCTTGGCATGCGTCGAATGATTATTAATCGCAAACAAACACTCAAAAAATGTTTAAGTATGAAGGAATACTTAAGGTATGACTATTAATACGGCCTTAAAATACGCTAATAAATTTTATTACGTGATAAACATCAGTGAAACACATAATCAGGTTCAGCGGAACACTTGTGTTCCGTGGAACATAGTTTTGGAAACACTGATATGGAGTATTACAATTTTTGTTATTACCAAAAAGGACATATAGCACTCATGCCTCCATGAATGGCTAAAATTGATCATTTTTTGGATTAATCCCACTAATGGGCTAAAAACTTGGTATATGTTACGAAAATGAAATATGGTTACAAAATTTTGACCCTTTGACTACCAAGCCTGTCGTGAAGCACCTGTTTTGTCATATCACATGTATCACTGATGATACATACGGTAGCCAAAGTGTTAAACCGTTTGAAAATTAAAAATTAAAACAGTTTTCTTTTCTTCAATTTAAACACCCTGTTTTTCGAAAGTAAAGCGTATTTGGGCATATGTTTATGTAAATTCTATTTCTTATTTCAGTTAGAAGAACTTACAGTAAGGGGTTGTTAGACTTATTTTGAAACAGTATACCTATGTGTATATTTTATAAAAACGTGCACAGTCAGTTTGAGTATTAAAATAAATAACAAAAATAATATACTTACGTAGTAATAAACGATGTGCCATATGACATCACTAATTTATTGCATTCGTTAAGTCGTAATATGACTTATTAAAAATAAATTAATTGCTATACGACTAATTGTAAGGTATGAAAAAATATATGACTAAACATTTCTTAATTTTATATTAAACACATACGTACGCTTAAATTTATGGCATTTGTTATTTGACTATATTTTTTTATTTTTAATCATTCCATTTAATAAATTATATATTTTTCTTTCAAAAGATCTACTGAAGGAATCGGAAAAGGCTGGAATAATTAATATTTCATCTGTTGTTGCAAAGATCAGTTATAATTCCAACATTTTCAATTTGACTGCCATTCCTAAGATCCTACTATTTCCAGACACAGTATTTCATCCCTGGAGTAAACTCGTAATATATTATTCACCATTGAACTGGCAGAAAGTCTTAAAGGAACAAACGTCACTACATATTCCGTAAATCCTGTAGGTGCTGCCACAAATGTATTCAATAATACCACTTCTCTATTAAAATTTATTATTGGAACCAACTTATATTAGTTGCACAAAATAGGTTTATTATACTATAATGAAATTAATTAATTTTATATTTTTAAGACTTCTCTTGAAGCTGCTGAAATAAGCGTTTATTGTTGTATCTGGAGTACATTTAAATGATTATTGTGTTATTACAACGCAACAATTTATATCTTTTCACATCAAAGAGATATACAATACATCCCCGCATAGGTGAAATCACTCTAATACAAGGTAAAAAATTCTGAATTTAAGTTTTCATATTTTAGGTTTCAGCCCTGCTTGGATCTCTCATATTTTTATTTATTTATTTTTTTTTAATTAGGAAAGACCCTAATAGAGTCTAACATTTAATCTGAGGTTGTAATTTAGTTTTGCTTAATTGTGTAATAAATAGTGTTAAGCCAATAACTTGTAATTTAGTAGTGTAGTTTTTAGTTTTAATAAAAAAATTGTTAAAAATAAAATTGATTTAGGAAATAAATATAAAAGAAAATGTGAGAGATCAAAGTTGGTCGAGGATTTTGAAATTTAGTGTTTGGGCCTGGATGCTGAATCTACACAATTTTTCTTAATAACTGTACGTCGTATTTGACACATAAAAGGCGTTTTACTCCACAGAAAAATGGATTTTTTGAACATCTCCAACACGTATAGAATATCGTTAGCAACAATGATAATGAAAGTTTATTATTTCATCATTCAACGCACAAATAACTGGTATATGGATTTTTCAGTTAACCCATTAAGAGCCAAGGTATTAAAAAATGAACTAATATCGAAGTATTTAATTTGAATAAACTTTCGTGTACCCAACTAATACAAAAATTAAAAAAAAATTGACATATAGGGTATTTATGAAAAAAAAGGTTCAGTTTCGAACCTTTAGCGAGAATATATATAACCATTATTGATATAAATATCAATAATGGTTATATTTTTATGAAATTTATCGAAGCATTTAATATGCAAGTAAATTTTGCATTTTAGACAAATGAAAACCGTATAATTAGAATATTTTCGAACAGCAACCCAAATTGTTATCTGATTATGAGTATAATAGTTCTTATGTCACGACATTGAAATTTTTAAATGTTGACCAAGGTTTTCTTCTTAGACATATTATTATTGTCTAGTAAAAGTAAATTAATTTTTCCCTAATTTAGTGTTTTCCTGATTGATAACTAAATATTAATGCAATATTTCAACAGAAGAACTGAACAAAAAAATATATACGAAAAGGTACGTAAACGCACCTTTGGCGCTAAATGGGTTAAAGTGAAATATGAATATTAATTTAAAATATATAATAATTACTTCATATTTGGACTAAGAACTAGACTAAATTTGGAATGGGATAAACTCTCTATCCCCTATTAATGTATTATTGAGAACTGTTTTTATCCCTTAGGATAAAAGCAGTGATAAATGATTGTGTGGGTTTTGATGAGATCCCTCGGTCTTCTTGTTTATGGTTTAGTAATTATTGTCCTACTTTGCGTTGGTTTTTGAGCAGATATTTTTCCTCTATGCCATCAGCATGTTTACGGCGTTAATTCTTGTGTGTTTATTGAGGTTATCGCCTTCTTTACCTTTTTTTTTAATTGTTTTAACAATTTAATTTTTCCCTACCATCGTGATTCTTAATTTGATTTGCGGCATTTTCGGATTGTGCAATATAATGCTTTCGTTCTCCTTATTGATTTTGATTTCCCAATATTCAATTTGTTTTAAGGGGGATTGTGTAAAATATTATTTGGAAGACCTTATCGAATAGATCGTTGTCAAAATTTTAGAGTATTCAGGGTGCAATTTGTAAAAAGAAAACGTTTCATCTAAAGTTTGTCTTTTTGAAATGCGCTTAAACATATGTATAATAACAAAAAACGCTTACATTTCTAGTACAAATGGTATTCAAAGTTTTCTCGTTCATATAAACACTAGAATAACCTACTAGAGAACCGTATGAATGTTGCGACAGAGAGCGGTAATTCTTTCATATAAATTCACAATGTAATTCGGCGTACAATTTTTATTTTAAATATCCGCACAAAAAAAAGTCCAATGATGACAACTCGGACGATCTTGCATCAGTCATTCGGTAGGACAAGCCCCGCAATACAGCTTCCGAATATTCCAGCGCATATATTTACGTTCAACGACACCGAAAAACTGAATATGAGTTTGCCTTTAAAACAATGCAAATAAAGTTTTTTTTATTGCGCAAAAAATGTTGTTGTTTTTTTTTTACCACATTATTTCAAATCTTTGTGATATGGCGGAATCACGTTTGTTTTTATCGTTGAATTGAGGTATTAACTTAAAAGTAAAAAAACGGAAACATTTCTGATAAATGATTCATTACAAAAAAAATAGTAAATATTTAACAATTTAATACAATTCTTTTAAAAGACATTTTTAAACCTAATTTTTGATACATCGCTAGTTTTTTTTGAAGGTTCAAATTGCTTTAAACTTTTTAATTGCGGTAATAAACCTTTTCAAATGATGTTTTATACAATCCCCTTTACCTTTAGATTTTTTTTCCAAAATGGCTCCCACAACTATTTCAAAAGTCACAAGTAAAAAATTTACTTCAACAAGTTGCTATTAAAATATATCAAATTTCCAAAAAACCGTTACCGTAATCAAAAATAAAGGAAGAAAAGGCATTTTTGAGCCTTATTGTAAATATTTTAATGGGTTTTTTCGTATAGGACAAAATAATCTGGAAATAAACAACTACCCAACAACTAAAAAGGTTTTTGAAACTATAATTGAGTTGTTTGATTTCAAACTCCCCCAAATCCATTTTTGTTACAAATTGAGTTAGAAAAATGATAGAAAAATGTATGGTCTATCAAAATATCGAAAGTTTAGGTTGAAACAAATCCTTTATCTTATAAAAAAATTAAAAATTGCTAACGTAGTATCCTAAAATTGTTTTTGAAATAGTAATTTCGAGAAATATGTTTATTTTATGTTTAGTATTGCGAGTATTAAAATCCAGTAACGTATGTCCCAGAAGTTCTAGCACAAAATACTTTCTTAAATTTTTATAAACTACTAGTCGTGTGCCCGACGGGGTCTCTGATCGGCATCATATATGAGGACCGTAGAAGCCAAGGGGTATAAGTGCATAAAAATACATTTCGAGAAAATTTAGTGCAAAGTTTTCATGTAGAAAATAAATTGATACGGGTGTGTATGTTTAATATTAAAATAACGATTTGTACTATTTTCTGTTAATGTCTTTTACATAACTTTGTGCACTTAAACAAAAATTATAAAGTCTCCACCCGAGATTTATCGCTTATATTCTTTGGCTTCCAATACAAAATACACTATGGGAATAAATTACGCATACAAGTAACATCTGTATTAAAACTTGAAATGTAAAAAATATATATCACCTGCACTTATAACTTTGATGTCTTTTTTTTTAATTGGCTGACTAAACTTTAATAATTTTTTAAAACTTAAATGTCAGTCGTTAAGGGCACAAGGAACATAAAACTTGTTTAAGTATACTTAAAATACTTAAACCTCTTGTGCATTAAACGTAAGTAAAATAACAAAAGTAGTTAAGTGATTTGTTAATTTATGTTAGCATAGGTGAAGAATTTACTGATATCGCTTTGCCAACAATAAATACATATATTTTGAAACCCTCTGTGTATTTAACTCAAATTTTTAAAATTTGTCACTTATACCCCTTGGCTTCTATGGTCCTCATATATCATATTATATTATATAATTTCATTTCCCCAGATACGGATTTTCTACATTTCGATCATTCTGCAGTTCATCTGAATGTATAGGTTGTCAATGTATGTCAATCTTTCACCCCCTATTCAACTACCTTATTACTCTTTTGTTTTCACCCCACTCAAAAAAAACAAGAAGAAGATGACAAAAAAGGAGAAAGAAGGCAAGAGATAACTATTAAAAAATGTTTGCATTGAAAAAACTAATTTACGTGTGCGAGGATTTTGGCCGCAAATGCTCAGAGCCTCAGTTATTGATATGTACAGTCTTAGTTATTAGTATGTTCAATCGTAAATTTCTCGGTAACTATTGAGTTTGGGTATAGGACAAGGTACATCAAACATACTTAGAATTTGAAGAAGAATCCAAAAATGAAATAAAAAATACGTGTTTCCATTTGAAAAAATAAAGATGGTACTCCTATTTGGTTCTTGAGCTACTCTGTATACATGAATTTCTATTAAAAATGTTTCCCCTTTGAAAATAAAGTTGACGCGTTTCGGCAGTTTTTTTAATAATCCGTTTTGGAGAAACAAGACTTGTTACCCTTTCGTTGGGATACAGTGTATAGGGAACTCCTGTATAAAATTATATCCTTCTCACCCGACTGGTTTAGGCTGTGCATTGTCTGTCAGTCAGTTAGTGTTACTATTTTATTTAATAAATGATATGAATTAAATTGGTATAATAACATGTAACAATTAACAACATTTTAATTAAAAAAATTAATACCCAACATTAAATGGAATAGTCTATGCTCTTCAACAACGCGCAATTTTCATGTCCCATTAGGTCCCATGGACTGTTTCTACGTTTAACTCGCGAAACTTTTAATATATTCTACGTCTTAACTGTACCGCATTTTCTGCTTGCCATCCTTTGTCATAAACATTTCTAATTAGAATTGCCCAAAAAATTTTAATTGGACAAGCCTGCCTGCGGAAGATTAGGGGGATTGTCAATCTTTGGTACAAATAGTACATTCTTAATGGTTAACCAGTTTTAAGTTTATATATTTTTATTTTATATTCACAATTGTTTGACAAAAATGGCTTGATATGGATGGCTTGCTGTCATTATGCAAGAGAAACTCAAGACTGGCTAAACACTTATGTGCCATTTGTACCAAAGATTGACAGTCCTCCCAAATTTTTCGTATTCAATTAGTCTAATTGAAAATTTTTAGGAAATTTTAAATAGATACGTTTATGAAAAAAATATGACAAGCAGAAAATGTGGCACAATTATAACATAAGATCTATCAAATGTTTCGTGAGTTAAACGTGTAAACGATCCAAGACATAATGGGAGACGAAAATTGCGCGTTGTTGAAGAGCATTCACTTTGATTTAGGTTATTAATTTTTTTAGATAAAGTATTGTTAATTTTTACATGTGATTACACCAATTGAATTCATATTATAGTTTATAAAAATTTAAGAAAGTATTTTGTGCCAAAACTTTTGGGATATACGTTATTCCTTTGTTTAAAAATGCAAAGACAAAATCTTATACGTGACAAAATACTACAAGTAGCTAGAATTCTCGAAAGTGGTTGAGGACAAATTGATGTTGCTAATGTTTTACAAACAACTCATCGTGTGATATCGCGATTATAGGTACGCTAGCATGAATTTCGAAATGTTACCCAATGTTATCCAATCTCATCAAGAACAACCAATGTAGTACAGGATTGTTTTATTATTTGAATGGCAAGTTGTACTCGCGCAATAACGGTTGCAGAATTAATTAATTAAGTCCAAGAGATTCATAAAATCCAAGTTAGTTGCAGTATTATCGTTAAGATTAATTTAAGAAATAGATGTCCTATGAAAAGTTAGCTATTATCCAGGGACGTTCGCGATGTTCATTTAGATTCAACAAGGGAACATAAAAATTGGCAACAAAATTAGTGGGTCTTAGTTCTTTTTACAAACGGATCACGATTTGAATTAAGTTCATACTTGAGAAGGGTATGGTGTGAAGTCAAGTTGGCCGAGAGGCAGTTCTGAAAAATGTTCAGGAGGTCCACAGTTACAAAAGGAAACCTGTAATGGTACAGAATGAAATACTTTTGAGTCTCGGAATTGATCTCGTTTTGTTAGAAACTTTTTTGAATGCTAAATGATAAATGGAACAAATTCTTGAAACAGCTGTGTTGTCACAGTCAAATACTACAAAACAAATATAGCAGGCAGAACAAATATGAATCCCTGGGTAGTAATATCAAATAGCCATTTTACCCTTACCTGCACAGTCCCCTGACCTGAGCCCAATTGAGCACACATGGAACAGGCTTTGGAGAACATTTGAACGAAAATGCTCAATTTTACAATAGGGAACAACTCTTTATAGAGTTAAGAGAGATATAGAGACATATACCTCAAGAGGATTTGGGTAATTTAATTCTGAGTATGTCAAGGATTCGCGTTGTATTAAATGCAAGAGGGAGTCATATAACAAAAAAAATTATGTGTTTGCAGGATTTGAAATAAATGTCTTTGTTTTCCAAGAATTTAGAATTTAATAGTACTTATATGCAATTTACTTTTTTCGTTAATTATACTATATCAGTTTTGCATTATTTAGTTGTTTAATTACTAATAAATAAAATGCAAAAAAATGCGATTTATTTATTTTTAAATAATTTTTTTTATTTATCATCCTATACTCGTAGATCATTTAGTATGTATTAGACTGTTCTATATGCAACTGCCAGAAAATAACATCCCTAATGCAATTTTGGCCAAAAGAGTAAAAAAAATATGATTTTTGTAATTTCATGGCTCATATGAAATTAAATTAAATAAGTTATTGATAAATCGTAATATATAATAAACTATTAAAATTATAATTTTTAGCTCTAACAATGCGTTTCATCTATTTAATATACATATTATGTATACCATGGTGCTGGTATTGCTAATTTCAAATTATATGTAAAGATAGAAATTCATTGTTCACCAGTACACATTATTTACTTGAAAAGGCATCATTACAGGGGCTAGTTCAAATTTATTTAGGCCACATTGTAAAATTCTTGTTTTAATTAATAATATTAATTCCAATTTACTAAGTTATAATCTTTAATTAATTTAACCCGCCGTTCTCGATCTTTCAGACCGCAGACTTGAATTAAAGCCAATAATTTTGGCGCAACATATAAAAAATCTTTGAAGACCCTAGTACCTTCCTCTCTGAAGGTTATGTATTTGCTGCATAAGCAGTCAGCCTGTCTGACCGATATTAAGTAGTAATTATGTGATTATTTACAGCGTGTCCACGGATAGAGTTAACTCTACTTGTAAATTTCCTTATTTTGTATTTTAGAAAATCATTCTTTATAAAAAGTTTTGCTTTTTCTGAAAAGTCAGTAGCTATGTTTAGAACTTCGAAATAATATACGATGTATCAAAAAAATTGGAATCACTATTTTCTTTCCAGGTAAAGTACCCTTTCTGTTCATAATTCGGCAGAATATTATTAAGAAAAATTGCTCAAAATGAAAAATTATGGCCCTGTACAAAATTTTATAAAAATCTAGTTTAATTAAAACGTTTAAGTTTTTTTTTATTTAGATTTAACAGAAAATAAATTATTGAATAATAAAAAAGCCCTGTGTCTATGATAGTAAAAACTATCGTTTTTATTTTTAACATTTTGAATAAACAGGATTATTTTTGCAATTGACTTAGAATTATTGAAATTTCTGTAATGCGGTTTCACAGACCAACGTTAGTAAAGTTGATTCTAAAGCACGTTACTACTAGCGGGTTAACAAATGAAGATAGATGTTGATAAAATAATAAATGCTTCAGAAAATTCAAACTAAACACTAGAAGCTGCTTCGTAAATACTCAAAACCGCAAACAATAAAAATATTACAAGTACTGTTATAAAACGTAGTTATAACATCTTTCGAAATTATTAAAAAATTTGTAATTCTTTAAAAAGCTACTGAAAAGTCAACGTAACAGGCAATACGTTCTCTATAATTTTAAAACAGAAAAAAAACAATTCTTTATCTGATATTTTAATTAACAGTACTAATATACATATAAGAACAAAATACTCAACTAAATGCAAACGACATTTAATTGTAGTGAAAATGAACTATTAAAAACACTTTCTATTAAGGGATTACATGGGTTTCGAAGGTTAAAATGATACAAATTTTCTCTAATTTTTTTCTAATATAATAAAAGAATTATTTTATTCCAATTTTTAAACATATAAAAGAGTAACATTAAAACAGTATTTAATAAAATTTTCATTTCAAAATTCAGCCGTTGGTACCTGGTTTTCGAAAACCTCTTAAATGAAAGTATCCCTCGTAGTAGACATAATTACTATACAGGGTGTTCTGTAAACTTTCGACAACTTTGTAACTGGTAATAGGAGAGATCAGTCTGAATAGATTTAGCTAAAAATACTATTATACAAAGTGTTGTCGTTTTTCAGTTATTAGCGTTTTAAGATTTTCCTTCGCATTTAACATTATTTTTCTAAATAAGCGGCGACAGTGCAACGGCAAATCACCTTATACATGCCCAAATTAACTGTATAAAATAACAATAGGACATACGGAGTCCTAGAATAATAATATTAAACATAAATAATTCCAGTGGAATATACTACATTAATAGAACGAATTTTAAGAAATACCATAATATACTGACATTGGCGTTTAAAAATTTTCTCATACTGTATTCTTATAAAAAACATTACAACATCTGCAGAAAAAGTATCGGAAGACAAAGGAAAAATGCAAAAAACTTCAAACCCGTTATCATTGCCTTAATAGGGAAATTAAATCTTAAAATGCTGATAACTGAAAAACCACAACACTTTGTGTAATAGTATTTTTAGCTAAATCGATTCAGACTGACCTCCCATATTACCCGTTACAAGGTTGTCGAAGGTTTATGGGACACTCTGTATACTATGAATTAAAAATTTTCTATTAGCAAGTGAGTATAGATAGTGTTTGAACGAAGGTTTCTTTTTCGTTAATTACAGCCTATTTTACGAAACAATACGTGGTTTATGTTTTATTAAAAATTGTACTTTTTTGCATACAACTCTGTGACAAATTCAAATTTAATTTTTTTTTAATTCTTCGTTCAACCTTTAACTATAGTACTAGCAGAAAACACTTAGTTTGTTTATTTCAGAAGAAGCTATCATAAATCATTCTGTTCATTGCGAGGAATACTTTCTTCTAAGGGGTTCCCGAAAAGTAGGTCCCAACGGCTGCACTTTTAAATAAAAATATTATAATATATTGTTTAAATGTTGCTCTTTTATATGTATGTCTGAATAGATGAATAAAATAATTGTTTTATTATATTAGAAAAAAATTAGAGAAAATATACTTCTTTTTAACCTTCGAAACCCATATAACCCTTAACACTCATGAAATTAGATCACTAGAAGCAGTTTACAGTAATATTTATTTTCAAACCAACTTCAAATATTTATTATCATTAAAAAATAAAACATTTAACAAAATATTATTTTCAAGAGCTTTATGCGGTAGAGAGTTAGAAAAATGTGAAAGATCACGGTTTAACGCTCTACTGTTCAAAACCGTCTTGAGACGGACATTAAAAAAATTACATAAAATGAGGTTTAATAAAATTTTTACTCTTTACTCGCCTGTAGGCAAAACTACAGGGTCATTCAAAGTAAACGTAATCCTTTTAGGGACGTGTTCCTCTCATAAAAATAAGAAAAAAGTTTATATAAACATGAGTCTGGAAATGCTTCTTTTCCGAAATACAGGGTGTTAAAGTTTAAGAAAAAGAACATTTCTTTATTTTTTAGCTTCCAAACGGCTTAAGATTTTTTAACCAAATTTGATATATGAGTTCAGCATATTAGTAGTATTAATTCAAAAAATTACCAGCTTTAACCATTTACCAGTGGTGGAGATGTGGATATCATATATTATTACATTTGTATGAAAAAAAAAGGAAAGAAAGGGACACTTATATCTTCGCCACTGGAGAATGGTTAAATCTGGTAATTTTTTGGATTAATCCTACTAATATGCTAAACTCATATACCAAATTTGATTAAAAAATCTTAAGCCGTTTGGAAGCTAAAAAATAAAGAAATGTTTTTTTTCTTAAACTTTAACACCCTGTATCTCGGAAACGAAGCATTTCCGGACCCATGTTTATATAAACTTTTTTTCGTATTTTTATGAGAGGAACAAGTTCTTAAAAGAATTACGTTTACTTTTGAATCACCCTGTATATTAGACACAGCACACGTGCATGAGATAGTGAAAAACAATTGATTTTGATTTTACGTTAAAAAAAGTGAAAGAAAATTAAAAAATAAAACAAATTTATCATATACAACTTTTACTGGATCCTGTGTAATTTTTTATAGGAAAAAAAATAGAGCATTAGAGTGTTAAGTAACTGACTATTTTTTAATTTATTTTTAATTATGGAATACCTTTTAAATATCTATTTAAAAACATTTATATCATTTTATATTCGGCTATGAAGTTTCCTATACGCGAAATTATGTACTTATCTGAAGAGTAGATTTATCAGTTTGGAAATGATAAAACTATTTATAGTATTTGGTCTATAAGAGGATTAGTTATCTTTTATAAAATTAATTCAGAATACATTTGTTCACAGACTAATAAAAGAATGGGGTGTTTTACGTGTCTCTTATTTTGGATTGCCGTTATTCTCATTGTTCTCAAAATATATATTTTTTTGTATATAAAATTAAAAAAAATTAAAGACAAAAACGTGCAAAAGCAATGTCTGCTTAGTAGGAAAAACCGCTATAGTTACAGGAGCAAATTCAGGTAAAATTTGTTTTAAAATTCTGTTCACAAGTAAGCACTAAACTTGACAGGAATTGGTTATGACACTGCTGAAGATTTTGCTAAAAGAGGTGCTCGAGTGATTTTAGCCTGCCGAGATCCTGGTAGAGGAAAAGATGCTGTTGAACGAATCATCAGGGCCACTGACAACGCGAATGTCATTTACAAACCATTGGATTTATCATCTTTTCAATCAATTAAGGCATTTGCTGATGATGTTAAGAATAGTGAAGAAAGGTTAGACAATTTTTGTATTTATATTGAAATTAATTGTAACAAAAAAATCATTTTTCAGGCTAGACATTTTGGTTAATAATGCAGGTGTCGGAGGATTTGTAAATACATCCACCGGCGAAAATGGTTTACTTTTGGTCATGTTATGCAACTATTATGGTCCATTCTTACTTACGAATCTCTTATTACCTTTACTAATAAAAACTGAAAACTCTCGTATAGTGAATGTTTCCTCAGAAGTAGCCAAGTACGGACAACTGAATTTAGACAAAATAAATATTCTGGATGATCAGTCAAACTTCAAGAATGGATTTAAACTTTACAAAAACAGCAAGCTATGCAACATCCTTTTCACAATTGAACTGGCTTCGATATTAAAACCCACTACTGTAACAACTTATTCTCTTCATCCTGGAGTTGTGTCAACGAATATTTTTAGAAACATGTCTCCTGTTTTAAAAAAGCTTATTACATTTGTTCTTCACACATTCTGCCTGGTAAATATTTGCGAAAATATTTATTATCTTCTATACATTTTTTTATTTCATCTTAGAGTTCATTCGAAGGAGCTCAAACGTCAATTTATTGCAGCATAACTAAGGGAATTGAATGGAGCTCTGGTGAACATTACAGTAACTGCCAATATGTTCCTAAATATAAGACTGCTGAAGATCCAGAGCTGCCGAAACGTTTGTGGAAAGTCACCGAAAAATTAGTTCAGCTTGAAAAATACAAATAAAGAATATTTCTTCGCTTACTTTTTCTTACTTGTTTTCAATTTTCCTCTGACTGCTCTGTAAATAATAATTTTACGTAAACTTAGTATCACTCCGACCTAAAGTGAATTATCGGGAGGGATAAGAACAGGGACAAGTGCTGCCTCGGCTTGCCGGCGGACCTAACTGGTCGTAGCCCGTAACAACCTTTTGGGCTTTATAAGGGTAATACCACTTCAAGTTATTAACAGTAGAAAGAACCAACCAATTATTTATACAATTACAATAGCCGATTCGGTAGTAACTTACTTTCTCACCATATCATCTTTTATTATAGTGATTTATATCAAATTTATGGAAAACTGAAGAGTGTCGAAGAAACATTTGTAAATATAACATTCCGAATTTAAAATCGAAATCTCTGGAGCTAATTCAGGCATGTTTAAATTTATTTTTCTGAGGGATTCTTTAATATTTCATTAGGAATTGGATATGAAATGGTCAAAGATTTAGGAACCGGAGATTGTCGAGCCCAAGTGATTTTAGCTTGCAGAGACAAGAAATAGTTGAACGAATCATTAGAATAACTGACAATAAAAATAATATTTTCAAACCTTTGGATTTGTCTTTCTTTGAATCCATGAGACAGTTTATCAGAAATATAAAGATACATAAAAAAAAGGTATAAATGATGCTGTATTTTAAATTTTTTTGACTTTTGAAATCGCTTAAGATTCAGATCTGCTGGTAAAATTATAGAAACATAGTCAGGAAATAATGCAAATGATAAAATAGATTCGAATACATTTTATTAATAATTTTCAAATCGTCATTTCAAGTAATTTATTATCTCAAATCTAAGAAGCACGTCTTTCATTGAATTTGCACTTTCACCTGAAATATATGGGTGTTAAAGAGTTAACCTTGTGAGGATTTATCAAATTTTAAAAATAAGCTACTGATTAAACGAGAAAGTTGTTAAATCGATCCATCCTTAATATACACGTATCGCTAAAATTCAAGTGGTTTTTCATGACCGAGCACATTTTAAAAGATTATAATCTATATAAAGGTATGTAGTTAACATTTTTGGTGATGTTGTCATTAAAAATACGCCACAATGACTTGTTTCGTAAAAAAATATATATTATTCCAATAACTATTTTAATTATATTTAAAATTAGTAAAAAATTACGAACTGGATGGTGTCGAAGCAATGTTTGTTTAGTTGGAAAAACTGCTATAGTTACAGGAGCAAATTCAGGCATGTTTAAATTTTTTTTTTGAAGAATTCTGTAATATTTCATTAGGAATTGGATATGAAACGGCCGAAGATTTTGCAAAACGTGGAGCCCGAGTGATTTTAGCTTGCAGAGACAAAATCAAGGGACAAGAAACAGTTGAACGAATTATTAAAGCAACTGACAATAAAAATATCATTTTCAAGCCTTTAGATTTGTCTTCCTTTGAATCGATCAGAGAGTTTACCAGAGATATAAAGACAAATGAAAAAAGGTACAGGTGATATTGTATTTTAAACTTTTTAATCTTAATGCTTCTTGCAGATTGGACATCTTAGTTAATAATGCTGGGGGTGCATTTTATGGAAAAGCAACAGTTGAAAATAATATATTGTTAGTGATGATGACCAATTATTTTGGCCCATTTCTTTTAACTAATTTGCTTTTGGGTAAAATTGCACACTTACTTTAAGACTAAACAAAATGCTCCAATAACCAAAAATATTTCAGATTTTATTAAGAAGACTGAAAACGCTCGTATAGTGAATGTATCATCAATAGCAGCGAAAACTGCTCGCGAATTCGATATAAATAAATTAAATGTATATCCAGATGTACTTTTTTCCGAACACGATCTATATGCTAGAAGCAAGCTTTGCAACATTTTGTTTACTATAGAACTGGCTGCAAAATTAAGAGGCACTTCAGTGACTACTTATTCCCTTCACCCTGGTGTCGTCTCTACGAATATATCCAGGAGATTAAATCCATGGATCAAATGCATTGATAATGTACTGCGAAAAATATTTTTCAAAGTTTGTTATTTAAGAAATTTTAGTGAATTCAAAGATTAAATTGTTATTTTTCAGAATTCAATTGAAGGAGCTCAAACAACAATTTACTGCAGCGTAGCAAAAGGTATTGAATCTTCATCAGGAGAATTTTTCTGTGATTGTCGCTTAAAACAACGTTTCAAAAGAACTCGAGATCCATACCTACCAGGGAAATTATGGAAAATCAGTGAGGATATAGTGCAATTGAAAAAATACAGTTGAACACATTTTTATTAATAATTCTCAAACAGTTGTTTCATATAATTCACTATCTCAGACACATGAACTTGTTCCTGAAAGAATTAAATGCTTTCATATGAATTATATTTCAAACGAATTTTCACCTTTAGAGTAGTATCCCTGCTTCGTAACAATACTAGGCCGTCTTTTAAAGTTTTCTCATTTAACAATATATTATAAGGCACACCAAGTTGGTCATATAGTTTCCATTGCGCGTCCAAGGAAATTTTTGAACAAATTGGAAGTAATAAAGTGGATAGATGAACAGATCGTAATTGTCTAGTTAAATGTAATGCTAAGTCATTCAAATCTAATAAAGTTGAAGCCGTTGTTACTGCTGATGAGATTGCAAAGCTTATTTTATAAGGAGCCAATTTCCTGTGAAATCTAAGCACAGTACGTTGTATTCCTTTATATTCTGAATCAGTAAATGCATCACAAATCGTATTTAAAAACATAGTGTATATATTTATATCACTAACAACGGAATGGCATTGTACCGTTTTTTTGCCCTCTTTAAACTATAATCACTTAATTATTACAATTATTTACTGAAAGTATAATACAGCTTACCTTATCCAATTCGTCGAGGTCTTTAGGTAGAGGATTCAATGTTATAGTTTCAATCAGTTGACTGTTCCAGGAATATTTTGTCTGTATTTGAACGGTCTGAGTACCATTGGAATCAGTTTTTAAATCAGTTAAAAAGTAACGACCAGGTTCTGGTGAAAACTGCAATTCAAAAAATATTAATTTTCTTGTGAAAAAAGTAATTGTTATTATTGCCTTCCGCCACCACATTTTTCTTTGCCTCTGCCATTGATAGAAAAATCGAGTTGAATCAGTGTGAGCTACTAACATACTACATCTCAAGATAATGCTTTCATCAAAAAACTGTTCAAAATCCATTTCATTTTTATTATTGTGACATTCTCTTTTATTTTTCACACATTCAGCAATCCCAAAAGGTAATTTAAATGAACACATATTCTTTACGAAATTAAATGTGTTTGAAAAATCATCATCATGAGACAAAAACACTGAGTTTTCTTTATTGATGACCATATTATTATGCCATTCAGTTTTTAAATTTTGCAATAACAGACTGCCAACAGGGCCCAATTTTAACCGATTTTCAGATCCAAGTTTCCTTAAAAAACCTTGTTTTTCACACGAACTAATTATTATGTTAAACATAATTTTATTGTCTATTGGTTTCTTGTTCAAACAATAAATCTTCTCTAGTTTCTAAAGGTATATTTCCTGGTGGAGCGACAAAATAATCCTCTTCAGTTACAAGGGCATTACTTAAAGCATCGTTTTTACAGTTCCCATCATCTACCTCATCTTCCCTTAACCTCAACGGGCTAGAATAAAGTGTTTAAACATAAAAGATTTAACAGAACAAGTCTTTTACTTACAAGTCTTCTAAAACTGTTATAAGTGGATCAACACCAGTTGTGTCAACTTGCTGTATTTGATCAGCAAACTCAATTGCCGCCTCTAAAGTCTCAATTCCTTTTCGATTCGCACAATCAACTAATGATAATCTTTCAAGTAAGGCAATGGTATCGGCATCTATTTTCGTTTTGGAGGGCCGTTTTTCTGGATCAACTTGCGACTGATAAGGCTTCACGGGGACAAGAGTCTTTAAAATATTCGGGTTTTTTATGTGACTACTGGATCTTTTAATAATAAAGACACAATTGTATATTCTATTCATTACTAAAACACACTTTCCGGCTAAAAATTACAATGTAGATAGGCAACAATATATAAATTTAAATTTTCTTACCATATAGGTTATGTATTAAATTCCTCTTCCTATGCTATTGCTAACATTTAGACACTTATAAGTTATAACCAGTTATAACGCACGAAAGTGCCACATTTTTTCAAAAAGTTGTTCTTCTTTTCTTCTCATTTCTACTGCCGTAGAGTAGGTTTTTTGTTATGAAGTTCTGACCCTTTGGTGCCTTTCAAAAGTCTGGAATTCTGTACATCGTGCAAACCAGTTTAGTCACCGGTTCTTTAAGGGCCGTATTCATAGTCGCGCCTTGAGCATTCCTTGTTGACAGTACAAGTATCAAGGAATCCTTGACTGAGGCGTCCTTAAGTATTCTTTCGAGGTGCGACTATGAATATGGCCCTAAGGGCCGTATTATTAGCTGGTAAATTGTCCAATAGGAATACCATTGCGTTATGCATCTGTGTGTGATTAAAGAAGCAAATACAGCTATGAGCATAAGAACATGTCGACTTGGAAGCAAAAGAGAATAACATGTAATAAACTTACCGTTGGAGGAGATTTTGGACACAGAAAAGTCAGGACGATATACGGAGCAATTAAAGTTCCATTTGGCATTGAGAAGAAAGTTTGTTAGGATCATATTCCATTTCAGTTTTAAAAATTTATACCATTAATGAAGGATTGTTATTTTACAAGTTGTGGGACAGGTCTAATTTTTTTTAAACTGGTTAGAAAAATAATTTCAATTATAATTAAGAGCAAAGCTGTTCAATTTTAATCTTTTTTTTTTTAATTATATAACGAATTAGGGAAGCTTTATGCCTATCAAACTTTCAACTCTCCCGCTCTCATCAATCCAGACGCCGCAGACAAAAGAGGTATGGTATACATCATCCGTTCCGTTATTGCAATATACAGTCTCCACTGTCCCTCTTTCCTATTCTTTGCAGGTATCCTTCATAGCCACCGTGACCGGTTAAAATTTAGGTCAAATGGTAAGTAATCTCCTCATACATTCTTTTTATCCACGGTGTTATCTGTGGGATTAGAGTATGTGTCCATTTTTCCTTTATTCAATTTTAGTCTAATTATAAACATCAATACGTTATCAAATTAGAAGTATTGAATATATCTAAAAAACTGAAATATTGAAAAAATTAAATTTTGAAATATTCAATACTCCTAAAAAATTGAAAGATTTAAATATGGCACAATGATATTCAGTAGTTATACTATATGACGATCGGATCCTAATGGGTTAATGGGTTAATGACTTTTTAATGATCTTTTAATAGCATAATAAGTAATGGGTTAACTAGTTAAGACAGGGTCGTATATACAAGGTCTTTCTTAATGGCATGTCGATATTTCACAGGATGATTCCCTATTTTATTTTAAGATGAATATTTTCTATAAACATGGAATCTAAAATGTTTGGTGGACGAGATAGAGGATGTTAAAATTTGAAAAATGTTCTGGTTTTTTAATTTATTTCCACGGTACGACAATAACAATCTGTTTGTTTTACTCATAACATAACACTGAAGATAGTCATGTGACAACACACTGTGTTTTTGAAGATACGCTCCTAACATAAAAAAAAATGGGTATTATGTTTGGGGTGCAATAAGCTAGAATATCCCATATATCAAGCAGTAAATAAAAATTTGACAAGAGCGACAAAATCAATATAAAGAAACAGCTACTTTAGAAAAATAAATACATTCACCATAGGCGAGCGCAAAAAATATTGAGGGGTGAAATAGCCCCTCAATCTCCCCATTATTTTTAATTTAAATTTTAGAAACGTCGAATTTATTAAAAAAAATATTTTTGTTTTATTAACTTCACCATCTCGCATACTGAGTATAAAGCGTCAAAATTAAAAGTGGCATAAGAAAAGTCTAATTATTTTCGCACAAACAATTTATGGTTAATGGCTTGACCGGCTAATAAATAATCTTAAAGAACCAATAAACAAAGTCTACGGAATAGACTTTTGCATATTATTGGGGTGATTGTACACATAAAAATAAGAAAACAAAAATTTATACCTAATATTAGCTTCAAAAATTCATTCCTATTAAAGGCTTTGCAGCCTTTCGAAAGGGAACTGTGGAAATTGGTATTTATTAAATAACTCGATTAGATATAATTTGATATTTTAGCCTTTTTGTGATGCTGAATCATCTAAATGAAGTATTTAAATAATCGGAGCTCTTGGACGTACAAACAGAAAAAGTCGCTATTTTTAAATATTTCTCTCATTTTTCCTTCAAACTTTTTAACTTTATTTACGCCACCATTGAATTTCCCAACGTAGAATATATTCTTCGTAACTAGACATAAAATGCATTATTTTGGAGAAAAACGTAATTTTCTAAACCGATGCATGTCAATCAAAATTTAACCGATTAAACGAAATAGGCGGCTGTCATGTTGAAAACGTGAGCATTTGACGTATTTCTTAAAGCCGTCTTTTATCTAAAAATTGTTGTAAATCGTCACTTATTTCATAACACCGGCTATCTCATTTTCATCTATTTTTCAGGAGATGGTAAAAACTATCTTTTACGCAAATTATTGCTAAAACTGATGTTCTGTTTGTACCTCAATACTTTAAAGGTCTTCTTACAATATAATTTAGGATAAATATTTCTATAAATGTAAAAATTATGAAAATGAATGAGTTAGGCGCTGTTGTGTTTTGTGAGTATGAGATAGCTGGAGTTGTTTCTAAGGCAATTTTGTCTAATAAATAGAAAAATTATATTTTTTTCCTGAATTTTCATAACGCAAAACATAAATCATTAAACAATTAACACTAAAAAAATCAATATTAGAAAAAAATGTTTAGAATAATTTCTTGATCTTCTTTTTTTTATCATGTTTTGTATTAAGTTCTTGTCTCCTTTTAAGTCTTCTGCTCTCTTCTTCATGAGAAATATTGTCATAAAAAGAATGTACATCTGATGGCATAAACACTTTAAGACTTTGTAAATCTTGCCATTTGTCGCGAGGAATAAGAAGTTTTGCACGGTGCAAAGCAGGAAAAGCGACATTTCCAACAATTTTTTTTGTCCGGCCTGGCATTTCTTGAAGATTTTCGTCAAAATTAATTTTAAAAAAAATTTTGCCAGAGGGTTCATATTGTAACCATCGAAGGTCTGAGACAACTGGGTCACCTGGTCGTTTTCCTGGTCGTATAGAACTATAGATCATAAATTTCTCATCACTATAATCCTTGAAAAATGTGTGATCCAACAGTCGAGCACAATACGGTTTAGGAAGTTTTCTTGCCATCACAGTGTGAGTTACGTATTGACTGGGAATGTACAGTTCGGTATTGTGACAGTTGCGTTCAACCATACTGTGAACACTGTCACATTCCATCTGAGTATGACCTTTTTCAAGGTACTTTTGAATTATAGTAACATTTCGTGACATACTTAGATGAAGTAGCGCATTTGATAGCACAACATTGCGATTTTGGTAACTGCATCCATCAGAATAAATAATTATTCCTTTCATTGAAATGCCAAGTAATTCGTTTACGTAGTGGCATAGACAAGAAGCGAATGTAGAAGCGACTAGAGTAGCTTGTGTCTCGTCAAACCAGTAACACATCGCATCATGAGAAGCCAAATTATAAACTGTGAAATTGTGGGCTGTCAATTTTAGTTTAAAGTATGCGGAACTAGCTTTGAGTGCTGGCACTGGTTGTACTGCCATTAAATCGCAGCAAATAGTATGACAGTCTCCATTTTCTGCCGACAGTTTATCCTTCGACTTTTCTTCTCCAGCAGCCTCTTTTTTCTTAATATGTTCCTCATAATATTTGACTGATATCTGCTTTCCGTTCAAAACTGCAACATGTATCACATTTGTCCTTTTTAAGGATGTAAATTTCTAATTTCTTCTCTCTCCTTTTTCTATCAAATGTAGAACGTGCAACAGGAAGCTCTGTTTTTTGTTTACAATAATCACTGTATAATAGATACAGTTGGCTCCAAGACTTTATGTCGCTTTGAAGAAAACGTTTATTAGAAGTTTTTCTACAGTAATGGGATGGTAATGTTGGAAGTGATTCCAAAAAAGCAGTCAAAATTTTCATCTGTAGATCAAATCGCATCTTCTTTGTTGGCTGATTTGAATGAACTAGATCTTCTGTTGAGTACAAAAATTATATTGAATTAGAAAAGTCTTTGAATTTAATTCATTGAAGTCCTACCTTTGTCATCATCATTAGAGCTCTCTAATGTTTTTTTTTTGGACATTGGGACGTTTCTGTCTCGAAAATTGTTGAGCCAATAGTGCACTTCAGATTTTTTCAGGCCAAGAGTACTGAGGTACATTTCCCTACAGACTGGAACATTGTTTGTTCTGACTTTTAGATGGTAGAAAAAAGTTGAATTTCGTCTTGAATTTTCTTTGCCTGTCGTTTTTTGTTTAGTTTGTCTGATTATGACTGTCCCGCACACGTATGCTTTTTTGCTCTCCCATGACATATTTTGCCAAAAGTCTACATAAATACCGTGCCGTTCTTCTTCTGTAATTGAATTACATGCTCTATTAAGCCACTTTTTACATTTCAAAGATTGGCATCGCAGCCCCATGATGCGTCGCTCCCGAGGTACATCTTGAAGTACCTTATTAGTGTTTTTTGGATTTGCTCGCCTAAAGCCCATATAAGACTTTCCTTTCATCCGATTAAGCTTCGCTGTTTGGCGGTTTGCTCTATAGACATGTTTTTCAATAACACTTTCAGTTCTTTCGGTTCTAGTTTCCATTTTACTATTATTATGTGTTATAAATATGAACTACCCAAATTAAATAAATTAAAGGCTTATTGACATATCAAACACTTTAACATTTTAATCTTGTGCTATATAATGAATCATTTTTATTATAACTTTGGCTTTTTATACCCCACTGATACAAACAAACAAATCCTGCTAAGTTACGACAAACAAAACTTAGCAACAACATAAAACAGTAACTACGATATTTATATAAACAGAAATCTACTTTATTGTAATATATTATTTGCCAGTTTTGACATTTTTTTATTGACATAGCCACTGTTGACAAACGATTTGAGATATCCAGTGTTATCATTTTGACACTTTATTCCTTCTTGGGACTTTCTATCAATTTGAAACATTTTTAAATAGATTCCTGAGTAAAAATCATATAAGAAATGACTGTTAACTCATTTCGGCTAAAAAATGAGATAGCCGGTGTTATGAAATAAGTGACGNAAACTAAAAATTTGGACTTAGCCTGTTTTTCCCGTGTACCCTTCATATAATACCACAACCATCTTGTGGTATTAATCCAAAACAGTTACCTTGCGGGTCGAGAGTTAAAGATATTATTCCATCTTTTTACATGTCCCTGAACTATGTTTTCTTTATACTTCATTTATATTATGTAGCATCATAAAAGGCTAGAGTTGCAAAATTTGAACTTCTAATATTAATTATTATACTCGTAATTAATATTAGATATTAATTTTTGGCACTTAGCACCTTCGTACCGGAAAGTCTTCAATTATTTGAGGAGCTACATACACATCTAATAGAAACCAAATCTAACACTTCGATAGAATAATCTTGGTGCCTAAAAGCGAAGCCAACCACCGGAGTGTGGGACAAGTGCTGGCTCAACATGTTGAGCTTGCGAACCGTTAGGTCCTAATCCACGTTTCTGAACATTAAAGCGTTAAATCAGGTCATAAAGTAAATAGATCTTTTTTCCAGACACCCTATATAAAAGTGGCGTTTCAACTAAAGCGTAGATATGTGGTTCGTAAAATTCAAGAACTTCAGTGTATAATTTGTAAACAGCTATACATATGTAGATAAAACTAGTGCAAATGAACAAATTTATGCAGTAAATGCTGAAAGATTCCATCAATGTATAAACAAATTGATGAAACAAACAAACATATAATGGAGGTTGTAAAGGACTTAAATCAAAGTGTAAACAAACATATAATTAATGTAAATGAACAAATTTATGCACTAGATGTTGAAAAAATTTCGTTAAATCATAAACAAAGTAATGATACAAATAATCATGTAATGAAGGTTATAAAGAACTTAAGGGAAAGTTTAAAATTAGCGAAACTTTTAGGAATGAAACATTTAAGATGTAAAAAGATTATTTGTTATACATATGTATGTGTAATTTGTATTTGCAGTTAGTAAATATATTAAAACATAAATATGGAAATATTTTTCATGAAATCACTTCCTGGGGGAGTTTTAATGTCAATTCGAATGGCTCAATTCGCAGCTCGCTATCTCTTTTTGTTTTGGAGGAAATTATATTTCGAAATACCTATTATTAAGTTAAACAGACGTCGGTTAGAAAAACGTGGAAGTATTTCCTTATATCGACTATCATTCGGTCATTTTCTTTTAGTCGCCATTCACGTCCGGTATAATCATTATATACCTATTCCCTGCACATGTAAGCAGCAGCTTTGTCAATAAGGAATTCCTTTTGAGAGAAATTTTTCGTATTTTAACGGTAATAATGAAATAATTTCCAATAATTAGCAATACAGGTACGAGGTTTCGATTTCAGTGATGAGACTGAAGCCGCGTTGGTCACAAGACAATACATTTTTAATTAGATGTTTGAAATGTTTAAGTGAGGAAAAAGTATTCAAAAGAGAAAGGATAGAGTGGAAGTAAATGGAGCGATAATGTTTATCAGACTATAATCTATACTATTTTTATTTTATGAGGTTATTTTTTATAATGACATTTTTGCTTTGTATCGTGGCGTTTTCAACACCAATAAAGCAATAATTGTTTTAAAGAAGTTACTCTCTAATTGATTCAAGCAATTATACATATCTGAAAATATGGTTGTATACTATTTAAATAAAAATACTAACGTGATAAAAGAACGATATAATTTGTTTATATTTGGTGCCTTATATCATACAACATTATCCAACACACATACAATAATAAGTTAAAATAACCTGGACATTTGTTCTTTTACAAAAATGGTGTCATTTCGATAAAACGGGAATCATCTAGATGACAAGAAGGCCTCATATTCTTGTTATTTAGTTGATGTTAATACGTGTCTCTTATTGCTTATTTTAATTTATGTTAAGCCTACTTCCACATCTAAAACTTTTCCCATTGTATGAAACATAGATAATAAATAATAATGAAACAACGGAATCATACATATAATAATAAATTTGAAAAATAAACAACAACATTAATGCGAACATATAGAGAGAGAAAGAGAAAACGGAAATAAAAAATAACAACTAAAATATGAAATAATTTATTATTCACTCGCGGCCTAAACTGATGGTAACGCCGCAATTAACAGTTCTGATTGATGGAAATTATGACTGAATTAGCACAGCGCGTCACAACTTTGATATTAGATTATTTAGTAGTCGCCTGCTTCGGGAGCGAGGTCAAATCTGGGTGGGAAAAGACCACCTTCACCCAATCCTTGTGGGCGGTGTCTTGGCTGAAAAGAAAAAAATACAACAATTTATTTTGACATTATTGACAATTAACACACGAATGGACGGCAAACGGTGGACTACAAAAAGTCAATCAATATGGTGAAACCTTAAATTTCTAGTCTCCTTTATTCCATAAAAAAGACTAATTGTAAAAGGAATTGCAACTATTGTCTAAATAAAAAGGGGATGGGCTACACAAATACGGGTGGGGACAATTGTGAGGGAAACGCCCACTTACGCTGCGTAACCGCCTATTCCAATACTATAGCTGGTAAGCGTGGTTTGTTTGCTTGCGGCTTAAAAAATGAAAAAAATGCTAATTTTTTTACCTTTACTCAATTATTTCAAACAATGTCACAATGAACTGTTTAAGTGACATTAGTTAGTGTTTCAATTTTCATAAAAAAAATCCATAACATATCAACTTGGTTGTCAACACGAGATTCTATCCACCAAACATATAAGCATTTTGATCTTAACTTATCTGTTCTTTTGATATGAAAAATCAGTCACAATTAACTATTGGTTTTACAATGACGAGTTCACAACCAGATTGGTTGTCTATTAATAACCTTTAAACCCTGAACAAGACTCCTTAAACCCATTCTCTTAAATTGTTATACTATATATGTAGATTCACAATGCAACTTACCGCTGGACTTTGTCCTCTGGCACTGGATCCGGCACGTCCCTTCGCACGGAATTTCGCAATAGCCTGTTCAGCCAAGTCGGCACGTTCTTCAGCCTCCTCCAATTCTTGTTGCGCCTTACGGAATTTAGCCAAGTTCAGGGCAGCAATTTCTTCAGCCTCTTCTATTTGTCTCTTGTAGGTCTTGATCTTCTGTTGAAGTTTGTCAACCAAGTCTTGCATACGTTCATGGTTTTTCCTGTCTTCTTCAGCCTGGAAGCTCAACTCTTTAATGCGACGTTCTGATTTCCTCAAGTTCTTTTGAGCATCAGCATGTCTTCTCTGTTCACCGTCAAGCTCGTTCTCCAATTCCCTAACTCTTTGTTCAAGTTTGGCAATAGCTTTCTTGCCTCCCTTCAGAGCATTAGCTTCAGCCTCATCCAATCTGACCTGCAAGTCTTTGATTTGGGTTTCTAGAGCTTTGCGTAATTTCTCTTGCGTTTGGGCGTGGTCTTGTTCGGCGCGCAACTCATCAGCAAGACGGGCAGCGTCAACCATGGCTTTCTTGGCCTTCTCCTCAGAGTTTTTGGCTTCATTCAAGAGCTCATCGAGATCGGAATGCAAGGTCTGTAATTCGGTTTCCAATTTCCTCTTGGCAGCCGATATAGAGGCGTTTTGAGCAGCCAGATCGTTGAGTTGTTCGTGAGCATCTCCCAATTCTTGCTCAGCTTGACGACGAGCACGGTCAGCTTGTTCTAGGAGGGTACGAGATTCTTCCAGTTCATTTTGAAGAGCGTTAGCACGACGTTCTGAGATGCCCAATTGTTCGCGAGCTTCATCACGAGCACGTTGTTCTTCTTCGAGGGCTTGTTGGGTGTCCTTGAGCTGTTGTTGGTAACGTTTGATGGTCTTTTGGGCCTCGGCGTTAGCCTACAGGTAAAGAATTATTAATAAATTTTATTAATATAGCCGAATGTACAAACCTTGTTGGCATGGTCCAAGGCGATTTCCAATTCATTAATATCAGCTTCAAGCTTCTTCTTCATGCGAAGCGCTTCAGCTTTGCCTTTAGCCTCAGCTTCGAGGGAGGCTTGCATGGAGTCGAGAGCACGTTGATGATTCTTTCTAGTGTTTTCGAATTCCTCTTCCTTCTCCTGGATACGTCTGTCAATTTCCTGGCGAACTTGAGACAATTCCAATTGGCTTCTGAGTACTTTGTTTTCTTCCTGTTCCAAAGCAGCTTCGGCTTCTTCTAGAGCAGCTTGCAATTCGTCTTTTTCGGCTTCAAGACGTTTTCTGGCTTTTTCAATTTCGTGAATGTTGCGACCTCCTTCTCCAATTTGGTCTAATAAGTCCTTAACTTCATCAGCCAAGTTCTTATTTTCGCGCCTGACTGCTTCTAATTGTTCTTGACCTTCCTCATAGGCACCCTTAAGTCTAAAGAGTTCAGTGGAATAGTTTCTACATTCCTTTTGGCTGGCATCGAGTTCAGCCGCTAAATCATCAACTTTGAGTTTCCATTCTCCAATAATTTTATCAAAGGCTTTCTGTTTCTTTTCGGCTGCGTTGGCAATGGCATTGGCACGGTCGACTTCAAGTTGTAGATCCTCAACTTCAGTAGCCAAACGTTGTTTGGTCTTTTCTAAGGCTACGACCTTCTGGTTAAGAGATTCAATAGTTTCTTCGGCTTCTGCCAAGCGGGCTTGGAGTTTCCTCTTAGCTTCCTCTAGTTCTTCACTTCTAGCCACACCTTCAGATTCATATTTCTGCCTCCAGAGTTGAGCGTCTGCGTTGGCTTTGCTTAATTGACGTTGGATGTCAGCCTTAGCTTCGGCTTCTTCTTCTACCTGTTCACGGATGTTGTCCAAGTCGTGTTCCAAATTGCGGAATTTGCCCAAAAGAGTAGCACGTTCGCGGCTTTCTTCATCGGCAAGCCTCTTGGTATCTTCCAATTGAGTGGTGAGGGAAACCTTGATCTTACTAAGTTGCGAGACTTGGGATTCAGCTTCTTCAAGTTGACGGAGGAGATCTGAGTTTTCAATTGAGAGCTTCTTCTTAGCGGCGTCGAAATCGTTCAAGGTGCGGTTGGTTTCGTCGAGTTTTCCTTGGACGTCGTTCAATTGTTGTTGCAATTGTTTGGATACTTTTTCGATGGCGGCCTAGAAAAATTAACAGTTGAATTGTGCCTTAAAGTTAGTAGTCTTGAAAGCTTAAAAGCACATTGAAACAAAAAATTAGCAAATGTAAGCAATTGATTTTTTGTTGAATCGCCTTGAAGGCGACGCCTTCTCATTAATTGACGTTTCTAAAAAAATTAAAAGCTTTTATTTTATCAGCCGACTAAGGCCAAAAGCTAACAATTAATTAATAGCAAAACACGTTTGTGACAAGAGACAAGACAAAAACAGATGAAATGGGAACTGAGTTGAGAAAATCAAAAAGCTTCTTCGGTAGCGCTTTAAAGCAGCTGTACCTTTTCATTCGCCAGGTGATCGACAGAGGCGCGTAGATCGTTCAATTCGCCGAAGTATTGGGCCTTTTCTTTCTCAGCCCTAGGGGATAAAGACAAGAAACAAACATTTAACTAATAGTCACAAAAGTATGAAACAAAAGGCAAAAAAACAATGAAAACAAGGGGACGACAAGACGAGATAATCGGAGGTTTAATTTAACATGGAGTTAATTTATACCTTCTCGCGTCCCACTTGATCTACAGCGGCACGAGTCTGCTGTAATTCCTGATAAATACTAGCGCGGTCTCTTTCAGCCCTAAATTAAATTTGATTATAAACTGCCCAAAGAAGTATTCATTGAGCTACTAACAGCACTAGATACTCACTTAGCTTTCAATTTGTTAAGTTGGTCGATTTGTTCACCCATCTCGGATACGGCGTCGTTATGCTTCTTGCGGAGATTAGCCAAAGTGCCTTCATGTTGAATGTTGGCTTCTTCCAAATCACGACGAAGCTTAGCTAATTCAGCTTCACGCTTCTTGTTCAATTCGATTTGGGCTGAAGTGGCACCACCGGCTTCTTCAAGACGTTCACCCAATTCTTCTAATTCTCTAGCTAAGTCGGCACGTTGTTTTTCGGCTTTGGCACGGGCTTGTCGTTCAGCTTCAACTTCTTCTTCCAGTTCTAGAATTTACCAAATTTTGATTTTTGATCTGAAACTTTTCTTTAGTGATATACGTTCACTTACCTTCAATACGAGCTTGGAGTTCCTTGATTTGTTTTTGAGTCTTGCCAACAACGGATTGTTCGTCTTCAAGTTTAGCGGTCAGTGATGAGATTTCCTTGTCTTTCCTTTGGATGGTTTGTTCTAATTCCTTCTTGTTTCGTTCCAAGTCCGCTACGGCTTCCTGGGTCAATTTCAAGTCACCTTCAACTTTCCTCTTCGATTTTTCAACATCGCCTCTGAGTTTCTTTTCACGTTCCAAGGAATCTTCCAACTCGTCCAAAGTTTGTTCCAATTTGGCTTTCACCTTGTTCAAGTGGTTGACTTTGTCTTCAGCAGCTTGAAGTTCTTCAGAAATCTTCTGATTATTTTCACCACCAAGTTTCTTTTCCTTGTTTAGTTTGTTGATCAACTCATCTTGATGGGCGATTTCATCGTTCAAGTTCCTAATTTGGTGATCCTTTGTGGCCTTGTCTTGTTCGGATTTCTGGAGATTGAGTTCCAAGTCTTCGATGTCCTTCTTAAAACCATTGATTTCCTGTTCGAGTTTTTCTTCTGTTGCATAAGTTGGTTACGGGCATCCTCTTCTTGACTCAACCGATCTTGGGTTTCCTAATTATTACGGGTAGATTAATTAAAATTGCATTTTTATTGGCATAATGCCAAGGAACGTCTTTCTAGCGATTCCTAATCATTAACCTAATTTTGACACGTTGCCAATAATTACGGTAAAAAGAGGAATCGAATGAATGACGCTTTTAGCCCCAGAAAGAGATTTTAAAAAACTTATGTTACATTACATAAATTTAAAGTGTTTATATTAAGCCAGTGTTAAGAAAATATACAATACGCATATTTGGCAATTGAGTAAACATCTAAGAAGGCTAAATTTACCTGTAACTGAGACTCCAAGTCATTCTTTTGCGCTTGCAATTTGTTGGCGCGTTCCTGAGTTTCCGACAAACTGCCCTTTTCACCTTCAAGGGTGGCCAACAATTCGGTCTTCTCTGCCAATAGTTTGGCATACAAACCCTCCAATTCTTTCTTGGCTTTTTCTTCACGTTCGTAAGCCTCTTGGGCCTTGGCAGCTTTTTCTTCGAGTTTCTGTAAATAACGTTCTTTTTCTAACAATTCTTTCTCAAAGTCGTGTGATTTTTTCGTAGAAGCTCTCCGTTGCAGAGGCTTCGGATCGGATTCAATGGTGGTCTCTGGTTGGTGTAGATGTTTCTCGTTTACGGCAACGGACGCCATAATACCGAGACGAAGAACGATCGCGTTGAATCAAGCCGAAAAACAAACTGAGCGCGAGTTGCCTCGAAAAAGTAACTCTTCTGGATTTGGATCGCCCACACGTCCGCGAAATGAAAGTTTAGAAAAATATGCAGGGTGACAGAAATAGAAGAAGCTGTTTGTTGTTTGTTGGTGCGGGCGATCAATTTTAAATATAGGACAGGTGATTTAATAACGCGATTATATCGTAAACACTTTGATTATGGATTCTGGAACGCGGTTGAGGAAAGTTTTTTTATTTTTGGAAATTTCAAGGTGAAATTCGCCTATGAAAAGCCTATATACAAGTGCTGACTGAGGTCTTTCATCGCTTAAAAATTCGAATTTATTTTTGAAAATGTGACGATAAATAAATTTTTGAATAATCGATGTGATTTTTCATGGGATTTCATATTATTTTTAGGTTGTGTTTATGTGCAATTTTTAGTATGCGGAGGTTGGTGGGGGATTATGGTTTGATAAATTCGATGAATTCCATCGAGTTTTCATGAGTCACTGTCGTTGTTTAATCGCTGACTAACTCTATTTTCAGTCAAACCCTCAAAATAGAGCTGCTATTATTAGTAAAAATGATATTCTATAAAAAATGATGTCTGCAAAAGCTTAGAACAGTAAAAACTTGAATCATAAAATGATCAAATTAGATTAAAATTTATCGTATCTTGAAAACGTGTAAACAGTAAACCACCATAGAATTTTAATTAGATGAAAAATATGTAAATATTGACTTACGGCAATCTCATCCTCGATACGACTGACGTTGAGGAGAGGCCTGACCTTCTGCCACAGTTTGTACCATGGCCAAGTCCTCAACTTGAGGTACTTCCTCAAGTTCCTCTGGCACACTTGGAGAGCCAATCTTTGTTCTTGCAATTTCTTGAATTCCTTTCTGCTCAAGTAACCTCTCACCCAAGATTGCATCCAGGTGACGATCTTTCCAAGACGTTCATCACGCAATTCTTCCATCTGACCCAAAACACCAGCACGGAAGAATACCTAGATTTTTGCATAGGTGAGCACGAATAGTTGATTATTATCTGGTGTTTAGTGTGTGGTTAAAAGGCGCGCATTGATTTTTGGGTTAAATTACATATTAACAGAGGAAAGCTTTAAGCTACTATCTTGCTGGGAAATTGTCTCAGTACCTTGGTTTTACCCAGACGGAACTGCTCTTTGTCTAAAGCGACAGTATCCAAGATAATTTCTGCTGCTTTCTCTGGAGTCATTGTATCCTTGATCAAACTTGCTGCCAGAATTTTGTATCTGAGTCAAGCAAGATGATTGATTAAACACAAAAGCATAAACAATTAATTACTACTAAGGAGTGTCTTTAAGTTTTTGTTTCGACACATCCTGGAAAAAAATACATAAAAATTCATAGCTCCGTCAGGTATTGCTATGTTCACAGAAGGAACACTTAGAAGAGTCTTAATGTCTTCTTTTTGACATTTAAAGGACAATCAATACAGACTATAGACAACCTTGGTGTGACCTAGACGATACAACTCGGAGTCGAGCCCAGTGGCTTGCAAAATAAGATCTGCGCATTTCTTTGGATCGGGCTCTTTGCTNTTTTTATTTTTGGAAATTTCAAGGTGAAATTCGCCTATGAAAAGCCTATATACAAGTGCTGACTGAGGTCTTTCATCGCTTAAAAATTCGAATTTATTTTTGAAAATGTGACGATAAATAAATTTTTGAATAATCGATGTGATTTTTCATGGGATTTCATATTATTTTTAGGTTGTGTTTATGTGCAATTTTTAGTATGCGGAGGTTGGTGGGGGATTATGGTTTGATAAATTCGATGAATTCCATCGAGTTTTCATGAGTCACTGTCGTTGTTTAATCGCTGACTAACTCTATTTTCAGTCAAACCCTCAAAATAGAGCTGCTATTATTAGTAAAAATGATATTCTATAAAAAATGATGTCTGCAAAAGCTTAGAACAGTAAAAACTTGAATCATAAAATGATCAAATTAGATTAAAATTTATCGTATCTTGAAAACGTGTAAACAGTAAACCACCATAGAATTTTAATTAGATGAAAAATATGTAAATATTGACTTACGGCAATCTCATCCTCGATACGACTGACGTTGAGGAGAGGCCTGACCTTCTGCCACAGTTTGTACCATGGCCAAGTCCTCAACTTGAGGTACTTCCTCAAGTTCCTCTGGCACACTTGGAGAGCCAATCTTTGTTCTTGCAATTTCTTGAATTCCTTTCTGCTCAAGTAACCTCTCACCCAAGATTGCATCCAGGTGACGATCTTTCCAAGACGTTCATCACGCAATTCTTCCATCTGACCCAAAACACCAGCACGGAAGAATACCTAGATTTTTGCATAGGTGAGCACGAATAGTTGATTATTATCTGGTGTTTAGTGTGTGGTTAAAAGGCGCGCATTGATTTTTGGGTTAAATTACATATTAACAGAGGAAAGCTTTAAGCTACTATCTTGCTGGGAAATTGTCTCAGTACCTTGGTTTTACCCAGACGGAACTGCTCTTTGTCTAAAGCGACAGTATCCAAGATAATTTCTGCTGCTTTCTCTGGAGTCATTGTATCCTTGATCAAACTTGCTGCCAGAATTTTGTATCTGAGTCAAGCAAGATGATTGATTAAACACAAAAGCATAAACAATTAATTACTACTAAGGAGTGTCTTTAAGTTTTTGTTTCGACACATCCTGGAAAAAAATACATAAAAATTCATAGCTCCGTCAGGTATTGCTATGTTCACAGAAGGAACACTTAGAAGAGTCTTAATGTCTTCTTTTTGACATTTAAAGGACAATCAATACAGACTATAGACAACCTTGGTGTGACCTAGACGATACAACTCGGAGTCGAGCCCAGTGGCTTGCAAAATAAGATCTGCGCATTTCTTTGGATCGGGCTCTTTGCTAACTGCGCTCGGGTTCAGAATTTTGTAACTAAACAACAAGGAAAGGTGCTACTGTATTACCATGAACAAATTAACGTGGACATTTGACGTTTGACAATTGACAATAGACATAATTAAAGAAAATAATAGACTACAGGACTTGGACACATATAGCTGTCAGTGTCTTGCCTTAGTGTGTCCAACTCTGTAGCTGTCTGGATCTAAGCCAATTTCTTCCAAACACTTCCTAGCTGCCTCTTTAGGGTTTTTTTCAGCGGTCATAGTGGCCGGAGCCAAGATCATGTAGCTAAATATTATTTAATTTAACCTTTGAATTTGTAAATTATTAAAATAGTTATGAAAATCCACTTACCGAAGCTTAAAGTCAGGGTATACCATCCTGTTAGGGAAGCCTTTCCTGCAAATACGGATACCTTCAAGTACACCGTTGCAAGTTAGCTGATGCATCACCAAGTGGGAGTCAATGAGACCAGGCTGTTTCAATTCATTGGGGATGATACAACGTACGAAGTGAGGTTGGGTAGCTCTTAAGGTGGACATAAGGTTATTCAATTGTTCCTAAGAATAAAATTACATTTAATTGAGGAATTTAATTTTTGGGAAAACTCTGATTAGACTTCAAGTCAGTTGTTGTCCATGCGAACTGGGAGGTTGAAGTAGCTTGGAAGCGGTTAGTAAGGATGCGATAAGAAAATGAATCAATTGTGGTCATGTAATGCATCTTGTGGAGGTTTTCTCTTTTGAAATTTAATGAAGTCTCCCTTGTCTTTTTGGGAATACACTCACGTGAAGTTATTTCTGACATGACACTCTTGTTTTGGAGTTTTATATTGGGAGGTACAGAGTTAAAACTGCCCTTGAGAACACGTAAACAAACAACAGGTTTTCTTCACAATAAATGATTAAAAAATAAGTTCCTTTAAAGTATAAAGTTTTGGAACATTTTTGGGGAGAGTCCAAACGAGGACCTACCTTGTAGGCAGATGATACAGTGGCAAAACCACCACCCTTCTTTCCACGACCACCTATAAAATATTTAAAACATCATTAAAGGTTTGCAAAGCTCAAGTTCTACGGGATAGGAACGGTAATGAAGCTCTGAACTCTAGATAAGATATCAGAGTAAATTACCCTGTACATAGCTGACACTGTCTGGAAAGCGGAACCCTTGGTTCTCTTGGCACCTATTTACCCAGTAAGGTCATTAATAATACATAATTTTCATTGCTACTAGGAGATTACAAGAAATACAGTGAATAAAGAAATAACTTTACCTTTTCCACCAGCATCACCACCACCACCAGATTGTCCAGGATGGTCAGCGAAGATTTCAATCAAAAGTTTGTTGGTGCCCTTCTTGAACAAGTCAACTACGGTGTCGTTCAAGGGATCTTTGTTCTTTTCCAACCAACCAGTGATGTTGTAAGGCACCTTAAGATTTACAAATTGAAGAAATTGTAAAAATTCTTAAAATGAGCTTACGTTGCCAGCATAATGGCCCAAAGTAAAGTGAGCAGCTTGTTGACCGGGCTTTGGTGGTTTGGGTTTTTGGTAATTGGGTGATTTACCCAAATGGTTGGTGTTCAATTTTTCCACAAATGTTTGATCGGTAGCTTTGGGGAACATAGATTCTTCTTCAAGAATGGACAAGATACCCATAGGCTAGATATATGAAGTTATTTAATTTTTTATAATTAATGATCATTTATAGAATTGTAGTTAAAAGCAAGCAAAGTAGTGTAATTTACCTTGAATTTAAGAAGCTGTAGAAGTGTTGGGTGCTGTGCATATACTATTGGCAAAAAAAGTGTATTTACAATTTACCAACTTAAGTGCCTTTCTAAAAAAGTCAATATTCGAGAGATAAATAAGGCTATGATCTGAGTCAGTATCGAAATAGTAAGAATTAAAAAATCAAATTCTTTAACGCCCTGTTCTACAATAAACTTGAAATGGCTATAATATTACTACTACTAATATATACAGGGTGAAGCCTATTATTATTAAAATACCTTCTCGATCAAATCGATGCAGGCTTGTAGATCCAAGCCAAAATCGATAAATTTCCATGGTATTCCCTCGATTATATATTGCTCTTGTTCCAGCACTAACACGTAATGGTTGTAAAACTGTTGCAACGTCTCGTTCGAATAGTTTATGCACAGCTGGTTAAAGCCGTTATACTGGAAAAGTATTTGTTAGCACAGGAGTTAGATTAACTGAAGCTTTATCTGTATATTAGTTACAGTTAATAAATAGTTAATTACTCATTTAGCTTGGCATAGAACTTAGACTGGCACTTGTAAAATAAGAGTAAGATTAGAGAAGGCACTTTTAAGTGCTCATATACCTTCTCGATAAGTTCGATACAGGCAGCCAAGTCCATACCGAAATCGATAAAGGCCCATTCGATACCTTCACGTTGGTACTCCTCTTGTTCGAGTACGAACATATGATGGTTAAAGAATTGTTGTAATTTTTCGTTGGTAAAGTTGATGCACAATTGCTCAAAGCTGTTGAACTAAACATGTAAACAAAAAACACAAATTTTTGGTATTCCGTAGTTTTTCCACTTGATAAGGCCCTGTACATTGATGGTGGAATTACTAAGGAATAACCAAAGAAACATATAAACATTGATGCTAAATTGCCGCCAACATTTGAGTTGCATTGAGTCCCAATTTACCTTTTCGATCAACTCAATGCAAGCGGCCAAGTCCAGACCGAAGTCGATAAAGGTCCATTCGATACCCTCGATTTTATATTCTTCTTGTTCCAACACAAACATGTGATGGTTAAAGAACTGTTGCAACTTTTCGTTGGTAAAGTTGATGCACAGTTGCTCAAAGCTGTTGAACTATACACATAAAAACATAAATTTTCCTCCTCGTGCATCGACAAAACATTTTAGATGTTTACACCCTGTACATTTTTGGGCGGAGGAAACTTTTTCTACCCATCGTTTAGTGGGATCGATAAAAGATCAAAACTCGTTAAAATTGGCCTAAGTACCCTGCAAGACCAATACACAACTCCTACTGGGGATATGCAGAAATACCTTCTCGATTAATTCTATACATGCGGCCAGGTCCATACCGAAATCGATAAAGACCCAATCGATACCCTCAGTTTTATATTCTTCTTGTTCCAAAACGAACATGTGATGATTGAAGAACTGTTGCAACTTTTCATTGGTAAAGTTGATGCATAGTTGTTCAAAGCCGTTAAACTTAACAGTAAAGAAAAAACAACTTAAATAGACCCAAAAATACGTTCCATTGAATTTGGGACCCTAAATTCACCATTCACACACGCTATGTACAAGAGTTTACAGTCGATGACCTTTCAGGGATGGTTACCTTCTCAATAAGTTCAATACAAGCAGCCAAATCCATGCCAAAATCGATAAATATCCAGTCGATACCTTCGAGCTTGTATTCTTCTTGTTCAAGAACGAACATATGATGGTTAAAGAACTGCTGCAGTTTTTCATTGGTGAAGTTAATACATAATTGCTCGAAGCCATTGTACTAATAAATAAACAATATTGAAGAAAATAAAATGGATTTCTGCTAGTGTCTGAAGACAATCAAAGCGCATGCAATACCTACCTTAATTGTTCAGTGCAACTAGTATTCTAAAAGCTATTTCAAACCTAAAAAAGCATTAATAGCAATAAGCTAACCTTTTCAATTAACTCAATGCAAGCAGCCAAGTCCATGCCAAAATCTATGAAAACCCATGTGATACCCTCTCTGGTATATTCTTCTTGTTCCAATACGAACATGTGATGGTTGAAGAATTGCTGCAGCTTTTCATTAGTAAAGTTAATGCAAAGCTGTTCAAAGCCATTATACTACAAAAAGCGAAAGCATTAGTTTATTGATGAGAATTGTGTTCTTGAATGGAGATTCATTCAACTTTCACTCAAACAAACCAGATCATATTTACACCAGGTCCCAATAACAATATATGCTTAATCCTATAGAGGAAAGTGTAAATTTTAAAGAAAGAGAATAGTCAAATTTCCACCATGTACAGGAATATTTAAGGAAATTTGTTGAGAGTAATGAAATAAACTTACGTCGAAAATTTCAAAACCAGCAATATCCAGTACACCAATAAAATGTTGTCTCTTCTGTTTTGTGTCCAAAGTTTCGTTACATTTCTTTACCAAGAACTTGAACAACCTGTCAAACATAGCCTTGGACATAGCACCCACGGAATATGATACTTGGTTGACGTTTCTTCCTTGAGTCACGAATTCATTACCGACCTTAATTCTGGGTTTGACCAAGGCGGTGTACAAACCCGGAGCATCAACACCCAATAATTTGGCAACTTTTTCACCCTCCTAAAATTTAATAACTCCATGAACTCAATGGAAGCACCATTTTTTCCGAAGTTCCGTACCTCAGTGCCATCGGCTTCAGCTTGTTCTTCACGACCTCTTTGTTTGAATTTCATGGTACCCATGTGCATGACAGCAGCAGTGATTTTGTAAATGTCGTTCTTCTCTTCTTGAGTGAAACCCAAAATGTCGAAAGCTTGCTATATAAGAAGTTTTTAAATTAATAAGAATCTTCAAACTGATAGAAGACTTGAAAAGATGGTTAAGTTGCAAAACTAGGCGTTAGAAATATGGAACGTTGGAGAGAAACAAATAAGACGTTCACAAGGCTTGCGAACTTACGTCGGTCAAACCGAATTCCTCACCATCGTCCACTCCATTGATGACAACTTTACCTTGAGACACTGTGTTATAGTCATAGATATCGTTGCTCAGAAAACAAAAATCTATCAAAGAAAAAATATACACAATTCTCAAGGTAATCGCAAAAAAATATATAAAGCAAAAATCATCGAATAAAAATAAAGCGAAAATATAGCAGAAAGAACGCAAATGTATTGTTTGTTTGGAATGTTAGTCAGGGACTTACGTCTGTAATGGTAAATTCTTCGGCATCGTCTACAGATGCGATTTTAGTTTTTCCTTGAGATACGAAATTGTAATCCATGATGTTATTTGATAACAAACATATTTCTAAAAGGAAAAACAGGAATTTTTTCGGTTATTGGGTTTGAGTATTGAAGTATTGAATACTCTAAGATTGGATTAAATTTTTGTACTCGGAGAAGGTTTCGGTATGGAAGATTATATTAAAAACAAAAAAAAAGATCTATGTTTTATAGAATATCTAGGAAACCTTCTCTTTTCCGAATTTTTGTATATATTTCAATAACTATTTTTTCACATTCGGGAAATCGAGTATTGAAGTAAATGTATAAATACTCTACTACAGGGAAACACTTAAATATAAAGAGGTATTTGTACCATTAGGCTCTTGGGAAACTCCTTGTATTTGGGGAAAGCCAATAGTGTAGAAAAAAGTAAAACAATTCTAGTCTAAACGAACTGTTTTTCACAAAATATACAGCTTCTGTCTGAATAAACTGTTAAAAGGTGTTTTAATCTCGCATAGGATCTCCCTAGAGATTTATTGCTATAAATGTATCATTGAAACCCATTGTAACTATGGTTCAGGAGTCGATAGTTTAAATCGATTTTCCTTCAGTGTAAAAATTGAGACAAGAAGACGTGTAGTGGGTTTTAATAGCGCTTCTTGCTCTACAAGGTGTCTTACATCTGTCAAACGACATTCTTCACCATCGTCCACGTTAGGAATGGTGGTTTTGCCTTGGGCCACGAAGTTGTAGTCGTTAACGTTATTGGATAACAAGCACATGTCTAAAAAATTATAGGTCAACATTCAAACATCTTGGTCGGCTCAGTTTGGCAATTGTTAAACATTTGATTTGAACAAGTTTACGAAAGGTTTTGTAGAAATGGTCGAAAGGAAAACTACAAGGTTGAAAAACCAAACGGGGTGGAAACGTTTTTGTGTCCAATGTTTTCAATTGTCTAGCGAATAATAATCCTGCTATTCGCTATTCTTACGTCTGTTAAGAGGCATTCTTCGCCATCGTCCACATTAGGAATGGTGATTTTTCCTTGAGCAACGAAATTGTATTCCATAATGTCATTCGATAAGCAACACATCTCTGTACGAATGAAAAAAACACTTCTAAGTGTCATTTATCTAAATTGCTTTGAAAGACTCATGAGTATAATTCAATAGTATAGTACAAATGTCCCATTTCATCATTAAAGTAATTATAGTAAAAACACTACTATTTGGTGGACCAAAGTCCACTTACGTCTGTCAATAAGCATTCCTCTCCGTCATCGACGTTAGGAATAGTCAATTTACCCTGGGCCACATAATAGTAGTCCTTAATGTCATTTGATAATTGACACATGTCTAAATAACGAGAGAAATCAATATACATACAATTTGTGTAGAAATCCCTTAACCCTTCAACAAGAACCTAAATCTTACCTTTAACTCCGGCTACGGAACCAGACATGATTTGATAGAAAATGTGGTAAGATCGTTCCAAAGATTGCTGAGAGATTACACGAGCCTTCTCAAGCAGATCTATAAAATTCAGTTTTGTTAATGAAATAAAATGTAGCATTTAAGGATACTTACAGGTTTCGATATCAGCACCAGCCAGTTTTCCTGTAGGTCCGAAGTGAATACGAATGAATTTACCCTAAAGTATTAAGAAAAATTCCGATAACACTTTAATAGTCATCTTAAAAAATACTACTTACGAAACGTGAAGAGTTGTCGTTACGCACGGTCTTGGCGTTACCGAAGGCTTCAAGTACAGGGTTAGTTTGTACGACCTGATCTTCCAGAGTACCCTTCTTTTGTTGCTCTTCGGTGGGTTTCTTCGTAGAGGCACCCACAGTGGCAAAGTACGCAATTACTTTTTTCGTGTTCTCAGTCTTACCGGCACCAGATTCACCACTAAGTAAGGAAATTCATATAATTATTCTATAAGATCTCCCGCGATTTTGGTACTTACGTAATCAACATAGATTGATTTTCATGATCTGGAAGTTGATTATAATATTAGGAGAATGGTTTCTTCCTATTACTTTGTAAATAAAAACTTACTGGTTAACATGTTGACGTAGGCACCATCAGAAATGGCGAAAATATGGGGTGGTACTTCATTACGCCTCTTACCACGATACAATTTGGCACAACGGTTAGTATATACTGGGAAACGTTTGTACGGATTGATGGCCACACAGAAAAGTCCAGAGTAGGTCTAAAAATGTAAATTTATTGAAATTTTTGAAAAGATCATAATGGCAAAAAAAGGAAGAAACTAAGAAATGGTATCATCTAGGTTCTGAGTAGTGATACCAACATAAACATAGAAAATGTTAGCACCTCAATCAATAAATTCCAACTTAAAACTCAATGCAGAATCTCCCGAATGTGTCTTGGTAATCGGAGATTCTAGCCCGGTTAGCACAAAAAAACGACCTACAGCCGTTCCTTTAATAATAAAATGTTCTTAATGATTTAGATTTGATAAATACTCATTTTAGTTAAGAACATTTGATTTTGATTGTCTAAAACAGACATGAAGAGAAACTCAAAGCCGTCTCCATAGAAATGTTGGTGTTCGGAGATTGTTGTTAGCATAAAGACAGATGATCGACAAAATTTTCTTTTATTCAAGTTTGCAAACAAACATGTGAAAAGAAAATTTTATTCAATTTTTTCCAAACAGACGAAGAAAAAACATGTCTTGGTCGGTGTATTGCCGATGTTCCCAAGAGGTTGGTCCATTCGATCCCGGCCTAAGCCGGACTTACATAAATCAATTTAGCATAATAACGCTGTTTCAAGTTGTGTAATACAGACGCATCGTTCAGATATGTCAAATTAGACATATCCTCGGCTTTCTCGTATTTGGGCGGGTTGACTTGGGACACCTGCTCCTTTTTGAAATTCTTTTCCTATATGGGAAAAAAGATATTAGTGCCGGCATCTACGGTACTTACGTAAATTAGTTTAGCGTAGTAACGTTGCTTTAAGTTGTGCAAAACGCTGGCATCATTTAAATATGTCAAATCAGCCATGTCTTCAACTTTTTCGTATTTGGGTGGATTCACTTGGTACACAAGGTCTTTTCTGAATTGCTTTTCCTATGACACTCATTTACAATTAATTCAATTTAAAATAAAAGTATTTTAAGAATGCATTCCTTAACCTATATATTTAATATAAAATTTCTTGTAAAACTTCAAATTATTAAGTAAATTACTGACTGTGGGAAAAAGTGGTTCAGATTCATAGGTTATTTCCAAAAAAAATCAACATTAATTCCAGTTTTTTAACATTTTAAACGTTCACTATAGATCAACCACTTAATCTTATTATGTTACCTCTCCTCCGGGGATACCAACAGTGACAAGGTCACCTTTGGTTCCTCGGATTTCGCCGAGGACGAAACCTTCTTTCTCGTCCGGCACCCAGCATGATTTTTTGGCATCGTAGGGCTTAGTCTGGTCTATACGTTTCTGTTCCAAGGAGACGAACAGATAAGGGGTGGGATCCTCATCCTCTTGGTTCGCTGGCGGTTTTGGCATTTTGGCTGGACGATTTTTACGAAGAAGGGGCTATTGAGACACGTATAAACAGCCCTAGAGCCTTCCTGTAACGAAAACATAAACATTTTTTTACTATTCCTTCAATAATGTCTTGTTTCTAGCAAGTGTCTAATGTGAATTCTAAATAAATTCTGCTCTGGTTTTTGAGGATCGATTTTCCAGTAATCTTTAAGTTATTCAGTAATCAAGTCAAAAATAGCGATAGCCTTGTAAGGCGCGATGACAAATGAATATCGATAGAACAATTCAAAATGGCGGCCGCGAGAGATCCGCGTGCCCGTACCAACATTCTTCTACTTTCCTTAGTGAACCGACAGTCTATTTTCAGCCCGTTGCGTAATTGTTTTCGAAAAACTTCTACTATTTTCATTCATGCATTTGGTAATGAATTATTATCGCACCGCTTGATTACGTCATCGAATCACGTGATCCACAAGAACCAATCGCATACGAAGCGTCATACTAGCTAAGACAAAAATTACTGGTCACTACTTGTTAAAATTACTTAATTTATCTGTGGTAAATGCCATGCTATTTTAACTCTAGGTTAACTAAATTGGAATTAACTGGGCCTTATTATGGCCTTGCTATAATAATTGATGGTTTTGTCGTTCACAAACCACTGAAAGACTTAATCCAAAATTATAGCACATAAATGTAAGGATAATCACAGGAAACCTTAGCTGGCTAGTATGACACTGGAAGGCACTGGAATCACTTTTGTTTTCACGCGAAAAGAAACCAAAAGGCCACACGAAAGAAGAATTTTTTCTCTAAAGAAAATTTATTGAAAATCAAGTAATCGGGGCGTGTGTGTGATGAAACAAATGGCAAACGCACAAATACGCACACACACGTTCGTTACACTGGACACTTACGTTCGAAAAGGCAGTCTGGACGGGATTTCGGTGGTTACAACACATATAAATGTCTGATACAAGATCCTGGAACGTAACACTATCTATGATTGGATGCCGGTTGTGGCCAATGGCCAATCGCGTTACAAGCACGGCCGTCTCCCTTTTTAGGAGCAGGGAACCAGGCTTGGTAGCCAGAAATAATACTTTTTCGAATCGAATGGACAGGCTTTAGATGGTTAAGGAGAGGAGTAGGAGGACGAGGAGATGTGAAGGGGAATATTTCAGGTTTGTTCACCCAACATTTGGGACTCAGACATGGAACTGAACGTTTGTGATATCGGTAGAAGAAGTTCAAGGACAACTGGGGAAAGCAATTTTCAACTTTTTTGATTTATAATGCCTTTTTATGTTGTGGCATTTCCCATCCCAATTAACATTTCTAATAAGATGAACTATTGGATTGGCTTAAGTGATTTTTTTATGCATTCTGTATCTCAACTTGTTACAATGGCAATTACATAAATTCGGTATTTATAAAGTTACATGACAACACAACATTCTATTATAATTCAAAACGTTTTGAATGTAACAATTGTAGGAACTTCGGTTTAAATGAATCATCAAATATGAACGGTTCAGAAAAAACTACACATACCAAGCTATTTTTTTCCAAAAAATGATTTTTTTACTAAAATGATAAAAAAGGAAGAAACTGAAAGCTCATAATTGTATAGTGTTATAACTAATTAAAATTAAAGTTTTTAAGCTGGAAACTTTTAAATAAATTTGTATAAAGTTAAATTTTTTGGAATCCTCCTAAATCACTTGATTAAATATTTATCTTGATTTTCGTAAAATGAGGTGTAATAACACGGAAAATTGAAAATTTCCAGTTAATAATCGTTAAATTCTACGATGTAATCGTAAATTTGGCAAACTTGCTAGCAATTTCCATATAATAAATCGCTCAAAAATCAATTTTTCCTCAAATAAATCCAAAACGTAGATTCTTAACGTTTGATATCGCTAATTAATAAGTATTTCGAGAGCACATTTCCTGGCAGGTAAGCAGTACATTAAATTAAACGGTCAATCGTAGCTTGATTGAGTCGAATCCAGAATTTGAACGTATAAAATTTTCCCTGAACGCTTATTTTCCGTTTGAGAAACTGGGTTACAAACACACGAGCAGATGCGACAAAATTAGAAATCGTTTTGAGAGCACTCTTTTCTGGACACATTTCTGGTGCACTTGAAATTGAAAAAGAAATCATTTTAAAGAAGACATCTTGGAGTCTACCTACTGCTTAATATTATATTTTTCAGAAAACATTTCACATTCAGCGGAGAAGGGATCCAATAAATGTCGTTGGCTTCTCCATCTTTTTCTGGTTGAAAAATCTCGCAGCCAGTGGTAACCAGCATTTCTAATCCAGACAACCATAAACCAATACGGAATGTAACCGTCAGCCAAATTTCTACGTAATTCCTGTTATTTAATAATATTGATTACGTTTATTTTATCGCCTCTTCTTCTGGAAAGTATCCAGAAAATCGTAAGAGCTCTGTGAAGAACAATTCTAGTGTAATACATGAGTCAGTTGTTGAGATAGCAGAAGATTTAATAATAATATTTGCAACTTGGCAACCGGCTTCGTGTTCCAATAACCCGACAGATATGTGGATCATCGAAACAGGGCCGAATTGAATTACCTAAATCCATTTGCCCTAGTAATAGTAAGATGTTAGAGTTCGGATCTGAGCGTATTATCTTTTCGGCTGCGGATTATTTTTATCCTAGCGGTACAAAACTGAATAACTCTGACAACTAAAAATAAATCCAGATCTCTTTGTCTCTCTCTCTCTCATAACAGCCTACTTTAATTAACTTTGAAATATTCTAATCTAACAAATCCTGATTAAAATCTATCGCTTTGGGCAATCAAAGTTTTTTGATAATGCTTAAAGTCGTCACTTTCAAAATCACGAAGATTCTCATACAAGCCCACGTTCCTCTTCAAGGACTCATCATCAGCCATTTTTGTACTGCTACTGCAATTACTGTAGGTTTCCGAATGTCCACCATCCTCATGTTTCTTCTTCTTCGTATAATAGTTTTTTATTATTTCGCAAATAATCTTCTCAAGTACCTTGATTAAGCCAACAACAGATAGTCCTAAAATTTCGTTTATTAATAAATAGATAAAAAATGCCAACAATATTACCCAACAGGAACCCTAAAGAACCGCCAATATCCGAAATAAAAGTATTAAAACTGTATCCAACTACTTCACGCATTTCAGTTACGAGATTATTAGTGTAATACATGCCCAAAGCGCTATTCGGATAATTATTTTCTGCTCCGTCATTTCTTCTAATAATGGTGGGATTGTAAATGGTCACATGACAGGATCTTAAACATGAGCAATTGGCCACTAACTCTTTCCTATTGCTGAAGATAATCCTCTATTAATTTGAACTATTTATATAGAAATAAATAAAAACCTACTGTGCCAAGAAAAAACTAATCAGTTTATTGACATCTTCAAAATTGTCGCACTGAGGATAAGAATCTTCTGCTAGCAACCAGAGCCAAGGAAGCGTACAATTGATTATTTTAGCTATTCGTCTATGAAGACATTCTTCTATACACTGAAAATTAATTATTTGAAAACAAAAGATGACAATTTCGTTAAAAAATTTACTCTAGATCTACTATAGGTAGGTTGATCTGCGTGATCGATGCAAGGATTTTCGTTGGTATTCACTCGAAAAAACTCCTGATGTTTGAAATGTATACGCATCTCCTCCCAAGCTTCCAAATAAACGTATTCTAAGAAATTATCATCTTGACCATCATCGGCTAGTAGGAATAAAACTTCATCATTGATGCAGTTAAAAAAAAGCTACTCACAATTCATGATTTCATTGGAATCATGGACATAGACATGGAATCCATCTTCATTTTGTCCATATGCATCAGGTTGCCTTACAGTCATGTCATGCTTTAAAAAAAAGAACCATCCTCCTGACATACTATATTCGTTGGATGTCACCAAAGGATTAAATGTGAAACACTTTCCACTGGAAATTGTTTCGAATGATTTATACTCTATAGGAGCCAAATTCAATCCCAAACCATTAAATGCATAAATTTGAAAGATTTCATCCAAACTATATGTAGTCTCTTTCAAGAACTCCTGAATAGTATACATGGAGAAGTTGAAGGATAGAAAAGCATTGTGAGTGGTTAAAGCTTGACGTGCTCTTAAACCGAATTTCTACAGGAAAAAAATATATTGAGAAAGTCAACTAAAATAATCGAAATGAGCATTACTATCAATGACTCATCTTTGAATCCAGGTCTCCTACATATAGTCACTGAAGGATAGGTCATGCTTTCATTTAAGTGGAAGCCGTAATAGGTAGTAATGGGAGGTTTAAGGAGTTTGAAGACACATTGGGCAACCTGGATAAAAAAAATAGATACCTATAGTAGAAGAAATCGAAGGAATGACTCTTGCCTGATAAATAGAGAAACACAAACAGCCGAGCACCACAAGAAGTTTGAGAAACTGATTAGGGCTAGAAAGACACTTTTTCAAATTGAGGAACATATTTGTTATTTCCTCTTACTATCAGAGTTAAAATAAATGAAAATCAATTTTACCTAGATTTTTGCGTACATTATCACCATGACAGGTACCATAAATTTCAGGAAATTAATTATTTAGGGCTTAATCTTGTTTATGTTAAAGTCAAATTAGTTTCCCAAACTTTTATTAGATTTATTTATGGTTTAATACAAAAGTCGTCCAAAACAAGCTCATTTCAAAGGTATTTTGTTGATTCGATCGCCTCTCTGGCACATTATTATCCAGATATTTTTAGCTTACAGCATTCGAACTTATAATACACACGCATGTAAACTTAAATTGCAGGTACAACTTTAACAGTTTTATTTGTATTTCTTTATATCATATTTCTTTAAATCTGGCGGTGTTTGATTCGGCTCAACCTTGATAAGTTGTTGGAATCCGCCAGCTATAGTGTCCAATTGCGACACCATTCTTAAATTAATATCAAATTCATCCATAACCTTCTTAAAGGTTGGGTAAATGTACTCTAAGGTACCATGATCTAAAGTCGGGAACATATGATGTAAGCAATGGTCTCCAAAATTGGTCAGAACCAAGAAAAGCGATCCAGTAATTTCTTTGCGTTCCATGACTGCGTCCAATTGACTTAAACCCCAGTCATAATCGTTTTCTGATCTACAAACAAAATTTTTTACTATTAATTTTTCCAAATTATATTGATTTGAATTATTATTGATACCTTGGTTTATCGCCATCGTGAAAAATTTCTGGATGATGATGGGCGGCATGGAGACCCACGAAGAATAAATGTGTGCTTCCAACCATAATAATCACATTCCACATTAGCAAAGTGCCTAAAAATGTCTGTCCGCTAACGATATACATGAACAAGGGTAATAGGAAAGCAATAAAGTCAGTTTTCTTAATGTGGTTCCTGCGACCCTTAATGTACTCTTCCAATCGTCCAATGAAAGCCCTATGGAAACCGCTGATCCATAAGAGTGGTGCCCATAACCATTGACCATATCTTTGTAAAGGCGATTTTTTTATTGGTAGATATTGCAAATACGGTTCCCAAGAGGAAATTTCATAGTCATCTATTGTGTTCGTGTGCATATGATGACTCAATACGTGACTGATTCTCCATTCCCTGTTAGTAGGTAACTTATTCAGATAACTAGAAGATCAATGTAAATGAAATGTTACCTGACAGTTTGCAATGAGAAATTAAAATAGTACATCCTAAAGTTGTCCCTTCTATGGAAATAGTTGTGAGCTGCAATTGAGAGAAAGGCCAAAACGTGACCTGCTAACAGAGCCAAGAAAAAATTCCAATATTTAGCTGCTAATGTTGCCAAAATGAACAAAGTGACCAAGAACGAGTCAATAAGCAAGTTAGATCGGAAGGAGGACTGTTTACTTGGTAATGTGGGCAATACTTTTAAAACCTCCCTTTTCAATGTCTTATAGAACCCATTTTCTTTAAAAGTAAACGGTGCGTTTCTCTTATGCTTAGCCGATCGGATAAAATATTTTTTAAGCATCTCTGCAGGTCTTGATGATAAATGGTGCACTTCGAAAGCTTCAGTTACATCTAAACCCTTGTTATAAGAAAATTTTGCCAAAAATTATTGATATTTTTATAGAGTAACTCACCTTGCTCAACTCAATCCATTCAGAGCCACCTGGATGCTTATCAATAAATTCTGTCAAATCGTAGATTCCATCGTGGATCCTCCATAGACCCTCAGCGTTATCAATTTGCACTTTGTCTTCCAGCCACATATCCACACTTTGGCCCTTGGATCGCCTTTTGGGCGTGGTAATGCCCAAACTCGAAGATGGGATATCTGTAATGTTTGGAGGCATTTTGTCAATTGAGCATCAACAGTTCTAAGCGCCTAAATGGTTAAATTTTCTTCTTTGAGCATATAAATGACTGATTTTTTTCTAGATAAATCGCTTATTGGCAGGATAACCGATTGACCCCATCATATGAGTTGTTTATTTGACAAGTGTATTAAAAGCAATCTTCTTCGTTATTTTCAGACAATTATTCCAATGTTTATTATGTTTATAATGTTTTGATACAAATTGGTTAATGGCATATTAAACGTATTCCATATTAATCGTATAATTAGTAGTAATCGTTTCTTTATCGTTTGGAAAGTATTTTTACTTATATTTGTGAAAACTTGCATAATCGAATTTTTAATTGAAATTTAATAAACATAAAGAGTCATAGTCAAGAAAATTGACAGTTATTTAGATCATTTAAGAACTTCATCTAATGCCAATGTCTTAGGGATCAGATCCTCGTTAATGTTGATGTTAGATTTTCCATGTATTCTTTCATCGAATTTCTTCCAACTACTTCAATTTGACGTGACAACTACATCAAGGCATATAATATATTTTCAGGAATCTTCTGCTTAATATACTCTATCTGCATAGGTACATTTTCTTTATTCGTGTTTTCAAATTCACTTTTCAAAATATGTATACCTTGAAATGGACTCTTACAAAATATTTCATAGTTCGCTGACCCAGAAATTTGGTGACAAATATCCAGGTGGGTTCTAAAACGAGCTGTTGTACGTGGTAATTACGTTACTTTAGTATTGATCGTTGTTTTCTTTTGCATGAGAAACTTGATTTTCTTAGTATTTTCCACTCAAAAATGATTTTTTTATACTATATCCAAACCCTTCTGTTAGTTAAGCCACTTTTCACGCAGGGTTAAGT
>JABRWK010000028.1:29581-115102 GCA_013372445.1 Hypothenemus hampei | reverse complement strand
TCTGGCAACACCGATTGAAACGTAACTAAACGTCAAAGATATTGTATCTTTGTCAGGCACATATGTTTTTATATTAGGTGTAGTGTGTTCTCTGTCCGTTCCATTATATTTCCTATGGACAGCTTTTCGTTTTCCATACGTGTATAAGGTCAATAAGAAAAGTTTCCTTGTAAAGTGACTACGCACATTGAAACACTTCATGTGATGTTGCAACTTTCTCGAATCCCGGAGTCTTGTCATGCATCATTGGAAGTTCCCTTTTGTGTGGACTCCATTACCAACTACATGCTGTAAGCATAATACTCGTAATTGACCAACTGTAGATGTTACAAGGTCCCTTCCTATTCGTTGTTTGACCATTTAATCCTTTGGCTACCGCCATAAGAAATTGAATACTATATCTCAGGTGCCAAGAAAAAACTAACACGAACATTATGAATATTAATTGGGAGACACATGTGTTCCTCACAACACATTGGGGAAATATTTTTGAAGATCACCGGTGATCCTCATGGCAATCAAAGGGTTAAACTAGTAGTTTTAAATCAGATGAAGCGAGGCTCAAATTGAAATAAGGAAACCCCAATTTATTCTGAATATGATCAACACAAATATCTCCAGCGTGTCTGTAAATTTTCTCCACACATGTGATCTAAACCATGGTAAAACGATTTACACATTTTCAATTTGTTTTGCTAATAGCTAAATACTCATTTGTTCAGTTAACTGAATTGAAGGTTTACAGGCTACATCAGCTTTTTGAACGGCTTTGACAGTTCTTTCGAGAGGTTGTACATAGCGACAATAAAAATGAATGGCAAAAAAGACAAGACGCGTTCCTTAAATTGGTAAAAGTAATGTTATGGCCATCTAAAGGTAATCTTACATAGCACTGAAACACTCTGTATAAAGGAAAAAACATAACTACGCCTATGGATTATAATGATGTCTAACTGCAATCATTGATACGTTTATCTATTCAACCAACAAAGATAAAAACCGAAACAAGAGATAGTTTTATCATATCTAATAACTTTGATTATTAATCTATAAATTTAAAAAGTTATTATCCTCTTCTGATTTAGGCATTAAAGAGAGATGGAAGCTGCCCCTTCGATCATTCAATCTCTTATATTACCTTCAGCTGTCACAAATCAAATTGAGGTTATGTAAAATTATTAAAATTTCAATAGAACAAAATTTTCTAGAAAATGTTACTTTTTGAATGAAAAATTTGTAAAAAAAAACACAACCTTAAAAGGTTTTTTCCCTTCACAATGATCTTTCCAAGCCGTTAAAAATACACATTGAAAAACAGGTAAAATGTTTATTTCAGTAGTCAGTGTTCTATTCTCCCACCTATTCATATGGAATTTGCTTAATGTTGCTGCTAAAAATGAATGCATTAAACTGGATCTATCCATAATACAAAAAATTGAAAATCTAGGATTTCATCGGTAAGTACTAGGAAATATATCTTAGAGGTAAACTCTACTAAAAAAGGCAGTCATATATGTGTATAAAGTTACATACAATTTTAGACTCTATTGAAAAATATTCCTTTAGTACAGTACAATATTCGAAAAAATAACAAATATCATGTCTATACAAGAATCAGTTACATTTAATTGATTGTTGTGTTTCCTTTTTTGTGATTTACAATTTAATGCAGTTTACCTCTGGAGTACATGCAAACTTAACATGAAGCAAATAATATTATTGCTAAATCAATAAAATAAAAGAACTGACGTACCCCTAAAATAAAAACATAATAATGATATTGTTGTGTTTATATTTAAGAAATTAGGAAAATAACTTGTATTCTAATTTTTGATAACACTATCTTACTTTGCGACTTTTTTCTGCAAGGTTAATTTCGATTTATCTAGTTTCATACATATAATTGGCGTCACAATATTTATGACCATATTTATAATAAAAAAATACTTACCTCTATTACAGGAACTTAAATTGGTTCGTTGAAGCACAAACATTGGATGATAAAAAATGGCTAAATGCTTCTTGCCATACAGCATTAAAATTTAATACTGGTCGAGCTCTGTTTGTAAATCCAGATCAAATAGATGATCTTATGAGACAAGAAAAGGTAAAAAAATAATAGAGTAAGAAAAAAAATTAGGAATACCTACATATTTTCAGCTAAATGTGTTTATTGATGGACCTGTAGATGTAGAAGCAGCAGCTCATCAAGCAAAAGGCAATACCATTTATATTTATTTAAATAGCACTGCCATTTCTAAGGGAATATCTGTAAAACTGCCTATACACCTGAGGTATCAAAGAAGCCTCATGGGAGGGTAAATATTTTACGGTTTATTATTTAGTTAGATGTAATAAATACTTTTTTTAGTAATGGGAAAGTTATTTTAACCAAACCAGAGTTTCTTGTTTACTGTACCGACACCAGTTATAAAATTTGTGGTGAAAATCAAAAAGTTTTAGCTCCCCCAAGCGTAGAAGACTTTCAAAAAATTTGGGCTTGGAAGAAATTAAGTTATAAAGCTGTAAGATGTTGCAACCTTGATTTGTAATTTTATCATCAATTTTTTGTTGTTTTAAGCATTTTGAAGAGACTGATTTGCTGGTACCTGTAGGTAATCTTGACGATTATGGATATGTTGCCATAATAACATGCATTTTAGGATGTGCAGGCTGCATTTATATATTATCAGTAATGTCTTATTAAATAGGTGTTTTTCTAGTCATTTATAAAATAAGCATACATTTTGTTGCTATGTTTTTTAATCAAAAGTACATATATTATTAGTCAATATTGCTTTTTTCTCTATACATAGTAATACATCCAAATTCCTTCTTGTACAGTTCCACTGCTTTGTATTTCTTCACAATGAATACCAAATTTAACACATTAACTATATAGTTGCTAATACAAATTATGCATAAGTCCTGCAAAATAAAGAAAAGAATATAAGCAAAATATAAGCAAGTAAAATTCGAAGTTATTATCAGTATTAAAGAACCATTAACTGCCAGTGGGGATTGGAAGAAACCTGAAATAAATTATATCTTTATGTATTGAACAACTTGTATATGATAAAAAAAACTTACTGAGAGTGGCCACTAGACTATAAAATACTATTCCGAAAAAACTGTTTGGTTGGGCAAATATCGACTTTTCGTTAAATATTCCAAAACCTTTACCATAACTACAAAATAAACAGAGCGATTATTCAGCAAAACGTCAAGAAGATTAATATTTACTTAGTAATTATCAATAAGTGATGTTAACTGTAATATTTAATATGTTACGTCACAAGTTAAATATTATTTATTATATTCTGTATGTACTGTTTAAATTTTTCATTAAAACATTTTAAATCGTATATGTATTTACCGAGAGTTGAAAACCTTGGTACAGCTCATGTTCTCGCTAATATCGCAAAACGATTTGTAATTCTTGTTATGGTTAAATTCTATTTCTTCTGCATATGCATAAAGAGACAGTAGTAGACCTATTAAACATAAAAAAATTAACATACAATTGCAGGCCCAGAGCAAGTCTTCCAAATCGAATATACTCAGATCTTCGTCTTTATGCGGTTTCTTTGGTATCATTTTATTGGCACACTTGCACGTCACAATGAGTTCAAAATGGAACGTTAAACAGGTTTACAAAGCTTTTATGCACCAGTAACTTGTAATTTAATTGATTTGTAAATATTTTAAAAATTTTTATGACAATTGACACTTATCGGTATGTGTATGACATTTGCGCGCATGACAGATGGCTAAGGTTCGATACTACATGTTGCCAGTTTGTTTATTTTCTACTGATTTTTGTTTCTTAAGTTTTAATAAGTTTTCATTTATTGGTATATATATTTAATATATTTTTGTTATTGTATACAATATGTAGGCTCAATTTTTTTATCCTGTGCTTGCGTTTAACGAATTTATAAATTTGCTAAAAACGCATGAACATTTTTCAGTTATTAATTTAGATAATTTGAAAAATAAAATTAGGAATCAATATAAGCTTTATAGTTAAATCCCTGTTTCATATTATAATTACTTATTCCTTATTCGTCTCGTTACGCCACATGGGGTTGAATAATGTAATTCCGTTAAAATCGAACGAAATCACAATGTGGCATCATCGCTACAATCAGAAATCAACCGCAAGAGGGCGCGTCGGTAACGCGACATTTTACAGTATTGACTGTGGCCGTACCGTTGTTGTAAATATTGTTTATTTTCGCGTTTTTCGCGTTTTTTTCGCAATTTTTAGTGTATGTTGGGTGCGGCTCCAAGTCTCCCCTCGACGGTGCGATGCGGCTATTCCCAGAAAACTAATGGAGACGGTCAAAATCCCGGTTAAAACTCCGCCATAGCCGAATAGCGAACGGCCACCTCTTGACATGGCAACAAGGAGGATGATGATGGTTCGCCGCCGCAGAGCGAGTGCCTTTATTGAATGAGCCATGGAAATAGAGGTGAAACAAAGAAATAGGAGGCGAAAACGCGCTCAGCGTATGCATCAAGAATTAAAAGAAACAAAGGCGAGCAAAACGAACGTGGACGAGAGCGATACCGACGATGTCATCCCCAAGAGACCCCCACGGCCCCCCAATCGTAGGAAAAAACAAAAGGATCTCCTTAAGGAACCCTTGTGCGAGGAGGACATCATCGAGGGCTTTTCAATTCTACAATTTAGTACATACGAAGACCTTGAGGTAAGTAACCATTTGCTCTGATTTTCGGAGAAATTTACATACCTATAAACATCCGTATATCCGACGGTAAACGCACCCGGGAAAAAAATTACAATAATTAAATCAAGTCAGCTGTTTATTAAAATATGTTGGTCAAATGTTTTTTTTTCGATCCACCTCCTCTTCTTTTGTTATTATTTATTCTTGTCAGTGAAAAGTGACAATTTATTCAACTCCTCGATAGTAAGATATCCGTTATTAAATACAGTTGTTTCGCGACATAGGCGGCTTTGATTAAATCACTTCATTTGTTGACGTAATTGTTAACCAATCAAGCGTATTTTTTTTTGTTTCCAATTGTTAACAATTTGAAATCCCCTTATTTGAAACATATTATTAAACACTCTGGTTCTTACCGGTTATCGGGCCGCCAAAAAAAAAAATTTTTTTTTCAAAAATTATTTTTGATTTTTTTGACTGTTGGCGTTAGATAAAACTAATAATTGGATAAAATTAAAAAAAATAAAACTGTGGGTGTTTGTTTTGGTTAAAATACCCGCAAGTGTTAAGTTTGTTTTTGTGGCATCTGCAACCAAGGTTAAGATGCCATTGTCTCGTCTTCTGTTGCTTAAAATGACAATAGCTGTCAGGATTGTAAAAACGGGTGTTTAAGGAAAAAAAAGGTGATTTTAGAGTGAAGAGACTAGTTTCTAACAAACAACAAACAAAATAACGATAAAAAAATACAACTAAACGGGGGGGAAATACAGAGATATCTTGCAAAATGGTTGTGAAAGGAGTGTGAACCATAGACTTATAAAATATATATGTAGTTGGTTGAAAGTATGTTTTAATGTTGAATTTTAAAATTTTATTTCAATTTTAGTACTGTTTTGTAAAAAGATAAAGTAAAACAATCAAAACAATCAAAAAAAAATTTTTTTTTTTTGGCGGCCCGATAACCGGTAAGAACCATTTATTTCCATTCAATTAGAACGAAAAATTATAAAAAATTATATAATTGCCATTTCTATAAAACGATCTTACTAGAAATCAAACAGTGAAAAGTTTGTTTTTTTTTTAGCTTTAGATATTATTATGGATTGACATGAATAATAGAGATTAATCATTTAAATCAATACTACCTTATTTGAACAATTGGAAATTCACATACTATGTCGAATTAGGTATTAAATAGTCTATTGGATTATTTAATTTTGTGTTAATTATGAATATAAACTTTGTATCTAAATTTTCACACCTAAAATGCTACCCGTCGTACTTACAGTTTAACTGCACAGGTTTTTAGGTGTGACGTCATGTATCAGGAAGATTGTAACAAGAATGTGTGAATGAATTTGTCATTTTTAAACTTAACGGTTCAGATTTGACTTTAGCAAAGTGCACTTATTATGTTACTGTAAAATCATAGGACTTTAATGTGTGTCAAAATTCTGGAACCCCGTGTATGGTACAGATCAGATCAGTTACGTGTTCTAATCAAATTGTGTTCACGAATTAATTTATAACAGATCTATCACCACATGCATGTCCACGTGATTAATGAGAAGATAGAACTATAACTGACCAAAAAACCCATTACACAGAGAAAAACTAATGTGCCCACACATCTTTAACTCATTGCACTGCAGAAATGTTTACTCAGTTATTTAAGACATTTAACTATGCCATTAAATTGAATGGTTGTGGAATATATTCTCATGGAAATGTCCATTTTTCTTCTTAAACTCAAAAATTATTCGGGGAAAATTTCAATTTTCAATGTGAAGCTTGGAAATTTCTTGTTTGTGCAAGTTTTTTTTCCTCCTTTGGTAAATGTTTAAACGTTTGTTTGAGAATTAGTGAGAAACTGTTTTTTGTGGGTCTTTACTCATAAAGCCTAAAAATACGCCCAGAGGTTTTATTGTTTCAATTCTTTACTGGATTACACAAAATCTTCTTCAGCTTGTAACCGTAAATACTCATTCCGTATATTTAATATCCATAATTCCCAGTAAATCTTTCGGGCCAGATTGCATTATAATACATACATAAATGTATATCCAGGTTATCTAAATACGAGTTTACCTTCATGGATTTAACTTAATTCCTGTGTTTACGCGTGTCGAAATTCTGTTTGTGTTTCAGTCAGCCGTTGTTTGTGGCATATGCGAGAATTTAAGGGTGTTTAACGAGGGTGTTAAAGGATATTAAGCAGTTAAGTGCATGAAGGTAAGCAGGAAATTTTTCCACTCAAATGATTGTTTTAATTAGGAAATATTGAAGGGTTTTCCCCTGTTTTTCGGGTAGAACTTTCTCTGGCTTCTATTCTCGTCCTCGGGCTGTGTGCAATTTCGCCAATGAATATTGATCAAAGGTGATTTACATCGAAAAAGTTTTTCCATTTTAAAAGGAAAATTGAAAATTTAGTCTAGGAATATTACATATTTATTAGACTTTTCTCTGTTTGCCTCTCTTTTCAATTGATGACGTTCAATCTCTATTATGAGCAAACAAGAAATTAGGTGTTCGATCCATTAAAAGTACAAAAAGCAACGCTTTTCCCTCGTCTTAATGAAGGCCAATTCGTCGGAATTAAAGCTTTTATTGGGTCGTAAACATGCCGGTCTGGCTTTTGATCGTGAGATTAGCGCCACGGGTGCAAAAATTCCCTGAGGAGGTATCCAATGAAACTACCGTCGAACATCCCAAACGTTTTTAAAACAAGAAAAAGCTAGTCAATGATAAAATTTCTAGTACATACATTACATGATGAAGCTTACTACATTCCTCTTTTGTCGTCTGTATAAAAATGAATTTTTTTAGTTTCGTTATTCTACCACTGACTTTCCAGTGGAGTATCGTTGATTAAAACGAGAGAAAACTAAAAAAAATCGTTGGCTATCCGGCTCGATTAAAATTTAATCTTTGCACGGACAAAAGAGACCCCATAGTTGTTGTTTTTTTTTCTGCAGAGCGAACGTTTAAAAAGGGCTTTATGTTCGTGCCAATCAACTTTTCGATCGTTATTGGGCTGTCAGATGAAAAACGACGAAAGGATTGGCTTGTTTGCAATCGCGATAGCGTCGTAACAAAGATTGGCGACCAACCCCCCAACCTTCTTTTTTGCCGCCATTTTGTTTTATTAATGTATCTAAAAATGATTAATAACAAATTGAATTTTTTCGATTAGAAATCACTGCATCGACCATAAACTGAAAAATGACCGACAAACCCCAAAATAAAACCATCAGTGTGAAATTTTATAACGATTTCACGGCCACAGTAGAGTAGTCATGGCCCACTGATCCCATTTTTACCCTCCCTGCTGTCCCAACTACTATTCCCGGAAAAAAGGGTTCTTTACACTTTGCATCAAACAGATATAAGCAGACCCGAATATAAATAACCTCGGCTAGCCGTTAGTATTTACATATGGCCGATAGAAATCAAGTATTCACCCTTATTTTTATGGGGGATGATTATGTTTAATGGGCACACGCGTGATCTCTTGTGTGTGTATGTGAATGCATGTTTATGTGTGAAGAAGATTGTTTGCAGTTAATAATTTTTTGTTTGGCCCTATAATTATTGGACAACATCAGGAATTGTCAAATAAGCCTTCCAAGTACAGACGGGGCAGGTGATGATTTCAATTCATTATCATATATCAATGAATGAAATAATCACCCAACGATTTATCAGCTGTGTTTATAGTTATAAGAAATAGTAGGGTCAGTGCTCTTTATTTCTCAGTGCCCACATAATGAATTAGATTCAAGGTTATGTAGCAGGATTCCTTTACGAGGCATTCCATCGTACGCACCTATGATGCGTCCCATATACAGTGTGAATGTGCAAAAAATATTCATTTTCTTTTTTTCGTTTCAGTTGGTTGTAAAAATCGCCTCTAAGGAAGGCATTCGACGTCTGACAGAAGTCGAACGGCCAAAACTCGAACCAAAGGTTCACGTGAACAACCATATTTTGGTACACAACCACAATGTAAGTATATATTTATATTAATAGCATTCTTAATCACTAATTATAGTGTTATATATATTTTTTTATATACAGGGTGTTTTTCAATGTCATTTCAGTATTGCAGGAAATAATTATTGATATCTCCATACAAGCCGTTGTCCTAAGTTACTTGGTTTTTGAAATATAGGTTATTAAAATTTTTATAAAATATCGACTTTTCTTGATAATATTAAATACTCATTCACTGATTTCCATGAAACTTTGCTTTATTAGTTATAATAACAAACTTTTAAAACGTAATAAGTTTCAAATTATTCACTTCTGAGGTCTTCAGACGGGTTATTTATTTGATATCCATGGGGAAAACATTGAAAACCACTGTTTTTTTTTAGTTATTATTATTATCATTATTTTGGATAAATTATTAAATATTTAAGTTTTTTTATTCGTATCTGTTTCTTATACATATATCACTTCGTTCTTGTTAAAGAAAATAAAACTGTGTATACATATATTTACTACATGATGGAATGTTTATTAGATCCTACGACCGATTTGTAAGTGAAATTAAAAGTTGTACACCCTATATGTCAAAAACAAAACAATTTAGGCTATCTTTTGATATCGATTTTTGGTCATAAGTTATGCCAAAGATCTCCTTCAGTATTGACATGACATTAAGGAACACCCTGTATATTAATTGCCCATTGGTGAAATATAATGTAATATTGACATTTTCGTGTTAAATTCATCTATCCGGAAAAATTATCGGGACACCTGTTTAGCACCACATGGTGCTTCTTGATGATGATGATGATGATGATTTACGGCGGCTACCGACAGCCACTCGAAAATATTCGTTTGTTTAGCAAACAAAAGAACCTACTGTTTGACAGGGTATGTATGTTACCACATTAGGGAAGTTTGGCAACCTACACCATAATTAGGTTGTTTGTGGCTGTCTAACAAACTTAAAGAGGGCGCCTTAAGACATTTTCGTGTCAGAAATGGCGATTATCCTAACAGCCCTTTTATGTTAATTTACTGGACGAGTGAAAAAAAAAGTAATAAACGGCCAAACGTCCGAATAATAAACTCGAGGAATTTATTATTATTATTCGGGTTACTCTAAGTTGTTAACACGCAAGACTATTAGAGAGTTTTTGCATGACAAACACCGAGGGAGTATTCAAAAGAGCCTCAAGCCAAGCGTCAGGTTTCTACGCTATATTCTCACGTTTACATTAAAGTCGTACGGTAAAGATTGAGGTAGAAGGTCCCTAGCGTAAAACCGCTTGAGGATTAATAACGGGCAGGTAATAAAATGTCGAGAGATATCTGTTACAAGCCGGGTATCGGATTGCTCGACATCTGGTAGCTTGTTTAACCAGAATAATCGTTCCGTATTGGGATTTATGCTTCTCTTGCAATAGGAAATGACGTCCCTGGAGAGAGCGTGAATAATCGAAATTGACATGTATGGTATCGACGCCACCATGTATAGTGCACTTTTGAATAAGCTCTATGTGTTTGACGGGAAAGTCACTTTCGTGGTGACATTGCAAGATATTGTCATGTCATTCATTTTTCATATTGGTAATATTCCAAACTCTATTTGCCTGTTTATCATACAAAACTTCCGTATACATATGTCCATTACATTGTAATAAGAGCGAACAAACAAAGAAAAATTATAACCTAATTTTGCAATTTATTATTTATAAGGCACTGTTTATTTATGTTTACGTCCGAAATAATAATAGAGTATTATTGCCTAAAGTCGGCCGCCTCTGTAGGGTTGTCATTAAAGGGCCATTCAGAAAAGGAGGAGGTGGTGGTGGTCGTAAAACTGTAATTAGAGACTTTATGCTTTCTGCGTACCTCTTATTTATCTAGTTAAATTATTTAAAGGGTTTTTTATTAATTGAGCCACTCAAACGAAAGTAAATAAATGATTCTTTTATACAAAGGTAAAGTAAGGAATTCACTAATAGCTTTTACAAGAAGCGATCATCATCATCATCATCATCATCATCTACGTCTTTAGAAGGGCAAAATGTAATTGAGTCAACCGCCAGAGTAATCACGCCGTCATGCTGTAATTACTCCTGGTGGAAGGTAATTATTAGCTAAACGTGTAGAGCGAGTGATTTTTCCGGTAGCGTGACTCGACGACTCCTGATGGAAGCACCAGGAGTCCGTAAATTAATTACTAAAAAGATTGCTTAAATTTAAAGCCCTATTTAATCACCATGGATCAACGAATATAATGTTCGAAAGAAATCTGTTGAAAAATTCACTTGAATGAAACGAAGAACATGACAACTTCTGTTGGTTGTCTAGCATTAAGAGACCGTGAATTATTTGCTGAGACGATCGTTTGGAATTAGGACTTCTCGATTTGACAGATTGATTACCGAAAAGGGCTTTGTCTTACCTTCAGAGACCTTTTTGTATCTAAACAAACAAAAGACAGACAGTTTCGACCTGGGAAAGGAAAGTGTATCCTCGTCATGGAACGAGAGAGAAAGACGACTTCTCGATTACTCGCAGAGATCCAGAAATCCGATCGGTCGACCGCATCTTGGCCCGAACAATTAAATTACTCCTGAAATTATTTGAGGAACCCGTTGGGGATGTTGGAGGATTGTCGACGTAATTTCGTAGCATTATCTTGGGGCTTTTCGGTCCGAGATCTTTGAATGACCGACGGATGGCGACGTTCCGGGCTTTTCGAATTGCCCATTGTTCCAGTTTATCAAAAGGAGTGTTAATTGGGATTATCGTAATGTGATCCAGGGGCTTTTAAACAGATTATTCTAATACTTTTGGACGGTTTTATGTGTCCAATCGTTTCAAACCTATCAGGATATAATTTTATCATTATTCCAAAGCTTGATCGGTGGTTTGTCCCTGGTGATTATATACCGATAAATGCCAATAACGCATATCCAAACCCTTGAATATTATATACATATAGTACCACACAACATTAATCTAGAGAATCTCTCTAAATGTTGAGTTAATAACTACATGTCTAACTTATCAAAATAACTCTTCGCCCATAAGTACTATTTCTTTAAATCAGTGTTGTAACATAAAACTGATGTATTTTTTCAGGGATTAACGTCGACCCACGATCCAGCTACTAGCGATGACAGCGGCAGGGCTTCGGAAAGGTTGACTGGGTCGTCGGTAGTGTCCGTGGCGCCTCGTGAAAGAGATGCTGACAGTTCTAGAGATCGACTCAGTGACGTAAGTGAAAACATTTAACAGAAATTTTAATCAATGGCACACAAAAATCACTACTACTAGAAATGATTCTTTTTTAAGCACTCGTTTTTGATTAGTGCATTTTGGGAGCATCTTGTTTAATATAAAAATATTTGATTGCCAGGAGGAAATTGATGAAAAATCTGAAAGTTTCCCTAAAAAATCTAATATCGATAAAGGCAAAGTTTGTCTTGGCATTTCCAAAAAAAGAAAAGAAATGGGCCTTTTTCATCTTCCTCCTCGTTCTCCGGACATTTTTATTATGTTTTCATTCGTTCGTTTTATAAGCGTTTCGCCATTAAAGTTTTTATTAAATTATTTCCGCTCGAAATGGAAATTTCGTCCTCGTTTTAATGCCGATTTTCCACTTTTTTATTTTTTCTTGCAGGCGAGCAGTCGATGCAGTTCCGGCAAGGGATATATCGTAAGTATTTTCCTCTTTACGTTGCGTTTACTTACGTAGTTTATTTAGTAGGAAAAACTTTTTACTTCTTGTCTTTCGAAAAAATATCACGTATTCGCGAGCCGTAAATCCATAAAAAAAGGAATTTTCCTCGAGAGGAGCCTTGAACGCCGTTAGAGTCGTTTTTTTTTTATTCGCCGTCTCACTCTGACAAATGGAAAAGCGGGAAAACAAGAAAGAGGTCTTATAAATAAAGATACATCGTCAATTTAGTTCGGGTAACGTAAAAACACACGGAAAATAAGGAAACTCCACCGATGCGAAAGCAAAGTGGTGGAACACCCGGACAGGATATATGCTCAGGGAACATTAGGATCGTATTTTCCCCCTTTTTCTCCAGGGGCGGTGCATTTTCAACAACCATTGCCCGAGTAAATCGACCTCTTATCTCCGCGCCGCTGAAATATCGACGCTCAGCGTGATTAATGTTATACTTTTCCGACCATTTTTCCTAGAGATATGTGTGTGTGTAAGTTTTTCTTTCTTCTTTTACCACACACACACTTTTCGCGTAGGTTTTCTCGTTTTTCCGTGTAAAAACTCGGAAAATAATCAAGAGGAAGCTTGCCAGGCGTTTTTTCACCTTCATGAATGGGGAGGGAAAATAGAAAATTGCCGGGAAAAGACGACGCCGTCGGTGAATAAATCATTTTCCGGTCGCGCGAAGCTTAATTGTTTTAGCCGGGAAAGGGTTGGATGGGGCATCTTAATTTCATGAAAGAAATTGTCTTGTATACAGCATGGTCCCAATGTTTTTTCTTAAATCAGACCAGGGAGGACACTTATCAGTTATAAAGTGTGACTTAAAAATCTTATAATATTTTTATAAATTATGCTATATGTATAGGGTGCTTGTTTTTCCAACTTCACCGTGAGGATCTCATTAACTGTAAAAGATATGAAATCAATTAAATTAGTGCAAAGCTGCGCAATTTTTGGCTAAGAAATAATATGTTTTCAAGTTGGCAGAAAAATTAAAATTAAAAATGGGAAATAGCTGATTATTGATTGAAAAGATAGTGGCATTCAGATATTTTTAAAGGTCTATTCAATTTAAAAGAGATAAATTCGCTTAATATACTTCATTTTTAAAATGAAATAAAAGGTATGTCAGGTTGATAATTAAGCAGTATAATTAAAAATTCAATACAAGACTTAACAATAAAAAAATTATAAAGAACAAATGCCATTTTCCTATTTAATCAGAAAATTAACACTACACGATATACAGGGTGATTCACATAGCCTGTTCATTAACTAATTTTTGACTCCCCACCATCTTAACCCTATTTGGTTCGTTTAGTTGAAATTTGGTTTTTGGCTATGACCGACCATACTAAATTCAAGTAAAATATTTTCAAAATGGCGGTGGTTCCGCAAATACCAGAAGTAGCTGTCAACTTCCTTATTTTAAATAGGGAAATAAAAATTCCCCTCCTCCCTCTTTTTTAATTTGCATTTTTGGATTTTTCGTCAAATTTTAAGATCAATTTATGTAAACCGTCGTGCTTCTATTTGCCGTTTCTCAATTATTTGAGAAAGTAAAAAAATTTTGACAGCTGCTCCCACGAAAATCACTGCCAGCCATGCCCTAACTGCTGTGAATTTTGGAATCGACCTTCCGTGACTCCAAAAGGAATTAACAAGTTCAATTTTGACGAATTCCTATTTCAAAAAAAATGCTTTCATAAGCTCTGAAATATACTATATGTGTGAATCAGAAACTGCATGATTTCAAACTTCCATAACTTACTTATTTGAAATGGAAATCTCCAAATTTTATCAACGGTATCATGTTCAAGATTCAAAAATAAAAATGAAAAAGGTTAAATTTTTGAATTCTGAACAAGATGCCGACTAAAAAATTCGGACATTCCATTTAACATAAGCAATTGACGTTTAAAATCATGCAACTTCAGAGGCATATTTTCGGATTGTAAAAGACTTTTTTTAATTAGAATACGTTAAAACGTAGCTTATTAAGTCCTCTTAGAGCTCCAGAAAGTCTATTACGATATTCGCAGCGGTTAGGACGCAGCACCGATTTCCGTGGGAGCCTGCAGCTGTCAAAATTTTCACATTTTCCGAAATAACTCGAAAAAGGTATAATTTAGATATAAGACATTTTACATAAACTGGCCTTAAAATTTGACAATAAATCCAATAATGCAAAAAAATATAATAAATCTATACTACATGTAATAAAGAAATCCAGATAATCCTCGAGGAAGGTTTGCAAAAAATTGAATTGTTTCAGCCATCAAAATGTCTTTATAAGTGCAGATGATGATTTTGTCACCTAATAGATCTACTCAAACATCAAGACCAAAGCAGATTTGCAGACGGCATGGTTCATGTTGCTATAAATTTCGGTAGACCAAACATATTAATTATGGCGATTGAATATCCCAGCGTTAGTAAATCTACATTCGTCAGTATATATACCACTTGATAAAAACTGCGCATTTTGCTAAATAATATTGTTTAAAATTGTGCGGAATCTGGTTCATTTTCATATGATCGATTACCATACTTTTGCCTTGGTTTTAAGAATGTTGAGAATATTTACCTAATCATTCCTTTCAACTATATTTTATGGGGTTTTTCAGGAAAATGCCGCATATACGTTTGTAAATTAGTTTCAGAATTTTTAATTAAAATGTAATAAATTTCAAGCATGTCCCATTTATTGTTTAGAAAACAAAAAATATACATACATATATTTTTAATTAGTCAGAACTCAATAGCTAAAGTGACAATTATTTCATTGGCATACTAGGTGGGTTGGTTTCTTTACGTCACTCTTTGCACTAAAATTAAAGTTCAGTATTTTAATTGAAATAAAAAACCAATATGATATATCACTACATTCAGAAAAAATGTTGTATTTAAAATACACCCATAAAAAATAATAGTCACAGCTCCAAGAAAAGTCCAATTTCCATCTAGTGGGTCTTGTAAGAAAAATCTAACAATATTGTTATATAGATTTTTAAAAAGTACTATAAGAATATCATCCGATCCTTGAATAATTAGCTATTCCCAATTTATTTACAAAAAAAACCCAAAATTTCAGTTTTTTAGGAATATTTCCAAGAGTAACGGCAACACTGCAAACTTTAAAACATATTGCTTAGCTTTTCCTTTGCAATAGCCTAGCAAGCCTTAGCTTTGCCTTACATAATTCAACGGATTTTGTATCTCTTACGGGTAACAACATCCTAAATAGTGAAAGTCGAAAAATAAGCACCCTGTATATTAAATAAGAAAAAAGGTCTGTCGGAAAAACTGGTAGACAAATTGGAAAAATCTCTTTTAAGTGAGGACCAAGCATAAAAAAGTAAATGTATTTACGCACATCAAGAGATAAAATGTTCTGGGGAGAAACCTCATTAGGACCGGGGACGTCTCCAGTATGATGTGGAAAAAACGGTGCCGCCGTCCGAAAAGAAAACTGCCATCTCCGGCGAGGGAGGAAAAAAAAGCGGTCGTCGCTTTTGAATTATGCTTAATACAGTTTAATGTAAAGTTAGTGGGAAAGCTAGAAAATTTAATTTTTCCTCCTCGGGGCGGGGAGAGGGTCGAGTGGCGCCGCCAACAAAGACGGGGGAAAAAAGCTGGAGTTTTCGGTAAATCAGACTCTGATAAATTTTCGGGGCTTCCATTAAAAGCGTGCGCTTTAAAAGGCTTTCTAGTTAATCAGGGGAGAGTGAGAAAGAGATGGTGGCGGCGGCGCGCCGTCCCCAACAAAACGTCTGGCTTTTTGTAGTTAATTAGCAAATAATAAAAATTAATTTTCTTTTCTGATTTTCCTTTTCTTTTTTTTACAGTGTGATAGTGAAGGAGAAGATGATAAGGTAAGTGTTTGATGCTCGTTATTACCACTCAAAAACGATAATAGTTCATCATTAATAATCTCAAATTCTTAAGTGATCATCGGACCCACTCGACTCTTGATCAGAGCCGAGTGCCACTTAACGATTTTATATTTTTCACTCGTAACTATCATTATTGCACGAGGTTTTTCCATTGATTATTCCGACAGGATCACGAAATATTCACGCCCTCCAGATAGACCGTTGTTGCACAATAATTTATCGCGTACGTGGCTCGTTTGACAAGCGTCGTGTCGGTGCTGACATTTACACAGCCACCTCGTTCGTTCCCGGCTTTTTGAGGTTATAAATTTTAGCCGAGAGCCCCCCGTTATTTCACTCCTCTCCATCTCGTTTGTTCGTATTGTTTCCATATTTTAACAGCACATGGGCTACGGATTGAAAATGAACAAAACAACCCATCGCTTTTTCTCTCGATAGAAATGTTCGCTTTTGGAACGTATGTCAATCTTTTTCCTTTTTTTTTAAGTTAAAGTATTACTAATTTCTAATAAAAAAATTTGTATCATTTGCGTAACTACTTTTTTCCCAAGTCATTTAAGTTGAGCTTACATTATATGTTTTATCGTATAATTTCTTACATGATTTATTGTAATGATGAATTTACCTATTCATACTATACCAAAAGTCATATGAAACGACATTTGTCATTAATGTAAACGTGAAACCACTAAATCGTCATGACTGACTTATAATTTGAGAAATATTATGATAAATCATATGAGAAATTATACGATAAAATATATAATATAAACTCAACTTTAGAGTCACTCGAGCAATATTTGCTCACACGTTTCCTTTTGGGTGGGCCCCTCTGGTTAATTGTCGAGAACCCTTTGGTGCTCTGTCTATCTGCTTGAAAAGTTCGATATTACCCCACTTTTATTTTCTTTCATTTTTTCTATTTCGTGCTGAAGCAGCAACATCTTTTTCGAGTACCACAAAGAGTACTTTCGGTCAAGTGTCCTTTTCACAAGATCTGTCTCTATTTTTAACTGATTATTTTTTTTTTCATTATCATCCAATTGACCGTTCAAGGACATTTGTTCTGTTATGTTGTGGTTGAAAGGCCACTTTTCCGTTTCCTCCCGATATATTGGGATTTTCTTTTTCAAATATCCGTCGGGGAAGATTTTTCCAAAACCTACTATAATACACTGTTGCCCGGAAAATCCGCTCGTAATCCTAAAAAGCGTACTCGACATAGCAGGTCTTCGGCTCATACAATCTCTATACCCCCTCCAAGGTAAGAAAATGATCTTCTCCACGTCGTTGAACTCCCTGGGGGTCTTTGAGACCACCGAGATTTGTTCGCAAAAAAAGTCTCGCATCACTTGGTTTTGTTTCGATAGATGGCGCAGAGAGTCGGTTTATTTTCGATGATAATGATGATAATAAAGGCCTCCGTTTAACGAGGGCCCATTGTATGCTAATGGAGGTATTTTTAGCTTGTCACATTTGGTTTACATACAAATTGTATTTGTATTGTAGGCACGGCCCACGCGGCGAACAGTTCTTTTGTTGTGTTTTTTTTGGGTTTGTAAGCGATGTTGCCAATAATTATGTTTTTTCCTTAGTCAAATCCAAGAAGTGTTAGTGACAATTACTTTTTTTTATCCAGAGAGAGATTCTAAACACGATTTCGCAGTCTACCATTGTTTTCTACTACTAAATGTGCATTTATAAGAAAAAAAATAAGAGAAAACGTCGCGACCGTTTTTGAATAATTCATCCGCGATTAACATTTGGTAGCCGATTTATTGCGACCCTGAATTTATTATGCTAATTTCGCCCCTCGCACGACGCCGCTACATGTTATCTTTGCATTATTTACGTTCTGCTACAGAGAAAAAATTCATTATGGATAGTCTAGTGACAAACCATTCGAAAACACCCGTTTTCTTCATGGATGGAATTTGATTTTCTTTTTCTGACAATGTTGCCGAGTCTTTATAGATTTCTAGGTAAAATTGTTATTCAACTAGAAGTTGTTAAATCAAAGTCTAATAATCCCACAGGACGGGTCGGTATCCAGGTCAACCGACTCTGAAAACGTCTCCTTGGTGTCCTTTTAAATTTTATTAAAGGTATCGACCGACGAAGCGCAGTTTTCCTCCTTTTCCCCGAGGGAAATCGCCGTTTTCCACACACGTTCAATTGTCGTCGCCTTAACAACTCTTCAGGGTATTTCGGCATTCATGCTTTGTTGTCCGACTCGCATCAGGCAAGCAAAAGGGGGAGGTGAATCATGCAACAAACTTTTCATACAAATTTAGTTTAAGGTATCGTGGTTCTGATTATTCGAAAATGAATAACATATTCTTCTGTACTTCTAACCTGATCGTTAATAATTTTCTTATAAATATTCATTACAAAATTTAATGTTTAGAAACTAAGTTAAATTCGCTTTATCGGCACTTAATCTTTCGAAAAATGTTTGTTGGGGAAACTCTACAACGACTGCTTTCGTCGGTAAAAGAAAGTCTTTCTTTCGGTTCGATATCCGCGCACGTAATTCCCATAAATTTTATTGGCCGAATTGCCCTCAGAATCGTGCGGGAAAAAGGGGGCGACACATGAATGTGCCGCAGCATTTTAGGATTCCTACCCGATACGATACTCTTCTTGTACGCGACCGCAATTTTAAGTGATCTGGAAAGGACGGGAGAGAGAACGATTCGCTGACGGGAATCGTGCATCAGCAACGACTGTATTTTTCCATCCCAGAAAAAAAAACAGCTGATAACTCGACAACTGTAATGCAAGTAATAAGACGAATTAACTAAAAAGTACCAAACCATTCATTTCAAGTTTTTCCTTACGCGTCGTAAAATCTTTAAAGCTCCAAGTGTAAACTTAGCCTAAGGCCGTAATATTATTACGTTCCGAACCGCAACGTTGTCGTCGGTCGTTTAACAGAGACAAGAAGAAGAAGAAGAAGAAGACGAAATGGTCGTAATTCGTTGAGTTGACGTCTGAATGGAGTCGTAAAGCGGCGTGGAGAATCGACATAACAATAAAAATACGACGGCGGGTAATTTCGGTCGACACACGCCTTAATGGATGACTACGGACGGGGACCCGACGACAGTATTTTTATGGGTACTTGATCGATATGTCGTTTAAGCTCGATGCGCGAAACGGAAGGACGAAAATGGGCTACAAAGTTGTCTGAGGCAAGGACTGAAAGAAGATAAAACCGACATTTTTCTGGATTAAAAATAAAAATTGCGAGAGGGTACGTTAAAGCTGGTTACGTCGTTCGTAAACCACGAGCTTTAACAAAACAGCCATATGGTAGGAAAAAATATTAGAAAAATAAATATTTAACGCTCTGACGCCTGTTAATCCTATTATTTATAATAAAATATACATCTAATTGTTCATTGTATATACATATATATACATATATAATACGCGTTCGTATAAATAATTCAGTCGTGTATGCAACACGAAAACATTACATTAAGCATTTAATTATCGGGGCTTTTGTATACATAATCCGTAGCCATTACGGCCGGTTTTCAACTGAACAATTTGCACAATATTCCCGCATTTAATAACCAAACAGCTCAGCTATCCGACAGGGGGAGCGTCCGAATGCCATTACGTATCCAGTTTTTCTTTCACTATTTTCCCTGTTAAACGCATGTGAATAATTCAGTTGTTTAATGAATATTTGGGCTTTTTTCCGGTTTTATATTGCAAAGTATTTACGAGTCTCTTGCATATTTAACTTTGGATCCCTTAAGAAACAAAAAAATTAATTGTTCATGTTGGCGTTCAAATGCTGTTGTTTTACGTTAAATCAAACAAACGGAGGTTTGTTGAAAGATAATAACTACGAATCGCCCCGAATCGAATGCGAGTAATTAACCTGCGGTTAAATATTTGCGGCAAATCATACCGGTTTAAATTTGCTCGCGAAAAAAAAAACACAAGGTTCACGTTAAATCCCACAAAAGTAATCAGTTAATTAACGATGTATAACCGTATTTAGTCGCAATACGAAGCCCCAAATGTCAACACAAAGGGTTCATCGTGTGAAACGACCCTTAATAGGTAGGGGGACGCGCATCGCCCTTCTATTCTATCACATTAATATAATAGCAGTTGATCGGAGCGCTAAAGGATTAGTTTCCAATTGATTTCGGCTACAAGCAAGGCCTATTATACGTATTGTTTATTAATTTAGGTTCATTTGGCAATGTTACTTCGATTTAATAATTTGATTCAGAATAGTAAGAAGTTGTTTGACTTTAAAATTATTGAAATTTTATTAGTTATGTAACTATTAAAGCAACAAAAAGAGTAATTTCCGTATTTTTGTGGTTTAGTTTTTTATTGTTTTTTTGTCGTCAAGAGAAACTCTTCGTTCCTCCATTAATTTAGCGATCGTAAACGGGCCGAGTTTTATGGCCGCGCCAAATCGTAAAACTGAAAATTGAATAGAAAAAATACACTTAACGCACGCATACGTAAGTAATGACACTTTGACGGCTCGTAAAATGACTATTACCTTGCGGCTTTCTTAATATTTACAATTGTCCGGTTATGGGGGGATTTTTTCTCCATGGCGAAAAAGATCTTCAAAGAGTATCACGCCATCTGTGGCTTATATTGCGAGCTTCCGATCGTCCCTTTTCGACCCCTTAATCGTTCCACGATTATTCCCGTTTTAGACGAGCAGGATGCAAACTATTTAGTTTTACTTTTGTGAATTAACATATATGTGGCATCAAAATTAGTGGGTTTGAAAGCAGTTTGAATTTGTATTTGATCAAAGAATGACGATTATTACAAAAGAAACTACACTGAGCAAAATCCGCTCGCCTAATGTGACGCGAGATCCCTGTGACGTCGATCCCCAGGCCGACCGCGATTCGCTCGGCAGTCAGTCGGAGGTTGCAGTTTGTACGTGAGTGAGCGTTCGTTTGTTTTTCACCCATTGAACGTGTCCTGGATTTTACGCGACTTTGTTTTTCCAGTGTTATCATCAGTAGGTTGGAATTTTTTTCTGTCGGGAAGTGCTTTCTGGAAAGACCATTTAAAAGAAGTTTAGAGTACCGTTGGAAATCTGAGTTATTTCGTATAGAAAAAGAATAAGGTGTTTGCACCTGAAATTTGTGAATTAGTGAGTTTTCATTTAGAGTGAAGAACGCGTTTAGGATGATTTTTCATCGATTTTATGCAACTGGGAAAAGAAGCGCGGGAGGAGACCGGTGCGGTGGCGGCGGCTGCCGTCCCCGGTTTGCGGATTTTCCACTAGCATAGCTTCGTTTATCCCCTCCACACGAAGAATTTTCACCGTTTTTATAGTTTTTTGTTCCTTCTGACCTCCTCGTCTATTTGGAAATGCTTCTTTTTCTCTTTGACAAACGGTCTTTTATGTTAATAATTCAACGAGAGGAATTGTCAGCAAGAAAATAATTAAATCCTTGTCTAAACAAATACGGGATGGCGCAAAAAACAACGTTTGTTTGACATCGGGCCGCCAAAAAGGAAAATATTTATAAGGGATCGTAAAAATAATCCTTCTCAGTTGTAAAAACAAATTCAACATCGCGTAATTTTTAGCGCGCGTCGGATGGATAGATGGAGAAATACCTGGACGTCATCCTCGAGACTTTATTAGCACTTCGTGTGTCTTTCTACATCGAAAAGTTTTAGCACCTGCACGTTAATTAACATTTTTAACTTGGCCGGTTTTATGTCTTTATTTGAATATTTTTCTCGTAAAAAAATTACATATGCATACATAAATATAAAACATATATTTATGCCATTGTTTATCCTTTTTTAATTGATTTATTTATTCGTTAGAAATAATTAAATTGTCGATAACGGAACATTTTTAACTTATTGAAAAACTAAATGGAATTCCAATAATGAAAAAAATCCCCCCATTATATTTTAAAACAATTTGAACATTATTTCCATTGGCGATTATTATTACAAACGAATTCCAGACAACTGCAAATATGTATTCATATTTAATTTGTTTTTCGGGCGAATATTTTATTATTCCCAGTCGTAAAATAAGCTTTTATTGGCGCGAAAGAGTATTAAATAAAATAAATATTACGTTCGGACTAATGAACGCGTTTTTATTAATGTTTCTCGTGCATAAAACTCGGGGCCAGTATTTATGAGAGGCGTAATATAAATATTCCAGTTGAAAACTCTGTTTTATGATTAATTTTAATATTTATTTGAACGAATTTTATCGTTGACAAGCAGCAAAATTTTGCCACGTAAAAGTTAAAGGCCACTCCACACACTGTTTACATTGACGAACTCGTGCGAATTTTTCTACTAATGTTGAACATGTGAGGATGCTTAGGGTTGTTAACACACGTTTCAAAAATTATAAGCATTATAATTCCACGGATGACATCTTCAGAATTTCACTTTAAGAGATTATTTTCGTCCTGGCATCGGTCCAGAAAGAAATCGTTCGCAATGAGAACCGGCAAATTGTCACAGTTTACGAATATATAAATTATATTTTAATGAGTCGTGCGGGAAATGTTGCCTTACAACTTGACAAATTATTATGTTTGAAAGAGTTTGTGTTTGCGCGAACGCGCCAGGAAGTGACGACAATGGTCCGCTAACTAATGAAACGAAAGAAAAAATAATTACAACGTATCGACCTTGGTCGATGCGAAATCTCCTCGTCTATTAACGATTAAATTATTCATCGAGCGAAATAATTACGGCTGGTATAATTAATCGCCATATAATATTATTTAATTAGGCTATTAATATTTTTATTCGGCGGTCGTTAGGGCGTAATTAAAACGTGTCCGGCTCTGTACACTACGGTAATTACGAGTATTATTTATTAACACCAATATTATTATTTGCCGAGTCGTTTTACGAACTAATTGATTTTCTATCAATATGAAAAAATTTAATTATAATAGCTCCTTGTTATTTAATAGATTTTTTATTCTTTTGACTATTTATGGTTCGATCCTTGGGCCCGTACGATCGATTGATGATTATTTAATCGGCGTAATAAAAGTAGCTTTTAGATTATTATTATTGATTATACAAATAGAATCGATCCAAATGAAACGCACAGCCAATTTTCATAAGACCAAGAATACACATGGTAGGGAATAAGTATGCTTGTTTGTTACGAGGTACAGGAGGGTAGCGATTCAGCAGTGATTTCTTATGAAATGTAGTTGAGTGGCAATGCTAAATGTATTTGAATGATAATCAACAACATTCAATTTTTGGTAATATATTAAACTTTAAAGGCACATAGGTACTGGCATACAACAGAATATCTTTAGACGGAGGCGCCCACCAAAGTAGTAACATCCTGAGGTGCGGTATGGCAAGAGGAATGCCATTATAAATAGAACAGTACTAACGCAATGGACCGGCGCTCATAGAGGTCATGTAGTCTATGACGTGGCAGGAGCGATTTTCCATGTTTTTTGCCGGAAGGCAGTCATTCCAATGTCATATCACCGTGTGTTACGTTATTTTGGTGGGCATTCGCCCTAACGTAATGCTGTCGCATATCAAGTGTGGACGGTACCATCTCATACCATATCACGACACTCTAAAACCACCGCTATAGGATTCGTTGAAGTCCTTCAAATATTAGAAACTTTGTAGTTCATTGCATCATATGATTGATTTTCCAACTCACCAACGTGAACTTAATATGTGTAACATTTGTCGCTTGCCATATTCTTGTTGTTATTAGTTTTTTAATAGCACATCAAAAGATGAGTCCAATGTTGGAAACATCGCTTTTGAGAACATTTGTAGCAAGGTACAACAAAGGCTGTTTCAATTTTTATTTAAACAGGAGAAAACAGAGTAGTTTTACCATGATTTTTGTTTACTGTTGTTCATTCTCAATTAACGATAACATCCATTACGTATATATTATTTGCGTTCTAGCAATAATAATTTTAAGTTTATGCATCTTTAACTACAGGGAAATATTTTATTTAAATTTATAATGTAATGTTAAAATGTCCTGTGAAAGAGAGCAAAAGGACGACAAATGAGGATGCAAATGTTGTTTGAAAATTTTCTCCAAATATTGAAGTCAACATTGCATCCAATGTTGGACAAATCGTGGAGTGCCGGCTTAACATCATAACATCATAGCGTCCCGTTGGTTGTCAGTCGTCCTCCTCGCATGAAAGAGATGTTACGCGGTAAAGGGTATATGATTTCCCATGCTAAACATGCTATTTGATCTTTTTTTTCTGGTTCCCGATTTTCGTTTTCTAAAAAACAAATTATTTTCATGCCCCTTTAATTAGTAAACTTTTATAAATAAACTTCTAGGCATTCTTTTTTATTTTTTAAATATGGTTATTTCAGTTCTATTGCAATTGGAGTCATATTATCACGTAAGAATGTTATTCGGTAAGATATTATACAACGATGTTAAGTTACAATGATCTTCTATACACGTTTTAACATGTTCGAAATTATTTAAAATCTAAGCTAGTTTTATCGTGGACATCCAAACTTCTCTATGAGAAGTAAAAATACAATCGCACCGAATGATGTAGACAGTTTATCGACATCTATGCAAATGGTCTGTCAAGTCAATTTTTCGCTCCATCTTCAAGTCATTTTTCCATAATACGTTTGTAGAATTGCCGAACTCGTGCGAACACTTCGATCTTATTTAAGCTCGCAGAATACGAAGAATTGCTCTTAACCCTTTCGCTGCTAATTGACGGAAATTTCCGTCATGCTGCACTCATATAGTAAGTTATATCTATATGCGCATGATGGACATATCCGTCAAAGTCCGTTTGGCCCTATAAACAAGGTTTTTGGCACTGGTCGGTAGTTTTTCGTCGACTAGGGATATAATAGTGGCACAATATACAACAAAAATCGTTCGCCACTGGGTGCGAAAACTTAATACTAGGTCAGCAGCGAACGGGTTAACCATCACAATACATCCATTCATTTTGCTGAACGCATTTTGGTGTTTTTTTCTAAGAAACAACTAACTTGTAGTTTCGACTTAAATCCCGAAGTTTTTTTCACGGAGATCAAAAAAAGCTTTGTGGTTGCACTTTTTCCACTCTACAAGAAATAAACCATAGTGGTAGATTTCGCGATGGAATTGGAGCAACAATATTAATGGAGGGGCTTTTTTCAAGTAATTTCAACTAATGAATAAGTTAATAGAGGTCAATACTTTGAAACATCTTCAAAATTTCTCTGTTAGAGCTTCGTGTGTTTCATTTTACTCGAAAATTGCCAAAATTACTGTCGTATTAGGGACAGCCTTACATAACAGACCGTGTTATTATGCTTGGTGTTGTTATTTCATCGTTTCGAACAACGATAATCCGCTTAGCTCTTCTGAGCTTGTCTTCTTCTTTTGGTTGAAGAACCGCTTTGCGCAGAATAGCGTTTTAATCCTATTAAAACAGACCGATTGTTCCTTGAGGCGAAAAGAACTTATTTAAACGACAGTGTTTTTTTACGAAGTTTTCGGAATTTTATTTTCGAGTTTATAACCGAAAAGTTTCCGAATAGAAGGAAATAGGCAGACGTCACGTGACTTATTGTCAAGAAGTGTGTTTAAGAATGCAAAACAGTAGATAAACGTTCGGCAATGTGCATAATAATATTTTACTGCACTGATCGTCGGTTAGAACTAGAAAATTACATGATATCCCCCAGACACGCAACCGGCTAATAATATATGTCATAAAACTACGGAAAATACCACGTAATACATCAGCAGACGGTAAATTATCGGGTTTTGGGTCCCGTTCGAGGGACTGGCAACCTTGTCGCTGCTATTAAATACGATTTTTTTTTCGTTACGACCCTGACGATTGACGAACTCGCCTTTGACAAATAAACGCTTCTGGCAAAAAACTGGTTTTCCCACGCGCCAATTTTTGTTTTCATTAATCGATCATTAATACCGGGATAAAAGTTTTTTCGATTGAAAGCATTATATTGAAAAGTTTTATTTTACGTAGTATAATTTTATTACGATTTAAGAGAGGCATTTCCAAAATTTCGGTCTTTCAATTGTGGTTGTTTTAATAGTGATATAATCGTTGATTATTTTCGTGATTGAACTGACAAAAAGCCGTCAAAATAGCGATCATAGTGCGAGTACAAGAAAACGAAGACCAGACGCAGGGCAATGTGGGTCAGGAGAAGGAAAACAAGGAAAAAGAGGGGCACCAAGAAACCGTGGACACACCATTAACGTCGCCGACGGGGGAGGATGATCTACAACCGGTAGATTTAGTTTGCAACAACAATAATAATGTCCAGGTACTGAAAAGGAGCGATACATCGTTTAAATTTAAACCGGTTCGTAAAGTTCAAATTGCACGCCGCCATATTTCAGGAAGCCTAAGAACTGCTTGCTAATTAAGTTTGTTTATATTTCTACACGTTGTTCAACGTTAAAAAGTTTGAGGTTACAAACCCCATGAGCTTGTTTGAGTTGTTTGAACTAAAACTCGTACAACACTATAAATTCCTTTTAACTAATGGCGCGTTCGCACCGGCGTTAACGCGTTTGATAACATTGTAAAAATAGATGGAAAAATCGATCGTTAAATCGTTCGTAAATAACATTATCGAAAGCGTTTTAATGGGGTTAGTACGGTTTAGAGCTCCGGTTATTAAAACATATACTCCTCGGTTATAGTTTTACGGGGCCGCTCGTAAAATCCCCGTCCGACACTTGGGACGTTAATTTTACGAGCACCACGCTCGTAAACCGGCGAGTTTACAACTCTTTGACACATAAAACTGGGGAGCTGGCGGGAAAAGGGACAGAATTACGTCGTTTTAAGCGGTTTTTATTCGTATGTGATCGGAGCTTGTTCGTAAACTCGAATAATGACGCTCGCGAACATTCTTGTGTGAACGCACCTTCGGACTATTTCTCTTGCACTAGTGTGAATTTTCCTTTAGATATTTTACGTCATCACTGTCCATAAAATCCGGATACGCTGTGGTTTTCCTTTTATGAGAAAAGAAGATCCTAAAACTCTAGTCGTCATCCTTCCGGTCGCCTTACGTGCCGTTCGAATGGAATATTTTAGCATTTCCCGTCCGGATTTTTCCCAGCAGAAAAGCAAAATTTGAACTTTTCTCGCTTTTTATCGCCATAGAATTAAACGCCACCCTCCAAGGAACAAATTCAACGAGAAATTTATTAACCCTGATCCCCGAAAAACACTTTACTATCCACCCATGAAAAAAGGCAAGAAAATTCGGGGAAAATCATAAAGCCTCAATCGGACGTAAAAAGGAATTGCCTTTAAAACCAATAACAGTCGAATAAGCGGGCGTTTCCAAGCGACTTCCCCCTTCGTCTATTCGAAAAATGTCACCGGACTCGCTATAACCATTAAAATAAATCCTTTTTGGCAAAAAAACAGTGGCGCTCCAAAGAACCTAGCTTGTAATCCCTTCACTTTAATAACTGGATGCACGCCTCTGAAGTCTCATGAATCTACAAGGAAAACTGCTTCGTGTCCGTTTTATGTTACGAGGACCCCTCATGAAGGAGAAGAGAGTATTTACCGGTCGATTGAAGCCGGAAACAGTCAACGAAATATTCGTTCATCTTAGCAAAAAAGCTTTCACTCCTGTTCATAATAAAAAAAAGTCAAATTCGGAAGGTTTTTTTAACCAACTGTTCACGAAGCGCAAAACGCCTGCAGCATTTTTTTTGTTCACATACACGCTCTCAAAGCAAATTGCCTTTAGACACAGACACACGGCTGGTTGCATAAATCCAGGAGGGTGCGGTTTTTTTCCCTAAACAAAGGCATGAATATCCTATGAACGTCGTCCCCCTCTAGGATATAAAAAAAGAAGAAATAAAATGTACCGCCCGCAGCAACACCAACACGGTTAGAGCGCCGAAATGTCACCTATTTTTTTCCTGCCGACGAGACCCCATATTTTCTTTTTATTTATATTTAGTGGAGGGAAGGCTTTTCCACAACCCGAGCGTATTCGAATGAATAAAAGAGCATCAGATTTTATGCTGTCCAGAAGCAGTAGTTCGTTTATGCGAAAATGGATGTATGTATGTATGTATATGTGTGTGTGTGTATGTGTGTCATTTCTTTTCACGAAACAATTTTTCCTCATTTGTTCCCGCTGCAAGATATTAAGTGTGACATAATAAGGGTCGTAACTGTCGAGTTAATATCGCCCTTGACAACGAGCCACTTGAAAAATGCACACGACGATCCTCACGTCCTCCCCTAAGCCGCCACGATTCACCCTCGAGGAATATTAAACTCCCCTTTTGCGCGCTTATTTACAGCGGGACTTGGGGAGACTATTGTAATACCGACCGGCTACTGCTACTTTTGTTCTTCTTTTAAGGGATGTTTTTCTTAAATATTACATTTTCCCCCTATGAATTAAGTATGGCGGCAAGTTAATTTCACGCGTGCCACATCAGTATTATTAGGGATATTTTTAGATGGAATAATACAACAACAACAACAACAACAACAACCCTTTTAATCCACCCTATTGTGGAAAAAGTCGACTCGACAAAATCACGCACGTGACGAGGGTTGATTATAATGGCCGACTGTCAACCCCTTTACTATCTAATAAATGTAGCTTAATGAATTAAATTTGGACGCTCTTTGATTAAATATATATGCTAAAATGGTGTTAATTCTTAAATTTGAACGCTCTCTAATTGACTGTCGAAGCCTAATATTGAATAAAACATTAAACCATTTAAAGCATTATTTCTCCCGTTTCTGGCAATGTCGCTTTTTCCTGAATAATGTGCCGAGATTCACACGTACACACTCGACACGTCATTACTCTCAAACGAGTACTCGTCTCGTATATGATAATTAGATTTAAATGTGTTTTTAAATAAATAAGCGATTAACAAAGGAAAAAACTAACGAAAAAGCGCTCTCCATCGCAGGATTTTTTGGTCATTAGACACGATTATCTGTTTGAACCGAACAGTTTGTGCGCCCACGGTTAAATTATTATTTAAACTATCGTACCTACATAGTCAGTGTAATATTCTAGTTCCTAATTGTTAAACAATAACAAATGAAGAAAGAAATCTATAAAGCTAAAGTTGTTGTTTGCGAGGAAGTAAGTATAAAATAAATGGCATTGGTGACGGTTTATATTCAAAATCTATCTTGGATATAATAAATGTTTAGTTTAGGTTGGCGTCAATTTCAAAAGAAAATAGAAAATGTTGTAGGAAAACGCATTAATTTCCTCGCCTCGGGGGCGTTCGTGTGTCATACACGCGTGTTCCTTTTGATCTTTCGTTGGCTCAGCTCCATTTCACTTAAAAACGCAGCTCCATGAGGGCGGCGACGGCAACGGCTCGTGTTATTTCTTATGCAAGTAAATTTGTACGCGTGAAAGCCACCAATCCATCCCCCTCTCCCCACACACATTCAAGTAGCGACGGGAGTTCAAAAAGTCCAAGCGCATCAATTTCGAACCTTTGATCTGACAAGAGTTAAAAATTACTTACTGCACGGTTAGCTGTACTAATTTTGATTTTTAGTTACCTATTAGAAAAAATTGTTATTTAAACACAAAATTAACCCGAAAAGTTTACATCGGCACGTACGCAAGTATTTTACATCTCTTTCGAGTGAAATTAAATTTTCCAAGAACGTTCGCAAAATCTATCCCGTCCTGACAAAAAAAACAGGAGAGGAAACAAGAACTGAAAAAGAAGAAGCGATGAATTTTCTTTCCTTTTTGCTCCTGTAATGGCTTTTTTATTAAATCTTTTAAAAAGCGAGCCATTAGAAGGGGATTAGGGTGGGGATTGTGGAAAGGACGAGCCGAGCAGGGGGTTAGTGCAACCACCCCCTAATTAAATTGCCTCTAATTGGTGAAAAAAAGTGAAAAAATTTTCCCTTAATGAAGTTTGTTTTACTACGAAGCACATCGACCGGAGAAGGCTCTCGATTATTCAAATAATTGACTTTTATCGGAAGCCTTAGTAGACGCATGGTTGCCAAAGTGTTTCCAAAAATTCGGAAGTGGGATTTTCATTATATAAAATAATCTTTACGTTCTTAATGAAAAATCTGGGGCTCGGACTCCCTTTTCACCCTCTACCGTTTAAACTGAGATTAAAATTAGAGAAATTCTTTATCCAGGACCGGTCTGCCGGACGGGTTAATTTGTAAAAACCCATCCAGAGAGGAAGTAATCGACTCCACTTAATCACCCTAATGAATCGTTAAGGTGCGGACGTGGAGTTCGCAGAATTAATGCACCAGAGGCTCGTCGTCGATTCATTTTCTGTGGGAGGGGGTGAGTTCGAGGGTTGTTCTGCGCGATTTGGAAAGCGGTCCGGGTAATTAAACCACCCCCTTCTCAGCAAGGGGGTGGATTTGAGGTGAAACTGACTTGCGAGGAGACGAATCCGCCGCTATTGCTTTGTGGCCAATAATATAATTTGTCTTCTCAGAATTTATGTGGTTGAAATCCAGATGAGGAGAAATATATAATACACATAGGGGAGAACAGACAGGAAGAATAGGGAAATACACCAAAAACGTAGCTTAATTAGTGCAACATTTGAAGGAAAATTGTTCTGGAAAAAAATCACTATAGTCCTCTGTGTATAAAAGTTTTCTGGGACTACAATGCCAGTTATGTCGCTTCCAGGACCGACTTCAACTCTCTCCATTATTATTTATCGATACGGATATGAGTGCGGTTTGAGTCAATCCTATTGGCTGCCGTAATCATACTGCGAGAGGTCCTCCATCGCATAAAACGATCGACTGGCTCGGAATTAACTGCTGGTAACTTTTAATTTGGTTTTAGCTTGCAGCCACAGAACGGGCGGCCGCCGACCCACAAACGANCCCTTGACAACGAGCCACTTGAAAAATGCACACGACGATCCTCACGTCCTCCCCTAAGCCGCCACGATTCACCCTCGAGGAATATTAAACTCCCCTTTTGCGCGCTTATTTACAGCGGGACTTGGGGAGACTATTGTAATACCGACCGGCTACTGCTACTTTTGTTCTTCTTTTAAGGGATGTTTTTCTTAAATATTACATTTTCCCCCTATGAATTAAGTATGGCGGCAAGTTAATTTCACGCGTGCCACATCAGTATTATTAGGGATATTTTTAGATGGAATAATACAACAACAACAACAACAACAACAACCCTTTTAATCCACCCTATTGTGGAAAAAGTCGACTCGACAAAATCACGCACGTGACGAGGGTTGATTATAATGGCCGACTGTCAACCCCTTTACTATCTAATAAATGTAGCTTAATGAATTAAATTTGGACGCTCTTTGATTAAATATATATGCTAAAATGGTGTTAATTCTTAAATTTGAACGCTCTCTAATTGACTGTCGAAGCCTAATATTGAATAAAACATTAAACCATTTAAAGCATTATTTCTCCCGTTTCTGGCAATGTCGCTTTTTCCTGAATAATGTGCCGAGATTCACACGTACACACTCGACACGTCATTACTCTCAAACGAGTACTCGTCTCGTATATGATAATTAGATTTAAATGTGTTTTTAAATAAATAAGCGATTAACAAAGGAAAAAAACTAACGAAAAAGCGCTCTCCATCGCAGGATTTTTTGGTCATTAGACACGATTATCTGTTTGAACCGAACAGTTTGTGCGCCCACGGTTAAATTATTATTTAAACTATCGTACCTACATAGTCAGTGTAATATTCTAGTTCCTAATTGTTAAACAATAACAAATGAAGAAAGAAATCTATAAAGCTAAAGTTGTTGTTTGCGAGGAAGTAAGTATAAAATAAATGGCATTGGTGACGGTTTATATTCAAAATCTATCTTGGATATAATAAATGTTTAGTTTAGGTTGGCGTCAATTTCAAAAGAAAATAGAAAATGTTGTAGGAAAACGCATTAATTTCCTCGCCTCGGGGGCGTTCGTGTGTCATACACGCGTGTTCCTTTTGATCTTTCGTTGGCTCAGCTCCATTTCACTTAAAAACGCAGCTCCATGAGGGCGGCGACGGCAACGGCTCGTGTTATTTCTTATGCAAGTAAATTTGTACGCGTGAAAGCCACCAATCCATCCCCCTCTCCCCACACACATTCAAGTAGCGACGGGAGTTCAAAAAGTCCAAGCGCATCAATTTCGAACCTTTGATCTGACAAGAGTTAAAAATTACTTACTGCACGGTTAGCTGTACTAATTTTGATTTTTAGTTACCTATTAGAAAAAATTGTTATTTAAACACAAAATTAACCCGAAAAGTTTACATCGGCACGTACGCAAGTATTTTACATCTCTTTCGAGTGAAATTAAATTTTCCAAGAACGTTCGCAAAATCTATCCCGTCCTGACAAAAAAAACAGGAGAGGAAACAAGAACTGAAAAAGAAGAAGCGATGAATTTTCTTTCCTTTTTGCTCCTGTAATGGCTTTTTTATTAAATCTTTTAAAAAGCGAGCCATTAGAAGGGGATTAGGGTGGGGATTGTGGAAAGGACGAGCCGAGCAGGGGGTTAGTGCAACCACCCCCTAATTAAATTGCCTCTAATTGGTGAAAAAAAGTGAAAAAATTTTCCCTTAATGAAGTTTGTTTTACTACGAAGCACATCGACCGGAGAAGGCTCTCGATTATTCAAATAATTGACTTTTATCGGAAGCCTTAGTAGACGCATGGTTGCCAAAGTGTTTCCAAAAATTCGGAAGTGGGATTTTCATTATATAAAATAATCTTTACGTTCTTAATGAAAAATCTGGGGCTCGGACTCCCTTTTCACCCTCTACCGTTTAAACTGAGATTAAAATTAGAGAAATTCTTTATCCAGGACCGGTCTGCCGGACGGGTTAATTTGTAAAAACCCATCCAGAGAGGAAGTAATCGACTCCACTTAATCACCCTAATGAATCGTTAAGGTGCGGACGTGGAGTTCGCAGAATTAATGCACCAGAGGCTCGTCGTCGATTCATTTTCTGTGGGAGGGGGTGAGTTCGAGGGTTGTTCTGCGCGATTTGGAAAGCGGTCCGGGTAATTAAACCACCCCCTTCTCAGCAAGGGGGTGGATTTGAGGTGAAACTGACTTGCGAGGAGACGAATCCGCCGCTATTGCTTTGTGGCCAATAATATAATTTGTCTTCTCAGAATTTATGTGGTTGAAATCCAGATGAGGAGAAATATATAATACACATAGGGGAGAACAGACAGGAAGAATAGGGAAATACACCAAAAACGTAGCTTAATTAGTGCAACATTTGAAGGAAAATTGTTCTGGAAAAAAATCACTATAGTCCTCTGTGTATAAAAGTTTTCTGGGACTACAATGCCAGTTATGTCGCTTCCAGGACCGACTTCAACTCTCTCCATTATTATTTATCGATACGGATATGAGTGCGGTTTGAGTCAATCCTATTGGCTGCCGTAATCATACTGCGAGAGGTCCTCCATCGCATAAAACGATCGACTGGCTCGGAAATTAACTGCTGGAACTTTTAATTGGTTTTAGCTTGCAGCCACAGAACGGGCGGCCGCCGACCCACAAACGAACTCCTTTATTATAAATAAACGTAAAAAATCGTCATCTTTTTTTTAAAGATTAAGACAACATCGAACGAGTCATTGGAGCGCCGAGCGTTCCTTGAAGAAGTCCTTTCTAGGTGCAGGGCCCCCCCATTAAGTCAACTGCATCTCGTATTTTTCTTCTTTGAGCGGCACAATTAAGAGGATTTAACCATAACTGGCATTGCCCGTCTTCTTGTCGTCTCATATATTATTATGCAATTACCATTCCTACCTTTTTCAATGTAATTAAATAGAAGAACGACACTGTTCTCTGGGAAAGTTTTTCCCTCGTTTTGACGTTTTCTTTTTCGCTTCCATAGGAAGATTAAACTTGTCTTAATAAAAGAGGCTTAAATAATTCAAAGTTTTCCGCTCCCTCTCTATCCCCTTCTCCCTTTCGTCTGGCTTCATTCTTCTTCGCTGCAACGAACAAACTTTCCACAAACTTATTTGAATCGAATTAAAGGCAGCCAGCAAGGGGATGATGGGCGGTCGACCGAAACTGTCCAACCCTCCCCCTCTGGGGTTATATTATTTAATTTCCATCACGAAAAGTTTTCCGCGACTGTAATCCTTCGCGTTTTCCCCAAGAAAGTGTCTTTTCGCGTTAATTGGAAACGCGAGAGGATTTATCATAAATTTATTAAAATTGCGCCCTTGTTCAACCTCCAGTTAAGGTTCGATAAAAGTAATCTTTATGGCGAGTATTGGAGCGACTCGGGTCGGGCGTAGATAAAATTGAATTAAGCAGCAAAAGGGTGTAAGGCTTTTATTATGCAAATTTACGACCAGGATCTGTATTCTTAAACAAGTTGAAAGTGGATAATGTTGAAAAAATATCTTGGTCCATTGTGCGTATAATTTCATGTATATTTCATAAAAACTTGTCCTTTAGGTATCTAAAATAATAATGCTAAATTTTTTATTCTTTTCAGAGCTCAGATGCCAGTTCGGTGATCTTTCCTTCAGCGCCATCGACGCGCAAACACGAATTTCCGGGGGCTCTGCCCCCGAGTCTGCCTCAAGGTTTGCCCCATGGACCCGGCAGTAGTCCGGTTCCAGCGCCCACGCCGCCCAATTTACCGGCACCCTCGCCCGCGCCGGCACAGCAACCGCCTCATCATCCACCGCAAGCGATACCGTCTGCGGCAGTAGCCCCCGCCCTTGGAGAAAGTGCCTTCATAGGCTTGGGTGCTGTCCAGGCGCAGCCAGTGGTTGTGAAATCGGAAATTGCCGCCACAAAACTACCACCACCTGGTCAAGGTTAGTAAAAAAATAAATTGATTTAAGACAATAAATGGTTCGTTAAGTGACAATAAGGACGAGATAACGACAGCTAAAATGTCTTCTGATTAAAGAACTGTCATTTTAATGGTGTCGAACATGGGCAAGGAGATTTGTAGTGCCCACGCGCGGCTTTGTTACAAAATAACAAGGAGTCTGGTCGATTTGGGCGCAGCCCCAGTCATTTACATTGATTTATGGGATCGATAAAACATGATTATGAATTCATTCGATTCGTAGCCGGTCGTGGCGGCGCTTTACCTCTCTTCTTTCTTTTGTTTTTCATACCATTGTTGCCACTTGTTATTAATTGTACTTGTCTTTGTATTTGCTTTTTTCACTGTTGATTTATTCTACTTCTTTATGCGTTTATATTGTTATTTTATCGGTCAAAGTCTAGTTGTACCCGGAGTTCCTGCTGATCGAACGAAGCTCGTTTAATGGGTTGCATATTTCGCAAACGTCGAACCGCATAAATTATCAACGTTCGTTGTTTTTAATAGGTTCCAAGCAAGATGAAAAAAACAAATGATAAAAACATAGTTGGTTGCTCGACTAAATTATGGCCTCTCTCGCTAATTAAAACGATAAAAAAGGGCCGTAGAAATTACGTTATTTCGTAACATTAAACGGAATTTACTGGCAATCGTCTGTGTAATCGATGATGATGATAATGATGATGGGAAGGTTTTATTCGTCTTTTTGTCAATGTTTACTTCTTGCAGAGTGATGAGAATTAATGTAATTTTATTGTTTATTTCTGTTTTATTTTTAATACATGGAAACATCAACGACAAGTCAAGGTTAATTTTGTTAAATCTAAAAAATGTTCGTGTTCATTTTTCTAGATATTTCGGCTCCCACTCCTTTGGTGTCAGCAGTAGCTCTTCAGCCGCCTGCAGCTCCTTTGTCCTCGATGCCACCCACGACGGCGCCCGTTCCGCCTCCAGTTGCCGCGCCTGCAGCACATCTTCATCCTTCTGCCGCTTTAGATCCAGTTGCACATGCAGTTGGCCGTACTGACAGTCCTGCAGTAGCGACCTCTGCCAATGCCGCTGTCGCTCCAAGTCCAGGACAGTATCACCATTCTTATCAGGTCAGATTCATTAAAACTAATAACGCTAACTCTTTTGATTAACCGAATATATTTTTAGCCACTTTATACTCCATACGCTTATCCTTCGACCTTCCCGAGCTCCGTCCCCCATACCCGTCTCGGCCATCATCTACTACTGTGGCCACCACATTGCAGGGCCAGCAGCCGCCCTCGACAGTTAGCCAAGCGCATGTGGCTAATTCTAATATTCATCCTACTCCTGGAGTACCACCAATCATTAATTCTTCCAATGGAAGTCATCATCTTCACGAACCATCGCAGTCCTCCTCCAAGTCATCTTCTGCCGCTTCAAAGGTTCCGTTGAGCCCTAGAGGTTCCGAAAATTCCTTGACGACGGTCAGAGAGAGTTATAGGTAACTTTCCATTTATAGAACAAGCATCTTATACGGATTAATTTTAACGGCAATCTTTGGTTAGTAGCGTGACTTCATTGAGTAGGAGTAGTGTGAGAACTACCACTCCCGTTCAAAGTCACTCCGCTTCCTCAACCGTAGTGTCTTCTAGTCAGCCGGCACCTGCCCCCACGGTTTCCCAGCCGCCCACTTTAGCGAAACCATGGGCGACTCCAGCAACCGTTAGTAACCCTACCGCTTCTCTAGCCTCTAGATTAAGGTATACGTGATGGTTTTAGCTAAAAATAAATACTGATTTTTGATTAACAATGTTTAGTCCGGCTCCTCCACGACCTGCACAATCCATGCACGGTGTCTCGTATTCTTCGAACGGTAGTGCACCGTTGTTTGCCCCGCCCCCATTAGCCCCGCCTCCAGTGTCGACGGCCAGCCCCTTGACGCCATCAGTACCGAATACCGCACCTGCCAACCCAAATCCTTTTTCTGCAGAGAGTCTTTTTCAAACCAGTGAGTTGTTTTTTGGTCAATTTTACTAACGTGTTTGAAATCATTTTAATCAAATGTTTTTTGTTTCTTAAAGAGAAACATCCGTTTCCAGATCAGGCGGATATGTTACGCCGCGAGTTAGACAATCGATTTCTGGCTTCGCAAGACCGTGGATTAGGTGTTGCACCGCCTCCTTACCTCAGAACTGAGATGCATCAGCACCAACATCACCACACTCATGTGCATCAGCATACAACGTCTCTTTTGCCACCTCCAGGTGCCTCCGCTTTATACTCCACTCAATTGGTAAGAAAAATGGCATGAAATTTAGACTATAAAGCAGTGATTACAACTTTTGTAAAATTGCTGGCGTACGCCTTTCTAGGTTGCCTGCCCTTTTTTAACTGTTAATTTTCTTTTAGCCTTTATCTCCAATGGACAGGTTGGCTAGAAGAACTCCGAGCAGTGTGAGTATATTTTAAATTATTAATGCCCAAATGTTTCATGTCCGTTACATGGGACGCACGATTTCTAAGCAACACACTGCATCTTTCATAGCAATTTTGCAAGTGTTTGGTTTTCATTTCTATATAGGGTGTAAAAAAAGAGTGTACAAAAATTTAGGGAGTGATAGTATTGCTTAAAATAAGAAAAAAAGTTCCTAAAAACATATATTCGCAAATGCTTCCAAAGGGAGTTACGGCCCTTCGAAGTTGGCCCCCAAGAAATGATTTTTATTTAATATCCCAGGTACCGTTCGAGACACAGCGATGCAACTTCGCGTATGATTTATTATTAATAAGAGTGACTATTCTACAGTATTAGTCAAAACTAATTTCAATTATAGACGTGCGAAACCGAAGGGGGCAAAAGTACATAAATGAAACATACCCATCTTCGGTACCGCACGCCAATAATTGAAATTAGTTCTAACTAATACTGTAGAATAGCAATCCTTATTAATAATAAATCGGACGTGAAGTTGCATCGCTGTGTCTTGAACGGTTCCTGAAATATTAAATAAAAACCATTTCTTGGGGGCCACCTTCGAAGGGTTGTATAGCTCCCTTAGGAATTTGCGGACATATGTTCTAGGAACTTTTTTTCTTATTTTAAGCATAACTATCACCCCCTAAATTTGTATACACCATTTTTTTACACTCTGTATATTTCGGTTTATTTTTAATAAATGTGAGTTTTCAGTTTAAAGATATTCCCAAATTGGGCGGCGTAGATTCTCCATTTTACCGACAAGGTTTGGGAGTTCCCGGTTATCCTGGATACAATCCTGGTTTAATTGGACATCCAGGTTTGACCACTGGACCGACGCCATTTGTGCCACCAACTCATTTGGCTACCTTCCAACCAAAGGTAAGTTATACTAAATATATTACAACGGCCGCATTTGACACGTTTAACAACTTTCGCAGTTTTAAGCTAAATGTATGTTGTATGTGTAGTTTTATTCATGCAGTTAATTCATCATTATTTTGTCCCAATCGAAAGCATGCTAATTGCATGCTATGTTGCTCTAATGCTTGTCCTTAATGCTTTTCTCTCTTTTTTCACAGTCGCTGACCCCTCAAGATCCTACAAAACCCAAGCTCATGGTACGTAACATCATCGTAATCTATGTATTACCATAGAACATTTCAATCTTACAACTTTTCCTTAAAACACACCCTGTATTCTAATTTACAGAAAACAGGAAAATGGAACGCAATGCATGTGCGAGTGGCTTGGGAAATCTATCATCATCAACAAAAATCAGGAGATGCCAAAGGCTCACTCAATTCTATGACCCCTAAACCTGGGGTTCCGAGTACTGCTGACCTGCTGCGAGCACCTTCGCACCTCTTCTCACCGGGTCTTCACTCTAGACCTCCAGAATTAACTCCATATCCTCCTCCCGGTACGTTGAGCGGACATCGTCCAGTAGGATTTGAACAGCCCGGAGGGCATCATCCAGGAAGTTTATTTGCGGCACCGCCAGGTTCACTAGGTTTTATAAAAATTTTATTCAAATAATTTGTTGTCTATTGTAAATGACTTTTATAGGAAAGTCACCTTTTTCGAATGCATCGTCAATGTCACCTTTTACAAGATACGGAGCGGGTCCATTAGGTTCAGGAACACCATCACCCTTTTCTATGTCTCCTTTTGGCACAGCCGCGTCACGTGACGCCGCTCATTTGGGATTGTCGCCTCTCCATCACGATCCGTGGAGGACAATGCCAAGGAGTATTCCTGGGTATCCCCCCACAGTCAATCCCTTGCCACCCACTTTGCCTGGTAGATTTATATATATTTTTAAAGAATTTGTATCATTAATCGTGTTTGTTTGTAGGTTTACCTCCAGGTCCTGCACCTTGGACTCTTAAACCTGACCCGGTTATGGAACAAAGAGAACGGGAGGCAAGAGAAAGGGAGGAACGGGAAAGGGAGCGATTAAGGAGAGAAAGAGAGGAACGTGAAAGGCGCGAAAGGGAGGAGAAACAGCGACGCTTAGAACAGGTAGTTTTCATAATTGAATTTTTATTTATAAGAGGTGGTATAAAATAACTTCTTTGACAGCAACAACAAGAACGTGAAAGAGAACGTCGCGAAAAAGAGCGCCGGGAAATGGAACGTCGAGAAAACGAAAGACGAGAACGCGAACGCGAGATGCTGCTACACCAGCAAAGAATGGCAGCTGCGGCAGCTGCTGAAACTGCTGCTAAACAAACCATGCCCACACAGGTAATACGGGATCGATCACCCCTAAGAAATGGCCAATCGGAAGTTAATGATATTCGAATAAAAGAAGAGCCCAGACCTATAGTCAAGGAAGAAGATATATTATCGAGAACCACAGATTCTAGGTAAGCATTTGCTTAAGTATATGAAAACATTCAAGCATAAAAAATCACAGGTATCACCCTTATTTGCGACATCCGAGTTCTCTTCAACCGCCTCCACAGTCAGCCTTAGATCGAACACGTATGCTAGCTCATACAATGGCACCTCATTATCCGCCACCTGCGTCTCATTGGCCTCCTACCACGATGGCATCGGATGCATTTTATCGTTACGGCTACAATCCCTTAATAGAAACAATGAGGCCGTTAGACGAAAGAGCAGCGGCCGCGGCTGCAGCTGCCAGTTACTATAACGCTTATGGGGCTGCAGCCGCAGCAGCGGCACACCACCAACAACAGTTGAGGTTAGTTTTATGATAGGCACAAGTGACGAACATAACGAAAGGTTTGTTTTTAGGCCGAAGGATCCATCGCTCATACATTTACGGGGAGGGCCCGGTCCTCCGCCCCCTGTGCACAAAATAAGCGGTACACCGCCCACAGATATGCACAAAAAGGAGGAGCCCCGATAGCAAAAGGATAAACAAAGAGCGATTAGTCGATTCTCATTGAACTTATAATTTTAGATGTAGGAATGATTGTATCGTGATGATATCAGAGACGAATTTAGGGAAACAGTTGTACTAATTGTGAGGGCCTGACTTTTTAATTTTTGTGAGTCGAATTCTTGAACAACTTTGGCGAAAACACTTGAAAGAACTTATCAATGGATTTTTGACCTTGGTGAGGCCTATTTCACACGATTTATGATCTCAATCGCTAAATCCTAATCAAAAAAAATAATAAAAAGTAAAAGGAACTTTTTAATTTGTATAGCGGCGAGTTCCTATGATAAGCATATTTTTTAATAAATCTAGGATTATTTAATTGATCGCAATACATGTAGTCGGATTCGCTTGTCTTTCAGAAAGGGGGGATGAAATCGGAGAAAGCTTTTTTAAAAACAAAACAGTACAAATTTTGGTTAATCCCCCCTCTCTAATATTTCAATCGTAATGGCCCTAATCGTCCCAATGGAGCGCACGTAACATTTATCCCTTGTGTTCATTAAGCTACTAGCAACTATTTGTAAGTTGTAAACGTGTATTTTAGGTGCCCCCCTCCCCCCCCCAAAAAAAAAAGTGAGAAAGAGAATGGCGGTAGTTTGAATTCGCGGATTTCCATATTATGAGATTTTGGAAAATCCTCGTGTTCCCGCCTAGTTTTTGTTTTTTCGTCTTTCAACGGTATTGTCGTAGCGAAAAAGTTGTAAATATTGTAATTTTCACACACACATATACACATGTCTTTCTCCATCCTCCGTGCGAAGCTTATGTGAAATGTAATATACTTACGTGAACTTAATTTTTATTTATTTGTAAATAATTCGTTTTTATATTATTATATATAGGTAATTTATTTATTAAGACTGATGATGATGTATCATCCTTTTTCTAGGCGTTTTATTTTGAAATAGGCATTTCTTTTTAACTAATTGTCAATAGTCAAGTTTTTTTTATTAAAAAAATTGTTTCACTTGTTATAAAATCAATAAATTATTATTTAATTGTTATTTTTTTATTTGGCTTTAAGAAATTTTATATTTGTGTCTTGTGCGTCGCCCAAATCTCAATGTTAAATCAATTGTAGTTTGATGTTAAGCGTTAAGTCCGTACAAAATGGACCAAAAAGAAAAACGTGTAATTTTTTATATAAACGTACGGATAATGCAATAAATTTCACCTACTGCCATCTAGTTTTTCCATTAGTTTAGTCTTAAAAGAAAAATCAAAACATGTATAAAATCTTAGTCATTGTGGACCAAAATTATTTTAAATAACACGGGTGACGCGCAACAATGTTCTACTTTATTTTACAGTCAAAATACTCACTAAGAAATGTAGTTTGTGTCTCTCAATTTAATTAGAAAAACGAAAACACCAAGGCTCGGATCATTAACTGATCCGTTTTCATAATTTAGTGCCATGTTTTTTCTTTCAATTTAAAATATTCGATTAGTAAACAACAACTATGAAAATTGGCAAATATTCAAAATCATTTCGTTAGAATTGAGGAACTGGAATTTCTCATCACATAATTAAAAACTGTTTACTAATTGAATATTCCTTTGTGACAAAGATTAGGCTTCATTTTATGGGCCTTGGTTTTTAGCAGTATAGTAATATTCAATTATATCAATAAGAAATCTGTAACCTGTGAAAAAGTTCCAGAGTTCTTATACCGAAGAACATCTTAAAACAAAAACAAACAAATTATAAACGCGTGTAAATACTCTTCGCCTTTTTAAAATTATATAGATAAAGAAATTATACTGTGCTCCCTAAGTGTTTGTTAGAAAAGAAGAAAAAAACAATTTTTTATGTGTAATGACGACTTTTCTTGTACAAGTACAAGTGATTGTAAGATATGAAATAAATATTGTTTCTATAAATAATAGAAACATTTAGTCATATTCTAATGGGTTTTCTTTATCTTTCCTACTCTTTGAACAAACTCCTTTTATTCGTTTTGCAAGTATATACATTAACAAAACAATAACAACCCACTGTGTGGTGATTTTGCCAAGATGCAACTTATATTTACACTTTTGACGCTTATGGCCTACACGCAACTAAAGAAACTTTACTTCCTGTACCACATTTGCAATGTGTTATACCTCTTGATTTTCTTTTGAAGCTGTAAGACTCCATACATAAGAGCTTCTGCTGTTGGAGGACATCCAGGTACATAAATATCAACTGGAACAATACGATCACAACCTCTACAATTCCAATTTTAGTAAAAAAATAATAATAAAAAGATTAGGTCTAACCTACCTAACTACCGAATAAGAATAATGGTAGTAACCTCCACCATTTGCACAGCTGCCCATTGAAATTACCCATCTTGGTTCAGGCATTTGATCATAAACTTTTCTTAAAGCAGGAGCCATTTTATTTGTTAGAGTACCGGCTACTATAATACAATCAGATTGACGTGGAGACGCTCGAAACACCACACCATATCTAGAATATATCTTATTTAATATACCTCTATATTTTATTGAAATGTTAATTTATACCTGTCCATATCATATCTTGGTGCAGCAATATGCATCATTTCAACAGCACAACAGGCTAAACCAAAAGTAAGAGGCCACAAAGAGCCCTTGCGTCCCCAATTCAATAGATCATCTAATCTGGCCAAGGCAAATTCAGCTAAATTACTTGTATTTTGAAATGGAGAATATGGTTTGTATTTCTCAGTAGCTTGTAGAGATGTTTGATTAGCCTGATCTTGAACTGGAGTAGTCGAATGGTCTCGTTTTTTAAATGGCACACTACTGAAACTGCCAACTAGTGTTCTGAGTAATACTGGATTGTTCAGAGCCTCTTTAACTGGAACTGCAGTGCTCCGCAACATCTGGAAATTGTTGGTTAGAATCTTACCATAGACAGTTTTTTCCTTATGAAATTATAGAATATAATATCGTACTCTTAGGGATTTTTACGATTGTAAACATTTGTTCATACCTTTTTTATTTATTTATATTTTAAACTTGAAAATTTTTACGTAATTAATAAGCCTTTCAAGATGGCGGAGCTCAAAGAGACATAGATTACAGGTTTCTGTAAGTCCAATTTTTGACAACAGTGTAAATAGTTGCCTTATGTTGTTGGTAACCAAACATACACCAAAAAATATGAAAAATCTAAAGGCAGTTCCACACATAATTTAAAATTTCAAACTTTTTTAGCTGTTTTGTACTAATATACCGGGCGTCCAGGCGAACATTGGATATGGGAAATTAACATGGGAAATCGTTTTTTTTTTTGCGCCTGCACGGGTTATCTAATTTGAAAACTTTTACATGGAGGTCATAGTACTCAAGACTGACTATCATTCGATATGTTTTTCAGTCTTCAAGTTAGAGCCGTTTTGGCTCAAAATGCCTCCAAAATTCAAAAATTTGAATACCCCTCGGAATTGTTCGAGGCCGCGATTGGTCAGAATCAACGTCAAAATTAAAGCGGAAATAAACAAACACAGAACTACCAACACCAAAACGTAAAAATTCCTTATCATATGAATTTTCCCTTTTTGCTCATTTTTAAGCAATTTTTAATTTATTTATGAGTTAATCCAGTGAAAAATCTACGGAAAACCCGAGGATATTTATCATCTGTGATCTGCTTTGATGTCCTCACAGTAAGTAAACAACTTTCTTATTATAACCTCAAATTCCACGATTGACCGGTAGTTTTGAAATTTTATTAAATTTATTCAATTTTTCGGTTGATTTGCTATTTTAGCCGGTAATTAGGCCTGGTGACTGACTCACAGTGATAACGAGTAGTGGAAATTAGGACTGGATTGATCAGAATAACATTTTGCCGGTACATTTATCCAGTAACAGGATTTCAAAAGTTTACCGTCCTACTTATGGGCCTTCAAATTGCGATGATACCACTAAATTACGCCTAAAAACATCATCTGAACCCACATATTTACATCGATAGCAGAACTGAATAATCGGTGAAGAGAAAAACAATGGCCTGAGCAGTTTTACTAAGAACTTTTATGTGTGAAGCAACAAAGTATTACATTTAAATACCAATATTTGATCTGATTTATTACTGTTTAATGTGACTGTGTTGTAGGATAATAATTATTTTTACCCAAATGTCCTGATAATAGTTTTTTAACATTTAGAATGGTTACATAAATTGAATTTTTGTAAATCTGCGCTTTACTTCGCAAACCTGGAAAGGTACTTTTGTAAAAAAAGGTAAAATTGTTTTGTTTCTGTTGTTTATTTACTTACAGTTACCTTCCTTGGTTATATAAAAATATACCTATGAACCTATTTGATAAAGTTGCTTGGTAAGTGTAAAAGTAATTGTTGAATTTTCCTAAAACGTCCTATTATTTTCAGATGTTCCCGTTTTTTTTAAAAGAACTAATTCAAATATTTGTAAAAAAAGCGATACAACGAAAAGTAGTCAGTATTTTTTAACCCTTTCTTTCCCAATGACAGTGCATTTTATTACCATTTTACATTTGTGCAGTCCTAGAGCATTTAAATTTGTTTTATTTGTATTTAAATTGTAACTTTCATTGGTTGCAAAAGTTTAGTGGACAAAATATCGAAAATGAAAACAGAAATGAGTCATCAGCTGTAAGTATATCTTCAAATCATTAGGTATGTTCCAACTAGCGCTAGGAACCGTTCGCGAACGGTTCAAAATGATCAACCAACTCAATATTGAATTAATTACTAGTGAATGTCAGTCAGTGTTAAACTGGTTGATCATTTTGAATCGTTCGCGAACGGTTCCAACTGCCAGTTGGAACAGACCTATTAAGTGATCACATATGAGAACTATTTTTCAGAGCAATGGTTCTGAAATTATCCGACCACTAAATCAGAATCGAGCGAATATATTTTCAGATCTTTGTTATAAAGTTTTCAGGAGTGAAATATTTTCCAGTTTTACATGATTTCTTCACACGATGAAACACAACCTGAGACTCCTCCAACTTTAGCAGCAATTTCTCCAAGTTTACCATCTTCACCTCCGCCAAGTTCAACAATATCCGTCGAGGGATCCGTGGACGGGCCCGTCACGGGATCAGTAGATGGGATTGTTAAAGAACGCATCAAAAAAAGAAAAAGAACTACGTAAAATATCAGTAAATGTTGTTATAAAAATATTTCGTTAATTTGTTGCAGCAGAGCTGAACAATTTCTAAAAGATGCGATAAGTCATTATTCCGATCTTAGGGAAAACTGGTGCAAATCCAGACTACAACCAAACACAAAATAAAGGCACATTTCCCATCGGCTTTAGTGTAGAAAAATATACCATTCCCTCTGAAAATGAAGTTTACCAGTTTCCAGGACTAAGACTCAATCGAATTCTCATTTTTTTTTTGTAAACTATAATTCCCGATATATTCCCAATTGGACTGCGACTCGAGATGTTAAAAAAATTACGACTTTTGCCTCCTCTCAAAGTTTTGCTAGGAATGGAGTAGGCATTAATAATTAAAAAAAAATACATCCCTGCTCCATTCCTAGCAACACTTTGAGAAGAGGCAAAACTCGTAATTTTTTTAACATCTCGAGTCGCAGTCCAATTGGGAATATATCGGGAATTATAGTTTACAAAAAAAATGAGAATTCGATTGAGTCTTAGTCCTGGAAACTGGTAAACTTCATTTTCAGAGGGAATGGTATATTTTTCTACACTAACGCCGATGGGAAATGTGCCTTTATTTTGTGTTTGGTTGTAGTCTGGATTTGCACCAGTTTTCCCTAAGATCGGAATAATGACTTATCGCATCTTTTAGAAATTGTTCAGCTCTGCTGCAACAAATTAACGAAATATTTTTATAACAACATTTACTGATATTTTACGTAGTTCTTTTTCTTTTTTTGATGCGTTCTTTAACAATCCCATCTACTGATCCCGTGACGGGCCCGTCCACGGATCCCTCGACGGATATTGTTGAACTTGGCGGAGGTGAAGATGGTAAACTTGGAGAAATTGCTGCTGAAGTTGGAGGAGTCTCAGGTTGTGTTTCATCGTGTGAAGAAATCATGTAAAACTGGAAAATATTTCACTCCTGAAAACTTTATAACAAAGATCTGAAAATATATTCGCTCGATTCTGATTTAGTGGTCGGATAATTTCAGAACCATTGCTCTGAAAAATAGTTCTCATATGTGATCACTTAATAGGTCTGTTCCAACTGGCAGTTGGAACCGTTCGCGAACGATTCAAAATGATCAACCAGTTTAACACTGACTGACATTCACTAGTAATTAATTCAATATTGAGTTGGTTGATCATTTTGAACCGTTCGCGAACGGTTCCTAGCGCTAGTTGGAACATACCTAATGATTTGAAGATATACTTACAGCTGATGACTCATTTCTGTTTTCATTTTCGATATTTTGTCCACTAAACTTTTGCAACCAATGAAAGTTACAATTTAAATACAAATAAAACAAATTTAAATGCTCTAGGACTGCACAAATGTAAAATGGTAATAAAATGCACTGTCATTGGGAAAGAAAGGGTTAAAAAATACTGACTACTTTTCGTTGTATCGCTTTTTTTACAAATATTTGAATTAGTTCTTTTAAAAAAAACGGGAACATCTGAAAATAATAGGACGTTTTAGGAAAATTCAACAATTACTTTTACACTTACCAAGCAACTTTATCAAATAGGTTCATAGGTATATTTTTATATAACCAAGGAAGGTAACTGTAAGTAAATAAACAACAGAAACAAAACAATTTTACCTTTTTTTACAAAAGTACCTTTCCAGGTTTGCGAAGTAAAGCGCAGATTTACAAAAATTCAATTTATGTAACCATTCTAAATGTTAAAAAACTATTATCAGGACATTTGGGTAAAAATAATTATTATCCTACAACACAGTCACATTAAACAGTAATAAATCAGATCAAATATTGGTATTTAAATGTAATACTTTGTTGCTTCACACATAAAAGTTCTTAGTAAAACTGCTCAGGCCATTGTTTTTCTCTTCACCGATTATTCAGTTCTGCTATCGATGTAAATATGTGGGCTCAGATGATGTTTTTAGGCGTAATTTAGTGGTATCATCGCAATTTGAAGGCCCATAAGTAGGACGGTAAACTTTTGAATCCTGTTACTGGATAAATGTACCGGCAAAATGTTATTCTGATCAATCCAGTCCTAATTTCCACTACTCGCTATCACTGTGAGTCAGTCACCAGACCTAATTACCGGCTAAAATAGCAAATCAATCGAAAAATTGAATAAATTTAATAAAATTTCAAAACTACCGGTCAATCGTGGAATTTGAGGTTATAATAAGAACGTTGTTTACTTACTGTGAGGACATCAAAGCAGATCACAGATGATAAATATCCTCGGGTTTTCCGTAGATTTTTCACTGGATTAACTCCTAAATAAATTAAAAAATGCTTAAAAATGAGCAAAAAGGGAAAATTCATATGATAAGGAATTTTTACGTTTTGGTGTTGGTAGTTCTGTGTTTGTTTATTTCCGCTTTAATTTTGACGTTGATTCTAACCAATCGCGGCCTCGAACAATTCCGAGGGGTATTCAAATTTTTGAATTTTGGAGGCATTTTGAGCCAAAACGGCTCTAATTTGAAGACTGAAAAACATATCGAATGATAGTCAGTCTTGAGTACTATGACCTCCATGTAAAAGTTTTCAAATTAGATAACCCGTGCAGGCGCAAAAAAAAAAACGATTTCCCATGTTAATTTCCCATATCCAATGTTCGCCTGGACGCCCGGTATATGAACACTGTCGCAAAATCTAGTACATATTTATTCATTATCTTTTCTTGTATTCTTAAACAAAAAAATACACATAAGCATATCTGTCAAATATAATGTAAAGTGTGTTGCTTACCTTAACAGATTTTAAGAAAATTCTAACCTCAAATTGTTCAACACGTTATAAAATAGTGGAACTCATTTTCATAAAAAAATATATCAATAACTAGTGAAAATGACTAGATTTGCTCGCGCAAAAGGTTCGAAAGCTTCCAATGAAAAATTGCCAGAAGCCGCCACCTCATGGAGTGAAATGAAACAAGGTTTGCTGAATAAAAATAAACAATTGGAAGAGGACAAAGAACGTGAAGAAGCCCTAAAAAGAAGGCAGGCCAACTATAAGGCATTCTTGGACGAAAAGGAGGAAGAGGAAAGTAAGAAAACTTCATGGGCTGACTTTCCTGAATCCAATTCAGTTAATGGAAAAAGAAAATCTAATGGCAATTTTCATTCAAATAAAAAGACTCGAACTGACTCTAGCAGTGGTGATGAAGAATTTGAAGCATTAAAGAGTCAATTAGATAAAATTTTCGATGAAAAAGGAGTATTTCAAGCTGACAACAGTGATGATGAACCTCCAGAAGAAGTTACTGTGAAAGAGAAGCCTCAAGAAGTGGTTATTAAAAAAGTAAAGAAAGTTAAACCAAAATTAAAAATTGTATCTCAAAAGGAAAAACAATCTTCAGATCCAAGCAATGATTTAGAAGATCAGCAAAATAAAAATGAAGTTTTAAGTAAGGACGAGAAAATGAAACTGAAAAAGTACAAGCGATACAGAAAGGAAGTGGAAAAGAAGAAGTTAAAAAAGGCAGAGGAAAAATTAAAAGTAAAACAACAGTCAAAGCAAGAAAGCAATGTTAATAATAACAGTGAGAATAAATCCGAGGTTGGCGAAAAGATTTTGAATGAAGAAGAACTAAAGAAAATTCAAAAAAAGAAAGAAAAATTGGCAAGACAGGCTGATAAAAAAAAAGCATTCAATAAAACTAAATTAGTAAATAATGACAATCAAATAAACAGTCAAAAACCACCTTATCAAAATCTAACTACTGGTTTTTCAAGAAATACACAACCACTGAACAATGATAAAAGAAAGCCTGCAAAAACTAGGGACAACAAGGAACATCAAAGCAGGAAACAAAAACCTGAAACAATGTTCATTAATGGAAAAACTGTAGAAATAGACTACGTTGATGGTTTTCCAGTTAAAAAGGAAGATGCTGAAAGATTAAAGCAGTTAAGAAAAGATATGATCAGTAAAGGATTACCAAGGAGTGAAATCAATATTGCATTAAAATTAGAAAGACGTAAAGCTGAAAAGGCATTTGCAAGAGAAAAGAAAAAAGTAAGTAATTAAAATAAACGAAATTAACTATAATTTATTAAATATTGTTTGTTTAGGTCTGTTTCAAATGCAGAAAATCTGGTCACAATTTATCTGAGTGTCCTGAATTGAACAAGGATCAAGTAGTTGAAACTGCAGGGTCTGGCATATGTTTCAAATGTGGTTCTACCGAACATTCACATTTTGAATGCAAAGTTGTTAAAGGCATGGACTATAAATTTGCCAATTGTTTTATATGTAAGGAACAAGGACACATTGCTAAACAGTGTCCAGATAATCAAAGGGGCCTGTATCCCAAAGGAGGAGCTTGTAAGGTATGTGGAGATGTAACGCATTTGAAAAAGGATTGTCCAAAATATCAGGCTCAACAAGCACAATTGCAAGAGAGTTTAAGTATAGGTACTCTGGATACTGGAAATCCAGAGGATCTTAATGATTATGGAAATCGCAATCACAATGTACCAAAGGTACAAAAACGTATAAATAAAATAATAAAATTCTAAAATCGTACGCTTCCTTTATTCTATCAAATATTTATCCAACATCCAGTTATACTTTACAATCCGCAAAGTCCTTTCTAGAGTTTCATTTCCTTGCTCCTCATTTGCTAAACAATTGTCAGGGTCCCACATGTTCACCAAAGCAAATATATTTCCTTGAAGATCAGGAAATAACCTAGAAACATACGGCAAAAGTGTCGAGGATTGGAGCAAGACATCATGATACTCAGCTTGGAGTGGTTTCCTAAGAAAATCAAATTTATTGCTATCATATTGTAAGTATTTTAATTTTACGCTGTATTCCATCGGACGATAACATTATCTCGAGTAAGATAGTATAAAAGGCCATTCTGACTGTCAACCATTAGACCACTGGACATTCCAAGTTTATTGCCACGATATTTAACCAAAATTGTTAAATTATCACTTGGTTCTGCCTAAAAATAAATGTTTATGAAAAATCTCTAAGAGAATTTAACAAAGTTTACTTGCAACTCTTCTGGAATTGCTTGAATGTCCAAGGAATAGACCTCTAATGAGTCTTTGGAAGTGAAAAACATCACACTATCACCTTTATTGATGGTTAAAAAGTCTCCATTAATAGGTTTCAAACTCGTTTGAAGACTATTTTGCAAAAGTTGGGCACGCACGCATTTTAAGTTCTTTAAATAACACACTAGCAGCTCATTTTCACCAACACTTCCAATAAAAGCCCTGTGATCTCCAATTTTAGTACCATTTTCCACAACTAAACTATTTAAACGATTCCTGTCCACTTCAGCCAGGTCAATAAGTTCATTCTCAATAAATCTATTGTGTAACATACTGTACATCATCACTTTAGCAGGACAAAACTGATTTCCTTGATCAAGAATCCATAATTTGGATTTTACTCCTTCTTTTGCCAGAGAAACGGCGTTCTGCAATTCCTTGCAATCGGCCCACATTTGACCTTCAATAGGTAATTGCATTCTTGAAAGATTAAAAAACTAATATTTGTATTTTAAATAGTAATTTATTTAGCTCACCTGCTTTTTAGAATTACATTATCTTTCCAGGGTAATTCCACTAAAGTGGGATGAGAAATGTTATTCTGGCATGTGGACCTGGGAATGGCCAAAAAGGCTCTGTTGAAGTAAATTAATATATCATTAACGTAAAAAGTATTTTTATTAATGCCAAAAGATTCTAATTTATCCAAATCTATACAATGCATTTGGAAAAGAATGTGAAAAAAAATCATAATTATTAGAAACAACTTCATTACTGCTCGAATATATCTAATTTACTGCGACATTCGCTTATGCAAACTAAAGAATAATAGCTGAAACACGCATTTTTCGAATCAGCAATAAAACAAAACATAGTTCTTCAATTTTTTATTTAACAGCAGGAAAATTTAACCAATGGTCTTGACCATAGGATAAAGAGCCACTGTGGCGCCCAAACATCCATGAGTGCCAGCAATATAATCGTGAAAATTGCTCTCAATAATCCATAAGACTTTTCCCCAACCAGGTACCACTTGAGTAGCCAGCCTGCAGTCTCCTCCTCGTTGAACCAAACTAAACTTCGCCCCATCAAATATATCGTCTGATTTCCATAGGTAAATATCTGATTGCCCTTTATATCGAAAAAAAATTCCTTCTCCATTATCAGTACCCAACAAGACCATTTGGGTTCCAACAGGTTTACTTCCAACATCCAAAATTGCTCCTGAAACTTCTCCGCTCTGAAGGCAAGAAGTTTTAATTGAAAACAATCGAGGCGATGACAGATAACTGAAGTAAACTACATTTCCTGTAGATTTTCTTGCTAATTGTACGTAAAGAATATCTTTTACTCCACAGTTCACTGACACAGCACGAGGTAATACTACTCGGTATCCAGTACTTGTTAACAGGTTTAAGACAATTATAGCGCCGGCTCCTGCATCTGATATGTATGCAAAAGGCATTCCTTCCGACGAATAGTCTACCAAAATGTATTGCAATCTACTGTTGTCTCCTAAGAGATTCTCCAAATTAATTACTGATAAAATTTCTCCAGACGATGCATTGAAACCCCAAATTTTCGCTGAACATCTTCTAATGGGTTGTTCCAAAGTATTTACAATACCCAAATCCAGAATCCACAGTCTTTCGAACGGATCCATGAACAAATCTATTGCATTTTGTATTGATTCGCAATTTCCCTCTTCCTGAAGGGTCCAACTTGGAAATGGCTCTAAAAGAACTTTTCCATTGGAAGAAGTTAAGTTAAATTTTGCCAAAGAGAAAGGTACTCCAGGTCTATATCTTGGAAGGAGCAAGAACGCGGTATCGTGGAAAAATTGCATTCTAGTGGCTATAACGTTTTTAGAAATATATCTTCCAGTGGAAGTGTAAATATTCTTAGTACTACAACATGGAAATTGAAGATCTGAACCGGAAAGTTTTAACTGGATTCCATAGGGAAGTTTTTCTGCCATGGATATGGTGCCGCAGCTCAAAAGAATGAAGTAGATGGGCAGCATTGTCTAGAAAATATTTGTTTTACTCAAGTTACTTAAATGTTTGTGCTTACTTACCATTGAAATTGCGGTGCTGTGATGGTTGACGATCAGAAAAATTTATATTTAACATAGTAAGAGTTTGTTTTTGATTAAATGTACTTGAATAATATCAATATTTAGGGTTAAAAATGATATTTTCATGATTCTCAATGTGGTTGAGCGTGAATGTTCGTGCCGATTTTTAATAATTTTTCTTCGTTTCCTCGTTCTAGAACCGCCCTTGAATATACCAAGTGATTCATTCTATTAAAATAAAAAATACTAAGCAGTACAATCGCCTATAAATATTAAACTGCATCATTTAAAATTAATACATTGTTTTGTTGTTTACATGCTTTTTCGCAAGAAATCTGATGACATTGGGTTTGCATCGCAATTACATATTTTACTTTCATATAGTGATAAAGAGCGATTTTGGGGCGTGGCAACACCGGGTTGTTGAGCCTCGCCCGCTGCGGTTGAACTTTTAAAATAATTGAGACATTTTTCTTTTTAAGTTAATTTATAAACCACTACAAATGTATTATTAAATGTTGAGTAACATATTGTTTATTATATTGACTACAACTGTTGAATATGATTTTCCAAATGAAAATAACGCGTATAACAATTAATAAAAAAAAATCTCATAAAATTTTAAAAATAGTACCAACGAGTTGGTCACCAGGTTCGAATTTACAAAACAATCACTGTTGAAGGTTAAAATCAGGTCAAAACCCGAACAGTTTTAAATTCAAAACAATTTCAAATATATTTAATAAATTCCCTCCCTTATTTAAACAATTAATTATCTATTCATTCTAGTGTCTAGTGTAGTCATGAAAAAGCTTTTTCTCATAGTGTTAAACGCATTTTACACCCTGTGTAGAGCGCAAACCGAGACAATCGAGTGGTTAGGAGGAAATTTTGAAATATCGAATCAAGAAGTGAAAAATAACCTTATATTCAAAGGATGTTTTGTTTCCAAGAATGCTATCGCTACCAGAGCACAAATTTACAAAGATGACATCTTCGTAGCCTTACCTAGGTATAAACCAGGAGTACCCGCTACTTTGGCGAAGCTTGCGTTCAAGTCCCAAGACATGGAAACAGTATTAATTCCATATCCAGATTTAGGAAGTCAAGAAGAAGGTACAAATGGTTGTTTGCAAAATGTGGTTGACATCTTCGTGGATCCGCACGGGATCTTATGGGCCTTAGATGTTGGCGTAGTCAATACCATGGAAGACCCCGTTAGAATGTCCCCTCCTAAAGTAATAGGATTTCAATTGGATACTGGAATGAAACTGAAGACTATCGATTTGTCTGGACTAGTCGTTCAAGGATCCAGATTACAGTACTTATTTGTGGACTATGGAAAAGATGGAAAACCGTTTGTTTATATTCTGGATGCAGCAACAAGATCCATTTTGGTATACGATGTGTCAAGCGACAAAGCCTACAGATTAATGTTGCCAAAAGCAATGACCAAATCAAGAAAAGATGTGCTTTATGGTGCTTTATTACGGAAAAGCAACGGTGATAACATCTTAATATTCACCTACTTGTCGGGACAAAGAATATTTTCAGTTAGAACTGAAAGTATTAGAGCAGGTGCTCCAGGAGGTCAAATAACCGATTTGGGAGTCAAAAACGGAAAAATCGTTCTTCTTGGCACAGATGGGGGTGCAGTGGCTTTTTATAGACACGAAGGCAAGCCTGAAATTTATAGATGGAATGCAGACAACTGTACCACCTTGTTTCCCGGAGGAGAACTGGTTTATACATCTCCAAGCTGTTATTTAGCTACTCAAGTGTTACCGGATAGTGTCGGTGGGCTAATGCGAGTTTTGGAAAGTAATTTTCCAGATTTCATTAAAGGACATGTAGGTTGCGGAGTGAGTCAAAGAATCGCACCTATGATAAGCTATGTATAGGAAATCTCTTTTATTTCATGTTATTTTGTCTAATGGTACTTTACCCATGTCCAAGATCTTATAAATTTCATGTTATTCAACCCCTCAACTTTCACTTTCTTTTGAAATCTCGTATTCCTATCAGATAACAAATAAATTCTCATTGATACGTGGTTTGTAATGGAAATCTACACGGCTCGTGACACAAAATATCTCATTAACGAATTGCTCGAATTTCGCATAACGCATTGTAATAAAATATTGTTTACAGGGGAAAAATGCAAAACTAATCGGTTACTTAATTGTTAATATGCAATGTAACATAATTATATTGTCTCAGAAAGTAAACGTGCATTCGAAAGGACATTGTAAATTTACATACAATGATTGCATCAAGAAGATTTTTTTTTGCAACTTTACAACTAATTTTGTAACGCCCTGTACAATTCATTTGTTTCAAATGTATTACAAATAAATGTCTAAATGTATTTATCCATTGGTTGATGGATAAGACCTAAATAGCAACTTTTAAAATACATATTTTATACTTTACATTATTATTGTTAACAACTAGGTGTTAAGTATACATATAGTCTTCTATACAACTTTGTTTATTTATTCAAATATTAATTAGTGTATGTGTTTCATCAGTTGCTATAATTTTTCTAATTTTTTAATACATTCTTTAGTTCATTTTGAAATATTGTGACATCATTCCAATAAAAAATGCATATTTTTTCGATGTAATTCGATTTTTAACAATACCTTTTTTATTAAAGTGAACAATTGATATGGAAAAAAACCGGATATAAGCGTAAAAATCGGTTCAATATCGCATATCAAACCCAATTAACACGTATGAGAACAAAGTGGATTAAAAAAAAACAAAAATCAAGAATCAGCCTCCTTGAATAAAACAGAACAATTTTTTTAACTGGTTAATGGTTAGCAAAAAAAATCCAGCTACGCCACTGGAACAATTGTAAATGGATTAATTAATTGAATTAACAATAGTACAAACGTTCAATAACAACCAATCTACCAAAATCAAGTTCATTGAAACAATAATAAAATGAAAATTTCTTGAATCCCCTCTTCAATTTTGGGGGAAAACTTAAAGAAAACGGCGGTACAGTGACGGAGGCTCGCCGAGGTCGTACCCTGGGGGCGCGACCGTAGGAAGGGCTGTCGCTCAGTAGCGAAAGTGGTCTTGTTATGTTATCTGTATCCTGCACAGGACGACAATTCTTGTTTGTTGTTCTGACGGTACCCTGGTTGCAGTGTTGATCTGATGGTGGTACTGTTTTAGGGCAGTGATTGTGTGGTGTTCGTTGTGACTTCGTTACATGTGGGTTCCTGTTACGGTAAATAATTATTTTTTAAGAAAAACTGAAAACTTTCAAAACGACATTATTATATTTTGGGTATTACATAATTTCTCTACTCAAGATTTCTAACTCTTGAATTCCAAATATGTATATGAAGAAATTTTTACGTTTATGGTAATTTCATACAAAATAACATCGAGTGTTACTTTAACACTTTTGCAAAACAATCCAAAGTCTCATTTCTTTTCATACAAACGTTCATTTTCGCCCTTGAACCGATTAAATCAAGGTTTAACGTATCCGTTTCTTCCGCAAAATAAAATTTCCCTTAATTCTACCGCAAAATTTACACTTTTCACGTTACACAAAATTCAGTATAATCGAATTCATGTGATAACTAATAATAATTGCTGAACTCGATCGAGAAAATTAAAAAAAAAACATATTCGAACACGTTTATGCAGTTCAAGTATGTCGTAATCGCATGTTTTACGGCACGAGAGCATAATACTTTACTTTCTCGATTTGGTAATGAACTTAAATTATTTAAAGAGATTTAGAGCTTTTTCCACAAAAGAGGGCATTGATCATTAAATATTTAAAATTTTGTAATGACACTTTCTATCGTAAAAACCAAGCAGGAAATAGTCAAAAATTTGCTAAACTCCAAGTGATAATCATTGATTTACATAAGAATTTTATGAATTTCGACTTGGAACAGACCTCATTGTAAATTTAGAATAATAGCCACTCTCTAAATCTGAAAAATATATCGATTAATTTAATTATAAGCTGTTTTAATAATTAATTAATTACTTTTCTTTGTCACGTTTGTTATTGTCGTTTTTCTGCTGATGTCATTTCGCGACATTCACACCATTTACACGGTAATTAAACGTAATATCTCATTGTTATTTAAGAAAAATATAATGTTGGTGGAATATCTTTTGATGTTTCGCATTTCTTGCCACGCCTATGGAACCAGTTAAGCTTTTGTGTTGTTTTAAACTGCAATAAATTTTCCTTGTTCTATAACACTTTTTCTTTTCGTCATCGAAGGTTGAACCAGTTTCGGGGCAAATCTTAGTATGAAATAGATAAAAATCAATCAATTCGTTGGATGGTGACCTTAATTTGGTGATAAACACCCACTGTAAAAGTAGTAACATATTACGTATTAATGTTACGACAATAAAATAAATTATTAATCGGATATATGTAATTAGAACTACAATTATTGATTTCGAATAGCTTCAAAGTATTTTTTCCCCCGAATGATTCATCACAATTGGCATAAACAATGTATGAATGCGCTTAATAAAGCATTGTGACATTGAAATTGCATTACTTTGCATTTGGTTTAACCGATTTCCACGCTGAAATGCATTTTCTTCCAGAAAAAAAAATGTAATAAATGGCAGCACACATGTACGTGCAAGCATGTAATTGCATAACGTTAGGTTTCTTTTTCCAATATGTTTTTTGTTTTTTTTTTTGTGTTTTTTTTTATTTGAAAAACTTAATTTTTTGGAAAATTTAATTACAATGAGGTAGGTGAAGGACGGATTCAAATATACACACATACATGACCTAGTTGCAAATCATTTTCCGAATAATTATATTAAATTATGTAGTTTAAAATTGCAAAATAGTGTCTCANTTCCAACCTTTGGCAACTGATAGAATTTTCAGCATTCCCACTGCAACGTTAACAAAAGGACCTCCTGCAGAATTTGAAGATATTCCTGTCTCATTAGCAGGCAGAAAATCATCACAAGGTTTAGGACTGACGTTGAATCCTCAAGATGACACGTTGTTCTTCAGTCCTTTAACTGAAACCTCGATGGCCTCATGGAATCCTTTAACTAATCAACAAAGGTATTGAGTAATTCTATTAATTTTCGAAAAAATAATTGTTTTTTTGATCAGCTTGGTGGCTTACGATCCTGACTTAATCCAATTTGCTTCCGAATTGAGGTGGATTGAAGGGGAGTTGTGGTTCCTAAGCACCAGATTCCAAAAATTCTTTAAGAGAACGGTGTCTCCAAATGAAATTAACTTGAGAATTGTTAGAGTACTGGGTGCAGCACCGGGATATCAAAATTTGAATAACAATTTATATTTTAAAAAATAAGAGAGTTGAGTTTTAGAATCACACAGTATACTCATCTACCTCTTCATTTTTAAATAAATGATCTATCTATTCTGAAACTTCCATCTTTTAACAAATCATTACAGCAAATATTTTATTTATTCTGTAAATAAAAGTAGGCTTTCATAAAAAAAACAATTGAAGTTTGAAATTAAAAAAAAAAAAAAAACAAAGCCTAAAATCCACAGTTCAAGAAATAGTTAATCTAAACGATCTCACATGAGATCCAACTACTTTTATCAAATTAACCGTTCGAGACGTAACCTCTAAACAGATAGCAGGCCAAATAAATATTAATAACAATAATAGCAATAATGTAACCAGCAGACGCGCTCATTACCATCACCAGTCAGTGTCGTGGTCTGGTTTAAGATGCTCGTTATGCGAAACGATCCGAAAATTTACAAATTCGTCTTCAAATTCGACGTAACAGTGCAAAAACGACTTTTATAACTTGTGGTAGACAGAAAAAAATGATTAATGTATCTGATTAGAAAATATTATTTATGTAAATTGGATTTTTTCCCTATCAAATTGCAAACATGGTAAGTGAGTGAAAAAACTGGTTTAAATAGTAATAATGCGAAGGCTGCTGTTTTTTTCTTTTTTTTTTTTTTGATGAATGGACGGGTAATTTTGCAATTTAATATTGTAAAAAATAGCATTATTTAACGTGACGTGCAGTCATGTGACTGTAAAGTAACGATTAATGAGAAAATCTACAAACTACCTGAAGTGTTAATCATTTATTTGCCTAAATAATATAATTGTTGTTTACATCATTCGGTATTGTTGTAATTCAACAAATTTTTATATAATATTATCGTAAACTTACGCAATAATTTATTAAATAATTTGGCATATTTATCGCTCAATTACAATATTTTTAAAAACAGAAAAAAAAATAACATAAAGCCATATATCATAGTTCGATAACAATTTGTGGCACCGTGCATGACAGTATATAAAAGTTAAATTACCTCTATTATAAATAATAGAACGGAATTACGAAGGATTAGCAGGAAGACGTGCGTCATCCATGTCTCCTTAACGGACAATTTAACGTTTAATCCACTTAAAACAATCCAAAAAAAGACTGAAATATAATATCAAATTTCAAACAGATACTGCTATATGTCGCTTTGGTGATTGTCCTAGCGACATCTTCTTATGGACGTCCAGAAAGAGCTTCTGAACCATGTCCTGGAAGTACAGAAAAAGGACCTTGCAACCGTAACATTTTCAAATGGGCCTTTGACCATGAACAAAACGAGTGCGTGACTTTTATTTGGGGCGGTTGTGGAGGAAACGACAAAAATCGTTTTGAGAGCGAAAGACAATGTATTGAAAAATGTTTTAGTAGTTTAGGTGAGAGTGTCCTTCGTGGTTCTTCTTTACATTCAAACTTGATTATAGGAAAAAATGAGACTGCAACAATGCAAAGCATATCTGTGATTCCAAGGGAAAAACGTGGCCCGAAATTGACATTCCAAGAAACGGGCACTGAAAACACTTTTATGTTTGCCCAATCGAACACTTTTATTCAAATTGATGGTGACATTATTCAGACCTTCCAGTTAAGGTACAATATATCCAGAAATGCGATATTTTTTAAAACCAATTTATTTCTCAAAGATTGTGCCGGCAAATTTCCTTTCAGTTCCGGACACGTCTTCCACATGGCCTTCTCGTTTATCACAATGTAAAAGTTCCCAAAGGCGTTCTCCTGCAACCTTATGCCCTCTATATCATAGTACAACAGGGACAATTAAAGGTCGTTCACGTTTATGGAAAACATTCTACAGCATTAACTGTTGGAAGAGGTTTAAACAATGATCAATGGCACTCTGTTACTGTACAAATATATATTTAAATATACAGTAGATCTTCAAAAATACTGTTTTAGGTGAGAATAGATGTTCATGCAGCTAAACTTCTCGCCATTGTAGATGATTTACGTGAGACAACGGACTTGAAAGGCTTGGACACTGAAAATAATTATGGTGTCACAGCGAATGTAACTTCAGTAATTTTGATTGGAGGTTTGAGCTCAGAGGAGCGTCTTCATGGAGTTAAATATATCATAGAATCATTCGTGGGATGCATCAAAGACGTGGTGCTTAATAGTGGAAAATCGGCTAGTGATCTTTTGCAGATTTCCCCATTAATTGCGACAAAACATGAAAATGTTCAAGAAGGTTGCAAAAATAAATGCACCACTTCAGAGAATCTTTGTTTTAAGGGTTCTAGATGCGTGAACCATTACTATACAAGAACGTGCGATTGTTTCGGTACTATGTACGAGGGAGAATTTTGCGATATTTATAGTAAGACTTGGAATTTTTATCATTTTTACTACGTCTAACAAAACTTTACTCAAAGCTGCAACTGTACTCACCTTACGAGGTTCCTCATATGTATCCTACAGGGTATACGATTGGAAGGACAGGGTTCATTCCTCAGTTACAAGATTTTCTATGCTATTTAAGACCCGTTTTGATGATTCAGCTCTGCTTTATGCAGCAGGAGGTATACAAAACTAGCAGAAAATTTTTTAGACTTAAAAGGCGTTTTTAGGTGAACAGGGCATTGATCATTACATTGCGGCTTCTATATTCAATTCCGAGGTTCATGTAGTAATGGATTTTGGAGAGAATAAGCCGGTAACCCTCGTTATGGGCAACACTAATGAATTTAAACTACACGAATGGAACAATTTGACTATATTTCATGAGCACGAAAAAATTCATGTAATTTTAAACGACGAAATTAAGACAATTAATATTTCTGGAAATCCCTTGTTGTATATAGATCCAGAAATTTATATCGGTAAAACAGTTACGTTCAATGAGTTCTTAAACTAAGAGTCTCATCTAGGTGGAGGACCAGAACTTCAAAAGAAGACCGGTTTAAAATCCACTAACAACTTTGTAGGCTCTTTAAAATACGTGTTCTATAATGATATCTCCATAATATACGAACTGAATAAGAACAATCCAAAAGTCCACTACATAGGCATACTCAGACCAGAATTTTACGAGAGCGACGTTCAGATCATTCCTATAACTTTTCCATTCTCTTCAAGCCACATTTGGTGGCACAATGATCACGTGGACTCATTAAGACTCAGTTTCCATTTTAAGGTTGTCCTTATATCACGTTCTGTTGTCTTTATTTAAAAAAATTATTTCTAGGCCAGCAGCAATTTGAGCGTTATAGCATCCAGTGAAGCTCAGACGGGTCTTTACTGGGAAGTTCGAGTGGTGAATGATGAAGTTAGGTTTGAACTGTTAAATATCATAAAAAATGCTACTCACTTGATTAGTGTTAAAAAGACACCAGGTAAATGGCACTTTTTGAACGTCACTTACGAGTTTGGTGAAATAACTGTTAGTATCGATAAGAAAGGAAAAACTGAGAAGATTAGTGACTTGAAATTCGCTGTAGGAGATAAAATTAAAATTGCAGCAGGATCTAGAAGTAATGCAGGATTGGTTGGGTAAAGAAGTGTGTAGAAAAGTCAAATCATAAATTAAATAGTGATTTTTGAAGATGCATGAGAGATATTGAAGTTAATGGAGTACGTTTAGAGCCGAGATCTGTACTGCAAACTGAAAGAGTTGTAGGTGAAGTCACATTAGACGACTGCAGGTTTGTGGATGCTTGTCAGAGACCAAATACTTGTGAACATGGCGGAAAATGTTCAGTTCAAGAAAATAGGCTAACATGTGATTGTACAAACACTGGTTATATTGGCACTAATTGTCACTTTACCTTGTACAGGAAAACTTGTGAAGAACTAGCATTATTAGGTGAAACACTCCGTTGCCATGTTCAAATCATTATTGAGTTCATTTCAGGTTACACCAAACCAGACGTTTACCTGATAGATATCGACGGTAATGGTCGTTTTCCTCCCGCTCATGTCCGATGTGAATTTCAAAGTATCGAAGAATCAACGAAAACCATTGTTGAACATAACTTGCCGAGTCAAATGGATGTACGATCATCATCAGAACAAGATTTCAGGTAATTGTCTTCAAATGTATTTAACCTAAATGTATTCAAACCTATTTATAAATTTTTGTGAATAGTTTCAGTATCAAATATCGGGAATTTAATGCTGAAATGCTTCAAGAATTGGTTTCCCACTCATTAAACTGCAGTCAATATATAAAATATGATTGTTTTAAAGCACCACTCGAATTGCATTCGTCCACTTGGTTTATTTCTTCTGCAAATCAAACTGTTGATTTTATAGGAGATGTGAAAAGGTACATATTTTCTATAATTTATAATCTAAAGAAAATGATAAAAAAATAATAATTGCCTTTAGAGGTACCTGTCCTTGTTCTATAGGCAAAAAATGTGAAAATATTAATCAATGGTGCAATTGTGATGATGTAGCTGATGATAAATGGAACACTGATGATGGCTATTACACAACAGGTCCCATAAAGATCCATATTGTGTTATATTTTGTTATACTCATTCAAATCATCTTAATTTAGGCGACAGTTTAGGCATAACAGAAATGTACTTCTTGCAACAACAAGATTTACCTCAGGATGCTCTTGGTAGAATCACTTTGGGACCTCTAGAATGCGTGGAAACTAGTTAGATATGCACAAATATAGTAATTCATCTTGAGACGTTGTAAAAATATTTTTTCAGACACTCAGAGATTTGTTGTTACATTCACGACCAGTCAGTCTTATATCGAAGTGCCCGGATGGCGGAAAGGCGATTTGGCATTCTCATTTAGAACCACTGGAAAGAAGGCTATATTACTTTATCAACCACCTATAAGACCAAATTATCCTAGTTTTATGATTGCTCTCACTAGTGGTACAATGAGGTGCCAACATTAATGTAGGTAAAGGTACTGAAATGGGTTTTTTTTTCAGACTTTCAGTTGACTTTCAATTTTACGTTGAATACTGGTGTTTCCAAAGGATTAGTTATTGATTCTGTAAGACGTCTTAATGGAGGAGAATGGCACAAACTATGGATAGATTATAATAAATATCATGTCAGGTAAAATACATGCAAAGTATTTGTTGCCAAAAATTTATAAAAACCTCGCAGATTTATGATAAACGAAGATTATCAAATGGTCGACCTTAAACCTGAAGAAGAATTTGGACCTTTTGAAGGTTCAATGTTCATTGGAGGAGCTCCATAGTAGGTGTCGCAAGAATTTCTTTAAAAAACTAATTCGTACAAATATTCTAGTGACCTTTTGGATCCAAAATCTTCAGTACATCAAGGATTGATTGGATGTTTCAGAGGCTTAGTGGTCAATGACGAAATATTAGACATTTACAGTTACATGAGTGTCCACCTAAGTGAAATTATCAAAGATTGTAAACCGTCCTGCGTGCCTAATCCATGTAAAAACGAGGCTCAATGCAAAGAGCTTTGGAGCACTTTTGAATGCGTTTGTCCTAATCCATGGGCTTATAATGGACAGCATTGCGAGACGAGTAAAATGACATTTAATTTGATTTTTAGGCGAATTACAACTATTATTTGTAGATATTAATACTAATGCCGTAACGTTTACATTAAGTGAATCATTTATTCATAAAAACTACTTTGTTAACGACACTGAAGGGGAAAAAACTGTTTTGTACGACATTTTTAAGAAAAGGATTTTAATTAATTTAAGAACATATGACAATTACTCGTTAATATTCTATGCCAACGATCATCTAAATAATTTTGTTCATTTGCATATTATTGAAGGCACCAAAGTGGAATACTTGTTCAATTACGAAAACGCTATATACAACGTTACAGTTCCATATGAAGAGTTAAACAGTAGCAATTCTGTACAAATCGCTATTGTAAGAGAAATTAATTCCACAACAATGTCTGTTAACGATAAGAACAATTCCGTGCCTGTTGGCGTAAAATTATTAGAAAATTACTCGAACAAACCGTGGATTAATCCAGATAAAGGTGTGTAAAATAAGATTAGTAGTACGTTATGTTAACCTGATGAGTTTTCTAGAGGTATTAGCACCTCAAAGACCTCCAGCACCGCCAACTGAATACTTTCAATTAAATATTGGAGGTTACGATCCAGAAACTCTTTTAAAAGTTTCTGAAAAACTGGTATATCTGCCAGGTAACATCCTAATTGCTAAAATGAAATTTATATTTAAATAATTGTTTCAAGGTTATGTGGGGTGTATCAGAGGCTTTCAAATTGACAAAACCCTAATAGATCTTCCATCGAAAATTAACGAAACTCGAAAAGGCAAGAAATGTTAAATTTCAGCTTCAAATTAATGATCTGTTTGCTATTTCTAGGAGTTATAGCCAACTGTAGTATGAAATGTGACGATGAACCATGTAAAAATGGCGGCACTTGTATAGAAGACTTTAAAAATCAGGAACACACTTGTAATTGCGAACACACCAGTTATTACGGAGAATCCTGCAATCAGGAAAAAGGCGCTGACTTTAACGGAGAAGCTATATTGAGTAGAGTTTTTGTACTGAATGGCACAGTTGATCATGTTAAAATCCAAGTCGCCTTTTCTAGCCAAGATGTCAGACAAAAGAACACCGTTCTTTTGTTATTACAAACAGAAAATGAGTAAATATTATTACCAAAGCCTACTTATATTTTTGTAATTTCTTTGCTTAAACTTTTAATTTTAGCCGAAGTTATTATTTGTTGGTCGGCTTGAGTTTAGAAGGATACTTGATTGTTCAAGAAGATCGAGAAGGCGAAGTTTTTTCAGCCACAATCAATAAAAAAAGCTTTATAAATGGCGCCAGACACTCGATCTATTATAAACGTGACTTTAACGAGTCAGAATTATATGTGGATAAGGAACTAACTGAAATGCAACAAATTCCCGCACAAACTTTCACAAACATTCCAGAAATTGGAGCTAACGAAGTCCAAATTGGAGGCCAGGAAACCAATGATCCGCGATTTGCTATCTATAAAAAATTCAGCGGGTGTCTTTCCAGTAAATAATTAATAAAGTAGGTTCTAATTTCTTTCAATATTTTACAAATTTTTAGATATTTTCATTGAAGTCAATGAGCACGTTATGAAACCCTTAGAAGAATATATGCTTTTCACTAAAGCTGGAGCCGAAAAAGTTAATGTTTCCAATTCTCATGGTGTTCGAAGTGCACAATGCAGTGCAGACTTCGACATTGTACACGAAAAAACTCCTGGAACTTCAAATTTAAACATTAGTCAAGGAAAAGATAAAACCTGGGTCCAAGATGCACCACAACGCATTTTATATACTTCTTTCTATGCAGATGATTCCGTAGAAGAAGACAATGTTGAACATCTAATAATTATAGTTTTAGCTTCATTTTTCGTTCTGGTACTAATTTGTATCAGTTACGACGTTTATAGAACCAATAAACGCTATAATGAAAAGAAAGAATTTGAAACTGATGCAAGTATTCTATTATCTAAGCAACAAGCCGCCATAATGTTGCAGGACAGTAACAAAAACCTAGAAGCTACAGGTATAATTACGAATGGTAATAAATCTGTTGGAAATGGAACTTCTACTGTAAATGCAAACGAAAAAAATGTGGAAGACGATAATGTAAATGAGGAAATGCCTTTGAACCCTCTAAAAAGAAGTGATAGCAGGAAAGACAGACAAAAGAGAATAAGTTTTCGAGGTTAAGTGACTTTTGGCAAAGTTGAATACCTAAAAAAGAAAGAAATTTTTTAGATAGTGCAAGTGAACTTACCTGGGACACTCCAGATATGACTTCCGATATTTTAAGTCCAATGTTGGAGGAAGTAGAAGAGGAAAATATTGAAGAAGATGAAGAAAATGAAAAAGACGATGAACCAGAAGATGAAACGTCAAATATTGTAAGTAATCCTGGAGATTTATTAAGCATGGCACCATTGAGTTCGATAAGCGAAACATCGCTTGCTGACAAAGAATCATGGGTAAGCATCCTAAATACGCATGTAGTGCTTAAAGCGATAATTCAGCTTAATAAAGCATGGGAAAATTCATATTCATCCAGTCATTCTCATAAGAAACACTTTATCAATTAGGAAATCAGACCTCCTACTCCGCCATCACGAAGGGGATCAAAAATACCACCTCCTAACATTCACCCACAGGCTACTACTCTACCGTACATGATAGAAGAAACCACCAGCAGCGCATAACTTCATTTTTCACTGGGTTTTTAAGCTTTAAGTGTTGTGACAGTTTAATTCTAAATATATCATTTTATTTCAATTTAGTTTATTGTGTAATATTCTACTATATATACTATATATATATATAGGTCAAAAATGGGTCTTCAGATCAAGGAAATGACAATGTTGAAGGTAAGTTGAGGATGTTTTAAATGATTTTAAATCTTAATATTTCTCTTTAGCGTCAAAAAATAGTAAGAGTTCTGAAATTTATACTCCATCGAAGATAATTACAAATACCAAGCCATTATTAGTTGGAGAACATCAAAGAAAGTTTGATAATCCTATAAGTTATTTGGGAGGACCCAAGTTACCATCGAGGAATCGCTGGAGCGTGGAAAGCGTCTTATCTATAGATTGACCTGATTTTTCTTTATGTATTACATCAGTATTTTCTTAATACATACTTCATGGCAAATATTTAATTGGCCAATTTTGAAGTTTTCTTTTCTCAAACCTACAATTTCTTTATTTGAGTTGTAAAACAAAAGTGAAACTAATAGAAAAATAATTGAAGGTTCAAAAATATGTAGGTAAGTAAAGACCAGTGACTAAAAGTTACAATCCAGCAACAAGATGGTAAGAGTTAATAAGAATAAAAGCACTAAAACAAATTTACAGATTAATATTTGCAGCAGAAAATTCTGCCTAAAAATCGCTTATTGCAAATACCCATGCATATGGCAACTGCTCTTGGTATTTGGCCAATACTTCTTACCAACAACAATCTCTTCAAAACCATATATAAAATCGTTGGTTCATTCTTATACTATTACCATCTCACATATGTTTTCAGATGCTATTATAAGCTCGTTCTACTTTTCGTCGCCAAACCTTTAGACTATGTGGAAATATTACAAAATTTGTGCATTACACTAATTTACTCTGTATGTAGATTCAGATTACGATCGTTTAACACTAAAGAAATTAAAGCACTTTTTCAACAAGTAATTGACACAGAAACTAAATTTCTTGAATGTCCAGATAAGGAAATCGAAAAGATTTACTTGTTGGGGGTAAAAATCAATAAAATATACCATATTTTGTTTTTGTTAATGGATGGATAGTCACAATTTTGTATTTCATACAGCCGTTGTTAGTTGATTTACCTACAGTTGTTATTAATAATGAAACAGTTGTTTTAAAACAATTACCTTTATCCACTTGGTGGCCATTTGATACTCAACAGCACTTCTGGGTGAGTTCAAAAACTCCATGTACTGAAAAATGTTGTTTTAATGATAGTTGCTGTTCAGCTAGCTTATTCCTGGAGCATATTTGATGGTACGCTTGGGACTGCACTTGTAATAAGTTCGGATATGCTCACCTTCAGTTTAGTAGTATTCGCTGTTAGTCAACTGGATATTCTCAGTTATCGACTAAGTCAATTTAAAAATGATAAAGATTTTATAGAATTAATTAGACAATACCAAGAAATAATCGATTACATTGAGGCTTTTAATAAAGCAATGAAATACGTGATGCTCTTTGAATTTTTGCAATGCTCTTTTCAATGGGCCATCATTATTCTACAATTATTGGTGGTGAGTTGCACAACTGATATATATATATTTTTTACGAAAGTTCTATCATGATTTCTTTTTAGATGCAAATCAACGTTACTAACGTAATTTTTGTGGGAGAATTTTTCGTAACTATGGTTATAAGAATAGCGATTTATTATTTTAATGGGAATGAAATCATTTTCAAGGTAGACATATATTTTTTTAGACTTTCTTTGTGTTTATTAAGCATTTTAGAGCCGAAAACTATCTTGGGATTTATGGAATACAAATTGGTACGAAAAACCTCCTCAAGTCAAACAAAAGCTCATCATTTTTATGATTCGTGCTCAAAGACCGTTACGTTTTATGATTGGCCCATTTGGAATGATGTCATTGGAAACATTTGTTTCGGTATTCGAATTCCGTTGGTTCTAATCTAAGTAACTTTCTCCAATTATATTGCAGATCATCAAGGCCACATACTCTTACATAATGTTATTTATTAACACTAACAAAAAAGTTTAAATATTAAATGACACCCTAAATATTAATAATAATAAATGGCAAAAGAATATCTGCTTCTTTCGCTCAACTAAGACAGGTACGTTAAACGGTTTCAAACCTCCCCTAAAAAAATTACGATCCTTTCTTACTCCTCTTCCTTTTCTCTTGACTACTTTGAGTTGTAACAGTTGAAAATGAAGCATCTTCATAGAGATTCGTTAACTTGACTTTAGAATTGTCTGTTTCTTGCTCCGGATTTTGAAAGAAATAACTTGGCATGGCACCTCTTCGTGTAAAATATTTGGCCATTTGTTCATAATCAATATTTTGATAATTAAACATTTCATCAGCTGGCCTATCAGTATCTCCTTGACCATAAAGTGCTTGTTGTCTAACAGAGTCTTGATTTTCATCATAGTAATTACCCTGTTGATTGTCATATTCCGGATAGTTTGTACCCTGTTGATTATCATACTCTGGATAATTATAATAAGGCCTTTCCGTTTCTTTGACTTCTACATTAACTACATCCTGGGGCACTTCAATTTTAATCGTTTTCACTTCTTTTTTGATTTGAAAGTCCTGTTCAGAATTTCTAATATTTCCTAAGTTTAATAATTTAATTTAATCAATTATGCATAAACCGCGAAGAAACTTACCAGTTTGACCTCTAAAAATCACTTTGGTATGCTTATCTGAAGGATAGTTTTCGTTAGTGGGCAAGTTAGGGCTGCTATATTGCTCTGGATAGTATTCTTGCTGTGATTGGTAGTCTTGTTCTTGTTGTTGCTGTTGCTGGTAGACTTGTTGGGGATGGTAGTCTTGCTGTGGATAATACTGAGGTGTGGATGAAGGAACAGTTTCGGTTGGCTGTACATAATAAAATTGCGGATGTGCTTTTCGAGCCGGTACCGCTGGTGTGTTGTACCTAAAACGCTCTTGTATAGAACTCTTGAAATAAATACACGAAACGAACCTCATTACCTAAATTGATACTTTACTGGTGCACTCTGTACTTGAACTCTGTTGTACGCGTAATTACTTTCAGGTCGTTGATTTTGATAGTACTCTTGTCGATACCCTTGCTGTTGGTTGTAGTAATAGTTATTTACAGGAGTAGAATATGCTTGACTTGTAACGGGTCCTTGCGCAGCTTTAATGTAAGGTAACAGCAGTGTTTGCAAATTAATCGAATTAATCACTTTAGCAAATGGATGATTATTCGGTAGGTTCGCTTGTATGGTGCTATCTTTTAATTGATCAGGATAAATACGAAGTACGACCACTGGTACAGGATTATTATTGTTTTCTAGTCCGGAAACCTTTGATAAACTCGAAGTCAGATCGCTCGTCTCACCTTTAGTATTTACACTTGAGTATAAAGTAGTACCGGGTTTGAGTACGGGCTCGGTTATAGTAGGTAAAGTGTACTCTACAGATTTTTGGATGGTAATTGGAGAATTGACACTATTATGATTTGTTTCACTGTATAACTTTAATGTGTCTCCTTTGTAAGGAGGAATGTCGTGCTGTGAATATTTGTAAACTTCATACCGAGGTTTATCGTAACTATCTAAAAATGAAGATTTTTCTAGATTGAAACTATTTTATTCTTGTTTCTTACTATATCCATAGCCTAACGCAGTTTCTATGGTGCGCTTGGACTGTTTCGTAGTGGAATTTTCATTGGGATCTACGATTTCAATAGCAATTATGGCGGGTTGTTGAGGACTTGTGGCTTCAGGAGCTTGTGTAGTTGTTTTCGTTGACTTTTTCTTGCTTTTGGCCGAAGAACTTTGACCACCAAGAAGGCCAATAAGTACAAACTACCAATTAAATGAAAACGTGACAGTAACTTTTTAAAAACTTTTACCTAAAAACACTTTCTATTTGTAAATTAGTTGTTAAATGTGGAACTTCCGTCGACTAATTAATATGAGATTATCGTTTGACAATCAACATACCGGCTCCAATATGTTATTCCGATTGTTATTGTTTATATAAATCGTCTTAAAAGAAAGCGAGCTGAGAAGAATTCCGGTTTTCGTAACAAATCGTCGAGACACGCAGACGACGAGGTAATGTGATTTTCAATAATAATTCTAACCGAGAAGAAGATCTTCCACTTTCACCAGGTTATATCAAATGGACACATTTAAATTTTTCTTTTGAAAATATACGTTAAAACGTAAATTGAGATAAAAACAATTCTTTTTAATTTTAATATGATAATTTGCGTTGTAACCCATATACGTAGTTGCGGTGAAAGTACACGAGTACATCTAAACAAGAGATTACAAAGAAGAATGTTGTTTTTTAATCAAGCATGTTAATCAATTGACATAATCTTGTTTTATTGTTTTTGTTATGTAATAATCCTTTTGTTAGTTTTAACGAACATTTCATTCACACACAACTATATGTATGTACGCACACGTTAAGGCTATTTATTATATGTAATATTGCGTCTAACAAACGGCTTCTTTGTAAATACATATAAAAATTTCATAATTTTCACACCTTTAATAACATGAATATTTTTCAGGTGATAATAGTTTTGAAAAAATGACCGTAATATTCTAATAAAACCTTAATTAGATACATACCACAATTACGTAAACGTTCTTCATTTCACCTAGACGCACTCTCGCCGATCTTCGCGAACTAATACTGTTTCTTCCGCAATTCCTACAACTTATTTATCTGAAGAAGACCGGCTGTGGTTCACACGACATCCCCCAACCTCCTCTGTATGCAACATTCCTCAATTTATCCTCGAATTTACGATACAAAAAAACAGTCTCTTAACATTCACTTTTAATTTAATTTAATAACTCATAATTTCACATATTTTTCTCTTACAACCCTGTATATCAAGAACAACAATTAATAAAGATTTGCTTTTTTATTTTTTAAATAACATTAATATTCAGATCAGAATTTGTGTGACAATAATTCGTTGTTGGCGGTGAAAGTGATCGTAGGGGCTGATCGAGGACAGTCCTGCAAAAAATTGTGATTTGTCCACCTGTGATGATAATGAATCCTGCGATGAGCGACCGAGCCGTAACCTTTATTGCGACTTTCCACTGTTTCCTGAAAGTAACCTTCACTTTAATTAAACGGATACCGATTTTTTTAATGATTACATCGCTGCAATAAGCCTTTCTAGCCCTTTGGTGCAGTTGCGATAAATTAAACGGAGAATACTGATTATAAAACGAATTATCTCTACTGAAAAATGGCCTTCGTGGTCTTTGCAATAGGTCAGGTGTCTCACACAATCCTGCAAAATGCTTCATTTAGTGAAAAGCCCTTCTGCTTCCTAAATTATCTTTACGTTCAGTGCTAATGCTGCTAAACAATGTTGAACCCACAAGCTCTCTTCTTAATCTTGTCAATCTTTGAGCTGGGTCTTCGCCCATGAGCCAATAAGTATACATTTCTCCTTTACCCTATTCAAACTCTTAATTTTTTACTGGAAAATATTTGGATAAATTGAATTACCTTAATATTAACCAGACCTCTGTCTTCACAAATATAACCCTCAAGTTGTTGTAATAATTTGTAGGTGGCGTGCGAAATATGGACTTTCGATGCTTCTCCAGTGCTTTCCATTCTGGAAGCGGTATTGACAGTATCTCCAAACAGACAATATCTAGGCATTTTTAAGCCCACAACTCCAGCAACTACATGACCAGAATGAATGCCTATTCTTAATTTGAATGTTTCACCAGGTCGATATTTAATTTCGAATTTCTGAATGCGTCTGAGCAAATGGAGCGCCATTGATGCGATTTCTCCAGCATGTCGATTACCATTTCTAATTGGTAAGCCACTTACCACCATGTAAGCATCTCCAATTGTTTCTACCTAAAGGTTTACGATCTATTTGAACTGTACAATGTTCTTGTGAACTTACTTTGTAGACATCGTAATGGGAGATAATGGAATCGAATAGAGTGTAGAGATCATTAAGCAAATCAATGACTTGCAGTGGTGTACTGTCAGCGGATAATTCAGTAAAACCGACAATGTCGCTGAAATATATTGTTACGCAATCAAACGATTCCGCTTCGACCTTTTCGCCTTTTTTTAAAGCATCCGCCACCGACCTACATAAAACAAAAATACATTTTTTTTCTAAACCTGCTATTTATTACTTGGGCAACATGCGGTACAGCAAAGCATCAGTCTTTTTCTTTTCTTCTGTTAACTGATTGGTACGTTCCTGTACTAAACCTTCCAAATTATATGCGTATTTTTCCATGATGGATAACATATTGTCAAAAATATTTGGCTTCAAACCTGCCTAAAATTCAATCAAAGTAATAAACTCACATTTCTGCTGGTATTATTACTGCTTACTTGCATTTCTTTTAGTCGGACTCGCACATACCGAATATCTGGTCGTTGATCTGGATTCTCCTGCCAACAGGCCTTAAATGTATTGATAATATATTTGGGAACCCGCAGTCCTTCCAAAGACGGTCTAAACGGTACATCTGGATTTTCTCTCTTCAATTGGCTAATAATTGCAGTTGGTTCCATGGCAATGTTGCCCCAGGGTCCCGACCGACCGATCATTTCGTATAGGACGATTCCAAACGAGTAGACGTCTCCTTTTTGAGTTCCTCTTGGAGGTCGGTTTTCCATTCGAAGCAATTCTGGAGCTCTCCACAGACTCCGTTTAAGTTCTTTCATGGCATAATTGGGATCGTCTTGACCACCTAAATTGAAATATAAGAAAAAGAAGATTGTTTTAGAAATTTATAAGGAAAGTGCAATGGAATATCCAGTCTCTTTTCCATGTTTACAGTACAACAACAATTCTAAAAATAGATACTAATTTCAATTCCTCATGACTTATTGTTATTCTAAATATAAAATAACATAGCAATAATGCGATTGATAAATACGGGAATTTATAGCATTTTCAGTATCCACGACAAAGACCTTGTTTGTTTTTTTAATCGAATTGATTTAGCGCTTATACCTATACAGTTTCATAATTAATTATTTATATGTATAATCGGATTAAATCGTTACTTTTATATTCATGTAGACCAAAATCAGAAATTTGCAGCACCCATCGACTGTCAATTAAGCAATTACTTGATCTCAAATCGCCATGAGATATGATCTCACTATCATGGAGGTAAATCATGCCCTAAAATACACATAATTTAATGTGAAACTCTAAAAAACCATTCCATTGGGAAACCTTAAGAACATCAGTAACCAAAGAAGAAACAAACATCGTATCCAAATTTAGATCCTCATTAGCAAGAACGTCCTCTAAACTACCTCGGGCCGCATAAGCGGTTAAAATAGCTACTTGTCCATGATCGACGCTCGCTCCTACGAAAGGTATTAAGTTGTCGTGCCTAATTTCCCGAATCTAAAACATAACTATAATGTATGTAAGTTTAATGGCATTTACCCATAATTATAACTTGTTTCAGTTCCTTTCTAATCGACCTGGTGAGGTCCAGAGTTCTCTTATGTAAATATTTAATGGCCACAATATTGCCTCTATATAAACCGATATTCGTGTAAGCTCTTTTAGGCGAAATTTCATGCATTTCATTCATCCTTCGATTGGCACCTGAAAACTTAAACATGCTATGGGTGCAAACTGTTACCTACAATGAATTGTGAGTTGTTTTAACATTTAAAATTTAATTTTCTCAAAATATATTTACCATGCTTTTACTTGGAGACTCTGGAACGTCAATTGGAATGATAGTAACATCTCTCATATCAATTTTCCACAATAAACAAGCAAGTTTCTGTTCATAGCGATAGTGTCTAAAACATGGAAATAGCAAACTAATTTTAACATATATTTTTAATGAACTACTTGAATGCAAATAGCCCTCCTACAAATAATATTGACACAGCAGTGATAATTCCTGCTATCATCCTCCAATCTACTTTATAAACGCACTTTTCACCATAAAATCCACATTTTGGCTCAGCAGAAGGTACTTTACCCCCAATCCACTTTATTGGACGACTATTGTTTAAATATTTAAATTCCGGCAAAGTTGAAATTGTGCCGTTATTCACGGTATATTGAAAATAGCCGACAGGTTGCATGCTGACGTTGGTTTGGTCATCAAAAGCATCATCAAGTAAAGAGACTACAGTAAAATTGCCTTCAGCATCTCCGTTTTGATCAATGAATACCTGTCGGTAAACCAATTACTATTACAAGAACACTGTTTTAGGTAATTTTCTGTACATCATATCCTTTGATAGAATGATAGCTTCTATTTAAAATCCTTTGAAGAATAGCGGTGCCGTTACGCGGATCCTCGTTGTGCTGGAAAGTTTCCGTAATGGCTCTGGCATAAATCAGAACAGCATCATAAAGATACGCGGCTTCAATCGGTACAGAAATACTGTCAAATATCGTGTGATGATATGGTACACAAAAGGGGGGTTTTGTGGAAAACGACTTGATTTGTTCTCTAAAATCCCTGTTGAAAAAGAGGAAATCTCTTTATAATGATTGATGTTAAAACAATGAGAACGCTCACAGGTAGTCGTCACCTCTTGGGAATGACTGAGTGAGCTTTAGAACCGATCTGAAACTGCTTACATCACTCCCATTTAACCAAGGATCCAAGTAGTCTATTTTTATTTGAAAAGTTTATTTGAGACAATTAGAAATCTAAAAAAGAAAAGATAGCTTATACCTCTTCCAATCATTTGCGACTTTCTTGAAGGATCGTATATTTCATCATCAACAGATATAATCACGTATTTGCCACTATCCAGAAGTTTTCTCGCCTGGAGACACTTCATAAAGTCCACAAGAGCTATATGCTCTCCAAGAAACACATATACTTAAATTAAAATGCTATTATTTGTCAACAGTAATAAAGATGTTGGGATATAGACCTCTGGTTTTCATATAAGTTTCTGCAACAATTTTATCCATTTGCTCGATGTATCGTGGAATATAATCAGTATATTTCTTGGTCTCTGTCAATGTTAATCCGTGCAATTCTGATAATTCCTAATTTTTACAACAAAAAAATTAAAACGATAAAGTCAAACTGAAGAATTGTATACTTTTATGGCTTCCTGGATTTGTGGACCCGAAGCTGGATCGGTACCACAGACCACCACGAATTTGTCCCATTTAAATGCTCTTAAAAGGGCTACGACACTTTTGGAAACTTTACTTGACGGCGGTAAAGTTCTCGCAAATGTGCTGAAGGTAGTTTTATCGGAAACTTTTGTATCGCTACATCTCTGTGAAAAGGTAAAAAATAGTTTTTCATATAACGGTCAGAGCTTTGTTTGTAAACAACAGGGAATGTAAAGAACATTGAGATGAATGGAGTATTTTTTCAGCCTCAAAATTAGTTTTGCAATAAAGTGTGCGCACGCAGTGAAGATACGAATACCCGGTTTTGCTCCACGATTTATAGAGTAAATTCGGTTCAAGTTTCCCAATCTATTAAGTTTTTCCAGTACTCCAGATGAGACCTTTCTTCCTGTCTGAAAAGTTGTTATAAGAAAGAATATTATTTATGTTAAACGATATTCCATTTGTATGTTAAATAATTCTCTAAAGTCTCATACAACTCTTATGCGCTATTCCAGAAAGCTTATAAAACAATTTTCTCAATTACATTTTTACGTAGGGTATTTTGCTTTTAAAAGCTTTTATGGTCCGTCATATTTTTACACCTTATTTTCCAATCACGTCTTAACTCAGTATTCGACATAAAAAAATGGCATGTTTTGTATTAAACAGTCTTTTTAGTGCTACTGAAACTATTGAATAAAGGGTTCTACAATTTCCAAGAGGAATTCTATATGTGGGATCAAACGGAGCGACAGCTTAATATCCATAAATCACTTGTCGTTATCCTGTGCAGGTGCGTGTGAAATGATATCATGTGGCTTTTGTAATAATTCAGTTTCGATTTTCAGCTTCGCTAATTAACCATAGCCTAGTAATATAACTGAAATGTGCATTCAAGGAATAAATCAAATCACTATCATTTCAGGGCCATCACTTTCGTATAATGGTAAAATGTAACTAAAATGAGCTAAAAAAGGTCTACTACCTGGCACCTGAACCTATTTTTCTCTGTTTTAATATTTTCCACTTTTTAATAAAAATGTTCTACGCTCTTGGACAAAGGAAGATTGCCGGTTTTTCTGACACTGTCCTTGCATTTTCGCTTTTTAGCGCCTTAATATTTTTATTTAAATCGCATAGGCGGTAATTCAACTTCAAATATTTACGAAACTTTAAAAGATTTTGAAATAAGTGACAATAACGCCTCAACACGATCACAAAACAAAAGACGGATAATGTGAAATGTAAGAATCTGTAAGAAAATCCAACATGAAAAAGGCGTTTACGAAATTTGTCCTAATTGATTCTTCTTTGGCAATTCTTCTCAAAGAGGAATTTCGTACACTGAATGTTTCAAATAATGACATATAATACGAGTATATAAGGTATTTCACTTGAACATGTTACATTCAAGGATTTATCGGAAAAGTGGGCGGTTTATATGAAAAGGTTTTCGACCATTTACAAAAAGACTATTATGTTAAAAAACTAAATTAATTTCGAAAGAAATTATAAAACAAAAACAATTTACTTTCTTTTTAAAAAGTTTTTAAAAACTTCTTAGGAAAAACAACTTTCCGCTAAAACAAAAAGAAAACCAATAACAATGCCATATGAATTTTTATAAAAATTGAATTTTCTAATTTTTTCATATACATTCCTCTCTAACTTATAGAATACTCCTACTGAAACATGATGGGCATATTCAATGTGACGTTTGATAACTCAATATAACTGACTTCCTAAAAACTATAAATATTCATCAAAACGACCACGTCATAGTTGCCAACCTAATATCATCCATCATAATATGTATATGTTACAGACAAAACACGAAATAAGACAATTCGCGTTTTGTCCAGACAAAACCCGAACTGTCTAACACTTTTAGACAAAGTCCGAATATTTATTCGGACTTTTGTGGATTTCGGGATTTGTCTAGACAAAACGCATTGTGTCGGTAGAGTTCTAGACAAAACGCGTTGTGTCGGTAAAGTGTTATAGACAAAACCCGAACTGTCTAATGCTTTTAGACAAAGTTCAGATTTTTTAATTATTTTGCATTTTGTCAGTTGAAAATTAGACACTATTTGAATTTTATTAATAAGGAAAAAAAGTAAGGTGTACCGCACTGATTGTAATGACATTTAGCAGATAATTAATTTAGACGAACAATTTAATTAGAAGAAGAAAATATTTTAATTTAGAAGACATTGCGGAAAGACCGTTAAAGACGCAGCCGCCAAAACCGTGCCTGTATGGACGATTAGATTATGTGAGGTTAGATCTCAATTCTCAAAGAGTTTTACTCGTATTATTTAAATTATAATTAAAAAATCTGAACTTTGTCTAAAAGCATTAGACAGTTCGAGTTTTGTCTAGAACTCTACCGACACAACGCGTTTTGTCTAGACAAATCCCGAAATTCACAAAATTCCTTATTTATTCGGACTTTGTCTAAAAGTGTTAGACAGTTCGGGTTTTGTCTGGACAAAACGCGAATTGTCTGTATTTCGTGTTTTGTCTGTAACATATACATAAATAATCATAAAAATGTTGGTTTTACCGCCCACTATATTTTTAAAGTCCTATATTTGTAATATTGTTTGTAAATTATTAGATCGTTTAGGTCGTCTAGATTTAAGTTTCATTCACTAAATAATATCCTTAACTCAACTTTGACCTAAAATGGGAAATCCAAAGTTTGGCAACTAGTTACCCCCACGTAGGCAATAAATTGCGTTTGTTTCAATAAAAAATTTTTAATTGGTTAAATTTCATTGTACAACTTTGTCATTGTCATAAAGGAATTTTAATCCTGATGATTAAGTGTTTGTTGTTGTTGTTGTTGTGTTGTATTGCGTGGTCAAATTTCATATATTTGTCCAGAATATGCCTAACATTGCTAATAAATCAATAGTTTCGAAATACTGCATATTGAATCGCATAACTTTACATTCTATGATATTGACTTGTATTTTTTTGTCTCATTTTTTTAACTGAATATCTATATTCTTGAAACATTTATTCCTGAATTGAAAATGAAAAATTACCAGTTATGATGAACAATGATATTATCGACATGCGAGGAATTCAAATAAATTACCGAAAGGAATAAAGAATTTCTTCTTTTTTTTTGTATAACCAAATATTCGTAATAAATCCGTATAATTTTATGTTTTAATATCGAATTTATATTCAGAAAAGCAAGACTGAAAATGCCTATAGGGTCTTATTACAATGTGCTCGGCTCGTTGTTTACAGTAAAAGCTATTGATCGATAATCCAAAAATTTTCCTTAATTTTATTGGCTGTCACGATTATGCTAAAAGCTTTTTTGTGCGCCACTGTTTTCCTTGCACACTTCTCTTGCATAAAACGTGCTAGAAAATAATAGAGCGAATTTACGATTTCAAAATGACTAACTAATGCAATGTTTGAACTATTAGGTAGCCAAAAGTCATTTTTATAGTAACCACTTGTAATGTTAATACCCTTAACTCCTGTGAGTTTCATAAACGGAAAATTTTGTTGGTTATCCTTTTTTGCTTATCATATTTGTAATGCCAGAGTTTTAGTCATATGCATTTTGATCGTGTCCTTAGATGACTTTTTCAAGTTTTGTCTTTTGTCTGTAAACAACACGCAAAATTCGTATTCTTTGCCAGCAATCGTGCCGACGTCTGAATATGAAAATAGGACGTAAAGCTTGTTTATTTTCAAAATTTTCCTCCATCATGACTGCCTCTCTACGTCACATCTACAAAATTCCCATAAATCAATCCATCAAAAATAAAAAAAATTAATTGAAAAACGTTAGAGAAAAATAATGTTTCTTTACCTGGGCAGGGTAACATTAAGCTTAAAAGCCTTTTCGGTAGGCAAATTTATGTCTCTTGTTTAAATGATTAATTATCACAAAATGGTGGTTAGGCGCTATAACTCACGTAAGAGATCATAGGCAAATTCCAAGCAGTCGCCACCAGAGCTTCTGGAAAGCACGTGTCATCCGGACCGATGAAGGCCAAGGCCCCTTGATCTCTCATTTCGGTCATCATTCGTATCGCTTGTGTAGTTGAGGATTTACTCATAGGAAAACCAGATGTGGAGGGAATTCCTATATTTGCAGCAACGTAAATTAGTTTTCGACCCTCCAATAAACCTGAATAAAGAAATTTTGTATGTGTATATTTTTTTAGAGACGATATTGTTTTAACTTAATCAATGGATAGTTAGTCACATAAGGACAACCAAATATATGTATAGTTATATTTTTTAAAAATAGAGCTACGGCTGACATCTTTTAGGATATTTAATGGGCAAAAACTCTATTAATAATTTTAATAAATCGGGTAACTTGTTAAAGGAAATTTGCCACGTCAGTTCAATTTAATACAATTTTTCATAAGGACAACTACGGCTTATAAATAACTTTTCCATTAACTGTTGTAGAAGGACACAAGATGTTCTATCTACAGTCATACCTAAATACTTTTTGATTATCCTCTGAGTTACTTTGAATTGACTCTTTAAAAGAAAACTAGGGTTTTCGACCCTAGTAAGAAAGCTTTTAGGAAGCTGCGAAAATTAATACTTAAAGGGACATATAGGTAAAACTCACAGAAAGAAAACCTGTGTCAGAAATATTTATGAAAATAAACAGAAAATCGTATTACATAAGAGAAGTTTCCAAGAGAATTGAAATAAACCTGGTCTATTTTGAATTTATCACTATGTTTCCATTTTTCTTTTTTCGTAAAAAAATATCGTCAAAAACTCTCCACCGTCATTTATTTATGCAGGAATTTTAAATTTCGATTAGGTAATATTTTTTATCTAAAAGACAATTTTTTTTTCCTTGAACTTAAAATTATTTGCAAATGTTTAATTTTTGCTGTGTACTTTACTTAATAAAATGACGTATGGTCGATACAAAACAAATTTGGATGCACGTAATTGATATGACGTAGTCGATATAACTAGTCTAACCAATTGAATAACAAAATTAATAAAACATAAATAATACATATGTATACAGTATGTCCTCGGATGGACTTGACAAGAGGATAAATGGAACAAAAATTTAAAGATACGAAAAAAAGTAATTCTCCATAAAAATTTCTGCTTGCCAAAAAAATAAGATTGTCAATAAGAAAATTATTATTTATTCTATAGGGCGTTTGAATTTTGTTCATTTTTTATCAAAATGCTAAATAGAAAAATTGACTTGCTAAATTGAAAAACCTTCTCAGATATCAGATATTATTCAATTTTATTTAATTTAATTTTTATGAAGAATGATTTTTTTAATATCTTTAAATTTTTATTCCATTTGTCCTGTTGTGAAATCCATCCCGGGATATACTGTATAGCTGGGACAAAATAAACTTGGATATATGTATATACAGGGTGAGTGTGAATGGGCCGTATTTATTTAAGGAGGTGAAACTAGATCATATTGCGAACAATTTTTGTTATATACACTACCCCTCTAAGATTTACGGTTTTCTAGAAAAACGAGTTTTTCAAATTTTTTAAAAGTACGTGACGCAAACAACAAAAAAATCAAATTTTGAGAAAATTATCCATAATTCATAGAATTTTTAGACATTATTCATTAACTGAGACCATAGGCATTTGTTAAAAACAAAATTAAAGTTTACAGCTTTCCAAATAACTTTTCTACAAGAAGCCAAAGTTGAAGATTTTGAAAAAATTTAAAACTGCTTCTGTCTTTGAACACCGATTGCTAATAATTTTTTCAAATCAATACTCGTTGACTTCACGGTAAAAACTTATTTGGTTCATCAGCTAAAACTTCACGTAAGCAGATTCCTTAATAATGCCTCTTAGAAAAAGTTATAGTCAAAAAATCATCAAAAAACATGGTTTTTTTTGCATGTTTTTTTTAAAAAATAACCTGTTGACAACCATCTCATCGCTGTCAGATTTTGGTGGGTGTAAATTGCTCTTTGAATATCGAACTTCAATTTTCAATAATTAATTTATTTATTTAAATAAATAAAGTAGAAAGAATTAGTTTAATAAAACATAAACATTATTTAAATTAAAAATAGCAATAAAATTAACAGATTTTAAAAAAATTATTTTAGATCTTGCTCGAAATGAAATCCATGATTTCTTAGACATGCTCGAGCCCTTTTTATCATTTCATTTTTTGTGATTCGTGATGAAAAGTTATTTTTTACATGAAGTGCAGCTTGATCGATTTTTTCTATCAACTCTTCGCGACTGTTAATAACATTTCTGTAAACCAGCTCTTTCATNTGGTAAGGGTGCAATAGCTGCTCTTGAAGTACCCGCCACACAGTTTGATGTGCAGCATTTGTTTGATGTGCTATTGCACGCGTGCTGGTGGTAGGTTGGTCTTCAATTCGATGCAAAACTTCTTCCTCAAACGCCACTGTCCGAGCAGTTCGTGGATGTCCGCTTCCTCCATCTGGTTTAAAGTTACCTTTTTCTCTTAACCGACGATGGATTGCCGGAAATGTTTTTCGACAAGGACGTCTGCGATTCGGAAAACGTTCAGCGTAAAGACGCTCAGCTTCTCTAGCGTTACACCTCGCTTCGCCATAAATGAGATGCATATCTGCATACTCTTCAAAAGTAAATTCAACCATTTTCACAGTTCAAACACAAGAGTTCGTCGCAAAAAAACAAATGTGAAACACTTAAGTAGGTGCGATCACGAATAAAATCAATTTTTAACAACATCGTGTATAGGAAATGCAATTGATAAACACTTATCAAAACACAAAAAAAGTGTTTATTTTCAATAACATCAATCATCTTTAATAAAAAATAATGAAATATCGAAGTCTTTTGGTATCATCAAGATAAAATTAGGTTTTTGGACAAAAGTTGCTGTAGAGCCAAAACGGCTCATTTCCGACTAGGGGTTTACATGTAAAAATTTTCTATCTCAGTGTTCCCTATAACGTCCTCAAGTTTGGCACCACCTTTTTGGAACACCCTGTATATAGTATGTTTCAGAATTGTCGTGCCATCTGCTTACTATATGTTCCTGTAACCGAAATAAGAAAAAAAGTTTATATAAATATATGTCTAATTGTCCTTTACTTTTGAAATACATGGTGTTAAAGTTTGAGAAATGAAAATAGTTTCTGTTTTTTAACTTATAAAGGGTTAAAATAATTATGCCAATATGACAATTTAATCGCATGCAAATATTCAAGGTAAAGGTACCAAATGATTTTCTATTAGAGAACATATTCGATAAATCGAATGAAAAAGTCTGACGAAAAGATCGAATCCAAAAGTCTGATGAAAAAATTGAATCAAAAAATCTAATAGTGTAAACGCATTTTAAGATTTTTTAACTAAATTGCGTATATGAGTATATGAGTTTAGTATATTAATAAGTTTAATCCAAAAAAATTACCAGTTTCATCTATTCCTTTTTAAGTCATAAAAAATTGCAACGCTCAGTATAATAAATATTTCGTTTAAAGTAGTAGCCTATCATACGCATCACTATGTTCTGCAAATTTTTTGTCTTTTCTTAGTTTGTTGCATTGCAAAAAGTTCAGGCATAAAAAAATTTTTTTTGGTTAAACGCATTTTTACAATTTAAGTAAAAAAAAATTGGTTTTTCATTTCATAAGCTTTTGAGATATTTGAAACAAATTTTCAGTTCTAGTATATTGGCAGGTACAAAATCAAGAACTTCTAACTTGTGTAAATCAACCAGTGACGGAGATTGGGTGCTATCTTTTCACACCCTGCACCTCGAAAATAAAGGACAATCGGACATAATATGTCCGATTGTCCTTTATTTTATATAATATTATTATATAATTTTTTTTTCTTCTTTCGGTCATAGGAAGAGTAAGCAGTTGGCACAACCAATCTGAAATACCCTGTCTATTATTATTTTTTTGTGACGTTAAGTGAGGGTGACGTTGTCAACTCAAGTATAGATTGGTAATTTCGAAGATGAAACGGATCTCAATGTCATCTTTTGAAAAAATAAGTGTAATATTTTTTTAATAATCCAATCAATAAAAATCGTCGCTTAGCAACATTTCAACGCCAATTTATTTTTTAATATCTATTCTTCTATTCTGTTCTCGTATAAATTCATTAGTTCATTACAATATTATTATTTTACTAAAATATCAACATTCCACTTAGCAATGACACATATTTAAATTCAATGATGCCAATAGTAAGGCGAAAAATAATTTATATTTTTGAGCTTTTTTTTGTCCAAACGTTATGCTGGCGGTATTGAAGCGATGCCATGTGTTTGATTAGTGATATCGACAAAAACTTTCTTTCACGGAAACGATTGGTCGGTAAGTTTTTCTTGCAATTTCATTCTTAAGTTGGTTAAACTAGTTATATCGATTACATCACATCGACGATGTGCATCCAAGTTTCTTTTGCCCTGAGTTTTTATGAGAAGATCAGCTGTCAAACCCGCTTGTTTCATTAGAATGCAATTTCTAGAAAACACGAAGAACATCTTATGTCCTATAAAATGACACAATTAAAAAATGAATGTAATTTACTCTTGGTACTTTTTCACATTTCTTAATTTTTCGACTATACTATATAAAAATCGGACAATCTAATCTTTGCTTCGGTAGTTTGAGCAAAAGCAAAACTTCTTATGAAGAGTGATTTTTTTTTAGAAAAACCAAAGATAAAAAAGTCTTTCTTCTTTTCAAGCCCAACCTGGAACACACTGTATAATATAAATCATTTTTCACTTTAATATTGGCATCATTGAATTTAAATATGCATCATTGCTAAGTGTTATTCTAGTAAAATAATAATATTGCAATGAACTAATGAATGTGTACAAGAACAGAGAAGATAGATATTAAAAATTAAATTAGCATTAAAATATTGCTAAATGATGATTTTTATTGATTAGATTGTTAAAAAAAAACATTAAAATTGTTATTTTAAAAAGACATTGACAATGATATTGAGATCAGTTTTATCCCCGAAATTACTAATCTACACTTTAGTGAGTAACGTCGCCCACACCCGATGTCATAAAAAATAATGACGTGTATCCAAGTTTGTTTTGCCCCGACTATGTATACATCTTTATTAAAAAAACCACTCTGACTACCGAGTGATTTCTATGCTTCGTTCCCAGAGCTCCAAATCACCTCTAATAAAATATATGTTTTGAGGCGACCTCTATAATAACTTGTTACTATGTCTTTCAGTAGGTCTAATTGAAACGCAGCGATAATTTGTGCATCAACTTTTTTTATTTATTTTGAGATATTACTCCAAAACGAACATAAAAAAATCGGATAAACGACGTAAGTAATTATAAATGTAATTAGTATAATTAAATAAAGTAGATTAATGTTACCACATGTCTCCTTTAAATCATAACAACGCCTTGTCAATTAAAAAAATGCGAAAAGTTTAAAATTCACCTCCTTCCTCCATGCGTCATTCCAAAAATATATCAAATATTTTGACACTTTTTAAATTGAAACTGGGAAATGTATTAATACCGCTTTAAAATGTATACCTCAATTTTCCAAAATATTTTTTCAAGAAATCGAAAACTTGTATTCAAAAAAAAATAATTAACATAACATTTTTCTTTCGAACAAAATCATCATCATCATTTTCTGGTGGTAAAAATCGAATGTAAAAAAAAAATTCCCAAAGGTGCTTCTGTTTAAGAAGTTAAAACAGATCTCAATGTGATAAAATTTTAGGGCAAATAGATACGGGAAATATCTCTTTAAAATACCTTCCAATTTTCCAAAAGGCAAGAAGAAAAAAAACGAAAATTATAACTGAGAAATAACTGAGAAAAAACTTCAAGGAAAACGTCTCTTTTAATCAACTCCCACTTCCTAAACAAATAAAAATTAAACGCTTCTGTGAAATAGAAAAAAATTAAAAAAAACCTTTAGGTTTAAGCACGGCAATTCTTTTACGAAAGGTAATTCAATAATGTCCTGTTAAAGAAAAGGACATTGTTTTATCAAAAAAAAAAAAAATAACCAGACACCTTTGTTTAAAAAAAACGAAAAAAATTTCAATAACATGAATTGTAAAGAA
>JABRWK010000028.1:11066-22449 GCA_013372445.1 Hypothenemus hampei | reverse complement strand
AATAAATGACGTTCTGGGCAGAATTTCAGCTTGTGATGAAACCTGGACACATCCCATTAGTTCTAAAACCCACGGGTGGCGTGAAAAGAACGAATAGTGCCAAACATTAAACAAAGCAATAATAGTTTTAGAAAAACAATGCAAGTTATATTCTCGGATACTACTTTCTTGTGATGTTCTGGACTATTGTCCTTAAAATGCAGACCTGACAAGAAAATGTTTTGCTTCCTACTGGCAGCACGCTATACAAACATCCTAAATAAACTAAAAATCGGTAATAGACTCTCCTGTATTTAAAATTCATGTACAGAGCGACCCATCCAGCTAAATTTAAAATTTAGATTCTACTAATCAAAATAAACAAATTTAATTCTATAAATTTCTCTCCAATTCTTCATCAATAGAGATATTGACGTTTAAAGATTTTTCAATTTTTAAATGATTCAAACAATTAAACAAAAATTTTTCTGGAACCAATTTTAGTAGAGAAGTGCCCATTATACTATGTATGTTCTGGAAGACAATGAAATTCCTTTTCCAAGCATGCTAAACGCAATACTGAAAATTGACGCTATCCATTTTGAAAAGCTTCTAAACTGAAAATTGTAAAATTTTCAATTTTTCTCTGTTACTTTGAAAGGTCCTAGATAAGAACTATAAAAACTTGACAATTTGTCAAGTTTATGTGTTTTGAAATAAACAAAAATCTCATTTTGAACTTCTTAAAAACAATTGCATCGTTGACAAATTAGAAATTTTTTTAACAGCAATCGAAGCTTCTTATGACAGATAAGTTTACCAGAAATGGAAAAATTGTCAAGTTTTTCTAGCTTTTAAAGTAACAGAGAAAAATTGAAAATTTTACAATTTTCAGTTTACAAGCTTCTGAAAATGAATAGCGTTAATTGTCAGCGTTGTGTTTAGTATGCTTGGGGAGGGAATTTCATTGTCTTCCAGAACATACAATAGGCATTTCGCCACTAACAATAAGTTTGATTCCTGTAAAATTTTGGTTCAACTGTTTGAAAACATTTAAAAATTGAAAAATTTTTGAACAGCAAAATCTCGAAATTGATGATGAATTGAAGAGAAGTTTATAAAATGAAATATGTTTATTTTGATTAGTAGAACCTAAATTTTAAATTTTAGATAAAACTGGGTCACCCTATACAACTGAAAATGCTTTGGATAAAAGAAAGATTCGAGGACATAAAAAGCTTTATCATCCAAGAAAAGGTAGAAGGGCGAAGATCAAGAGTTAGATCCTCGACCCGTGAGAGCCAAATGGGGAGAAACCATCTTTGATGCCAAGGTCGAAACCACTACAGCTCCTACAGAAGGTCAAGACTTTGGAGAGAAGAAATATTACTTTAAAAGACAGAGTACGAATAACTCTCGTAAATTTTAATTTTTATAGGATTGATAAAAACTGAATGAAGTTCTTTCTTTGCCCCATTGTTAACGAATTCTATGAAAAATATTGAATAAAAATAGGTTGTTAGGAAAAAATGCCGCACCCATTCTTTTTTCTCGTAACATATTCACACACCCATTTATATGCGCGATCTTTAATGGATCAATGACACGTTTTGTTGCACTGGTTGTGGTTAAAACAATGTAAACACGGCTTTTATGGGGTTATTTGATGGAAAGATGATCATTTCATGTGGAAAAATAAACTCATATCCTAATGGAGCGGGAATCAACGGATCAATTTATTCCAAGTAGTTCACCGTAATTTTACAGGAAATGTACAAGAGACGACATTCCTTATTCGAATATATCAAATTTCCTGAAGCGAATAATCTTTATTAGGACTGTTCAAACGCGGAAAAGGTCAAAGAAAATCATTCAGGAAAATAGAATTAAGCCTCTTTAAAAATTTAGAATAAAAAGTTTTTTCGGTATTCACAATCTTTCATAAGTGAAAAATTCTAACTCTTATCGTCTCATCTGGCCCTGCGTTAAATCAACTTCATTGGAAAAATAACCTTAGGGTCAAGGATTTTAAAACCCGCAGCCTCGATGAATTAAAAAAAACATAGCTTCTAGGTTTCGGATAAACCATAAAATGCTAGAACGCAAAAAGTTTTCGGACTTTAATTCGAAATAAAATCTATTTTCTTTTAAGGAATCTCGTGATAGATAAGAAACAACAAGCAATATGGACAGTGGTAAATCTTTGCTCGGAGGAGAGTTATTTTTCCACAAGGCATTTATTTGAGGAGTTGATGGGAAGACGTGAAGACTGATAAACGAAAGGTAGTTCTGAGTGTTATTAGATTTGTCGTTCGGAAGAGAGAAATTGTTTTAGGGCCCATATAGGATATCTAATTTCGTTATATTTATGGGCTTTGTCATTTATTATTAAAAATAGAATGATCGCTCGAAATTGGAACATCCTGTATACTTTTTAATAAGCAATTTGAAAACTTAGTTATGAACTTTGGAAAGTGTTTTATACTAATTTGGCTTGAGCCTACACAATTCTGTAACAAAGGATTTTAAGAAAAAATTTGGCAAAAGTTTGACTAAAGAAAGGAAATTACAGCAGGGATATTAGAAATAAATTTAACAAAAATTATTAAACAATAGTTTGTTTTCCCATCAACTGAATATTGCCACGAAAATTATCCTCAGCCAGATCGATTAACAACAGTTGTATGAATATTCAGAAATGTTGATAGAAGTAATGTCGAATGCATAGAGATTGAAAATATGCAAAAATAAAAATCAAAAGCCCATATCTAAACATCGTATACCTAGTGTCTGCTGCAAAACTTCACAGTAAAAAACAAAAAAAAAAAACAGTAAACTTTCGTAGTTTTTCTATTCAAAAAAGACAAAAAAAAATTTTTTATTTTTTTCTATAGAATGTATGTAATTATCCTTAACTCACTAATGTGTAACGTATAAAAACTGAATGAAACTAACATCATTAATATGTATACATTCAAGCTTAATAATATGGAAATAAATATGTAAAATTTAATAAAATATTATGTTTCAATTACAAGGGACTCATGCATTATTTACCAGCAACTACCCTTGTCGCTTTTTTTCTTAAAATAAGAGTATTAAATAATGTCCTTGACATTTGTAAAGAACACTGCGGTTCCTTGTCGCCTTTTTACAAACTCTTAAATGAAACTTGAAAGTTCGGACTTGAACAATTATTGGCGATGTTTTCTGCAACTTTCGGCAACAATATTTTTAAATAATTTTTATATTATTTGTTGTTGAAGAGTTTTTTCAAAATTTTGACAAAATTCCAATTAAAGAAACCTACAACTTTATTAATTTATCAAAAATTTTCATTTAGGTAAATATATACAAATATTTATATTAAATACAGAAACAAATTAATTGAAATTTTCCTTCGTTGAAAATTTAATTAAAACTTACCGCAAAATTTATTTCATGTAAGACGCACTGTCGACAAAGACGAGAATCGACACAATGCTGAAGAACATCCGCCCTTTCAACCCGAATCCACGGCGTCGATTGAAGAGAGCAAATGCAGAGGGAAAATCCGCAAATTTTCACAATGAGGGTAGCGATAGAAGAGAATATATTTGCGCATGATATTCAACAAGTTGTATTGAAATAATTGCTTAAAACAATAACAATACTTATACAAAATGAAATTCCTTTTCAAAATCCTAAATTTCTATTTTCAAATTTTGAATTTCCAAAATTTGTATTTATATTCCTAAAAGAAAAACCGTCTTTTTATTTATGAATGACAGATAAGTCACAAGAAGCTAGGTCAAAATGGTATAGGATATCTCCAAAAAGTCTTAACAATTTACCATACGTTCCTTAGATAAAATAAAAGAATTTAATCAATATTATTTTAGTCCAAAATTGTTTACCAATTTCAAAAAATTTTATCTATAGAATGATGAAAGAACAATTGATATATTAGTATTATAAGATAAGATCCAAGATCTCTTACCACATGATCCGGAAAGTCTTCATTTTTGTCGGCTGTTCCAAGGTAAAAAGAAATAGATTTCAATTTTCCCAACAATGTTCTGTTTACTGACCAAGCTTGTTTCGCCAGAAGGGGAGTCACTAACTTCCGTAATGAACATGTTTATGCAGATGAAAATCCACACGCACTAAAAATTCAATACTTTCAAACGAATTGAAAATTAACGTTTGACCTGGAATAATTGGCAATTTTAACATTTGAGTAATACAATAGATGCAAATGTCGATATTTGCATTATAAACCATTTTATATTTTAAGTTAGAAACTGTTTTTGGTAAATCTTGTTCAATAAAGTAATTGGTAAATACGATAATACCATTAAAAAATAAAATAGTAATACACAGAGCGTCCGGTAGCTTTATGCAAATCTTTAAAGTGATAATAAAAAAAATCATTTAGGACTTATTTAGCAAACATATGTACCTTAACGATGTGCAAATATTTTACACAAAATTTTACACGAAAAAATAATTGAAGAGCAGAAATTTCAAATTTTGTTATTGATAATGTAGGGGCATATTCGCTTTATATTATTAATAACGAAATAGTTAATAAAGTTTTCGAGTTACCATTTGGCTTATACAGTTTTAATACTTTCTCAAAACACAGGCACATAGAACATTTGGAATTTCTACTACTCAATTGGAGTTTGCTATATAAATTATGTTTTAAAAATGCTCCGTTAGAGTGATAAACGGTTCAATCAAATTGAATGATTTTGATTGAAATGTCCAAATGTCAATATAAAAAAAAAACATTGAACGATTCACTTCTATGTTTATACAATTCAATTTGGTTGGTTGATCCAAATTGAACGGCAGAATTAAATTGTCTATTATCACCCTTACGAAAATACAGGATTTCAACGTTTTAGTAAAAAAATAGAAATTAATTAATATTTCCAAAACTGCCAAATATCTTTTAATGAAATTTAACATACATTGACAGTTTATAAAGAGGCATTAATTGGAATAAAAATATAATTTTCAATTCTACCAATGCCTTGCCTGCACAAACTTATTTCGATATTTTCAAAGGGAAAAGTGTAACGTCACTGATTTTACTCAAAATAAAAACAGTTTTTGCTTTCTTCGTTCAATTTGGAAGAAAAAAACTCCCTTGACTTTGTTCCGCCAACGAACTGTTCTCGAGTAAAAAAATGAAAACTCTTTTATTGCCCGAGAAATGAATGAAATCTTGATTGAATAATAATTTCGAAATAAATCTAGTTAGCTTCAAATATGTCATTTGCGTTATAGAGATGACATTTTCTAAACAAAAAATAATTAATGATTTACCATTATTAAGAAAATTGTAAATAGAAAAATATTGTAATGAAGCATTAAAAGATAAATCAGAAGGAACCGATTTCAATAACAACAACAATAACAACAATTTTTTTGTTTTGAAAATGTTATCTGTACAACGTAAGTGACATATTCCAGGTTAACTAAATTTATTTCAAAGTTATTATTTAATCAATATATCATTTATTTCTCAGGCAATAAAAGAGTTTTTATTCTTTTATTCGAGAACAGTGCGTTGCAGGAACAAAGTCAAGGGAGCTTTTTTCTTCCAAATTAAACGAAGAAAGAAAAAGCTGTTTTTATTTTGAGAAAAGTCAGTGACGCATCACTTTTTTCTTTAAAAATATCGAAATTAGTTCCCGTAGGCAAGAACCGTAAGTTAGAACTGAAAATTATATTTTTATTGCAATTAATGCCCCTTTATAAACTGTCAATGCATACTAAATTTCATTTGAAGCGATTTCAGAAATATTAATTTCCTTATTTACTAGAACTTTGATATCCTGATTTTGGAACATAGTTTATACAAGGTGGAAGAAATTTGACTGACTTAATTTTAATGGCAGACTTCTGACAAAATTCTGAGCAGAAAATCTATACAATATTTTTTTCAAAATTGTCCCAAATTTGAACTACAGCCCCAAACATCTGACCAATAGGGACATTTTTTGACTTGAACTACTAATCAATAGGAACGTTTAACGTGAAAAATGCTAAATAAATTTTCTACTCAGAATTTTATCAGAAATCTATCATTAAAATTAAGGCAGTCAAACTTCTTTCAGTCTGTATAGCAAGCTATCATTATTTTTCCGTGCAGAATTACACCCTAAAGTATTATCACATCATTAAAAAACATCCTGTATATAAAGTGCTATAATTTAGCGGATATTGGGAAATTTTTTATTTCAAAATACATCCATTTTTCTTCATATAACTATGTATGGTCAGAAAACGACTAAGAATGTATTTGCAATAATATTTCTAACTTATGCCTAGGAAAGTATTTTTATATTTAAAACTTTAAATTAAATAGAACATGCATTCATACACTAATTACAAATAACTTCTTATAGGTTGTTATTTTAGAGAATATTAGAGATTTAGAGAGCATTTCAAATTTAGTGTTCAATTTTGTTTAGAAGAATCTAAGCATTATCTTATTAAATTAAGTTGTTATATCTATTTTTTGAAAATTACATAACATCCATCAAAACTAAGTAAAGAATACTCGTAATTTTACTCTTACGAATCTTTTGAGTATACTATAGTATTTATTATGATTATTAAAGTTTAGAAAGAAAGATAATTCGTGTTAATTTTTGTAAGTGCTTATACGTTTTCAAAAAAAAATACCATGATGACTCACTTTTCAAGAGTATTGGATAAAAGAAAATTAACTTCTTTAATAAAAAATTTAATGATAACATTTAAATTTCTGCATTATTAAGATTTTATATTCATGAAAAATGAACTGTCATTATTTTTTACCTGTATATTTAACTTCATTTTAGCTTTTAGTAACGTAAATTGCTGTCTAAGCGTTATCTAAAATTATTACTGTAACATAATCACTATCCTCTTTCTGGTAATACATTATTATGTCAAAACAAAACGAAGTATANAGTCAGGAGGCCAACTAATTTACTTAACCCTGTAAAATTTAGTTGTGGGAGTCAATTGAACAACTATTAAAGACCTGGAGTCTCTTGGCAGTGTCGAAATATGCAAATAAAGAGTAAGGGGTGGTAATTTACATTAATCAACAAACATTTTCGTGCATGTCAAGCTACAAGCAGCAGCGTGAATTTAATTAATTTCAATTCCTGTTGATCAGGAAAAAAAGTCCTTCACTTTTTTAATGAAAAAAAAACATGGATGCAAAGCCGTTGAAATCTCTTCTACGTAATTTTGCTTCCTTTTAATTTGTTTTCAAATGAAAGATATGGAAATCTATACTGTGTGCCCTAAATTAGTCTGGAGTATATCTCACTTAATACTAAAGCTAAAAAAGTTGATTAATGTTTTAAAGAATTTCCATTGTAATCTGAACATATTTTCAAATTTGTTGAGGCTCTTTCAGTTTTTGACAAAATATAGAAAAACAAAAGATTATATTTTTTACTTTCCTTTATAAGTTTTGAACTTCAATTTTAACAGTTTTCAAAATGTCACATCATTAAGACACTTTTAAAAGGAGAATTCAATAGCATTGCAGAAAAGTTTCAAACTTTATTGGGTTTTGAGATTTTGATGACAACTTTGGGTTTTCTGAAGGAGGCCATGTTGGATTTATTAATTTTTGAATAGAGTTTAAAAACTGCCTTTTAATCATATATGTATAAATACTAAATAGCATAACTATTTTTTCCAATTCAAAGAAAATTCGGTAAGCTTAATTTATTTGTAGTAGACTATGTATTCCATATCTTTTGTAATAAGAGGTTGTTTCCATGGATAGAACATCTTATTATTAGTAAATATCTCATAACAAATTTTCTCCATTTAACCATCTTTTTGTCTTTAACCGAGGCATCAAAATAGACTAGACTGATTTAGAACACATTGTATATGATTATAGTGTAGTATGATATAGTTAAGTAACAATAACATGTGTGGTTGTTACTCGTCAATAACCTCAGGCAGTCTTTATACTAAAAGCCGCCCACAAGATTGAAATATTTTTATTTTTGATTTAATTAAAAATACATCCTTTAACCAGCAGTATTTCTTACTACAAGCGAGGAAGCAATTCGTGTTCATATTGAATAAACAGTTATTAAGTATTCGTTTTCTTCTTAAATATATGAAATTTTGACAAACATGCAATAACCATTGATTAAACCTTAACTGAACTAAGAAGCGATTGAAAATATATCGTCAAAGTGAGCAGAACCGTTGGCCACCAATTCCTGTTTGTGTCGGTGATAACATGAAACAAACTGATAGTAGGTACCATTTGTAAAAACAGCAAAATGAAATCTCGGTCGAGCGTTAAAGAAGTGAAAATAAATAGGGAAAACATCATTTTCGTCCAGAAATAAATGACGTTCTGGGCAGAATTTCAGCTTGTGATGAAACCTGGACACATCCCATTAGTTCTAAAACCCACGGGTGGCGTGAAAAGAACGAATAGTGCCAAACATTAAACAAAGCAATAATAGTTTTAGAAAAACAATGCAAGTTATATTCTCGGATACTACTTTCTTGTGATGTTCTGGACTATTGTCCTTAAAATGCAGACCTGACAAGAAAATGTTTTGCTTCCTACTGGCAGCACGCTATACAAACATCCTAAATAAACTAAAAATCGGTAATAGACTCTCCTGTATTTAAAATTCATGTACAGAGCGACCCATCCAGCTAAATTTAAAATTTAGATTCTACTAATCAAAATAAACAAATTTAATTCTATAAATTTCTCTCCAATTCTTCATCAATAGAGATATTGACGTTTAAAGATTTTTCAATTTTTAAATGATTCAAACAATTAAACAAAAATTTTTCTGGAACCAATTTTAGTAGAGAAGTGCCCATTATACTATGTATGTTCTGGAAGACAATGAAATTCCTTTTCCAAGCATGCTAAACGCAATACTGAAAATTGACGCTATCCATTTTGAAAAGCTTCTAAACTGAAAATTGTAAAATTTTCAATTTTTCTCTGTTACTTTGAAAGGTCCTAGATAAGAACTATAAAAACTTGACAATTTGTCAAGTTTATGTGTTTTGAAATAAACAAAAATCTCATTTTGAACTTCTTAAAAACAATTGCATCGTTGACAAATTAGAAATTTTTTTAACAGCAATCGAAGCTTCTTATGACAGATAAGTTTACCAGAAATGGAAAAATTGTCAAGTTTTTCTAGCTTTTAAAGTAACAGAGAAAAATTGAAAATTTTACAATTTTCAGTTTACAAGCTTCTGAAAATGAATAGCGTTAATTGTCAGCGTTGTGTTTAGTATGCTTGGGGAGGGAATTTCATTGTCTTCCAGAACATACAATAGGCATTTCGCCACTAACAATAAGTTTGATTCCTGTAAAATTTTGGTTCAACTGTTTGAAAACATTTAAAAATTGAAAAATTTTTGAACAGCAAAATCTCGAAATTGATGATGAATTGAAGAGAAGTTTATAAAATGAAATATGTTTATTTTGATTAGTAGAACCTAAATTTTAAATTTTAGATAAAACTGGGTCACCCTATACAACTGAAAATGCTTTGGATAAAAGAAAGATTCGAGGACATAAAAAGCTTTATCATCCAAGAAAAGGTAGAAGGGCGAAGATCAAGAGTTAGATCCTCGACCCGTGAGAGCCAAATGGGGAGAAACCATCTTTGATGCCAAGGTCGAAACCACTACAGCTCCTACAGAAGGTCAAGACTTTGGAGAGAAGAAATATTACTTTAAAAGACAGAGTACGAATAACTCTCGTAAATTTTAATTTTTATAGGATTGATAAAAACTGAATGAAGTTCTTTCTTTGCCCCATTGTTAACGAATTCTATGAAAAATATTGAATAAAAATAGGTTGTTAGGAAAAAATGCCGCACCCATTCTTTTTTCTCGTAACATATTCACACACCCATTTATATGCGCGATCTTTAATGGATCAATGACACGTTTTGTTGCACTGGTTGTGGTTAAAACAATGTAAACACGGCTTTTATGGGGTTATTTGATGGAAAGATGATCATTTCATGTGGAAAAATAAACTCATATCCTAATGGAGCGGGAATCAACGGATCAATTTATTCCAAGTAGTTCACCGTAATTTTACAGGAAATGTACAAGAGACGACATTCCTTATTCGAATATATCAAATTTCCTGAAGCGAATAATCTTTATTAGGACTGTTCAAACGCGGAAAAGGTCAAAGAAAATCATTCAGGAAAATAGAATTAAGCCTCTTTAAAAATTTAGAATAAAAAGTTTTTTCGGTATTCACAATCTTTCATAAGTGAAAAATTCTAACTCTTATCGTCTCATCTGGCCCTGCGTTAAATCAACTTCATTGGAAAAATAACCTTAGGGTCAAGGATTTTAAAACCCGCAGCCTCGATGAATTAAAAAAACATAGCTTCTAGGTTTCGGATAAACCATAAAATGCTAGAACGCAAAAAGTTTTCGGACTTTAATTCGAAATAAAATCTATTTTCTTTTAAGGAATCTCGTGATAGATAAGAAACAACAAGCAATATGGACAGTGGTAAATCTTTGCTCGGAGGAGAGTTATTTTTCCACAAGGCATTTATTTGAGGAGTTGATGGGAAGACGTGAAGACTGATAAACGAAAGGTAGTTCTGAGTGTTATTAGATTTGTCGTTCGGAAGAGAGAAATTGTTTTAGGGCCCATATAGGATATCTAATTTCGTTATATTTATGGGCTTTGTCATTTATTATTAAAAATAGAATGATCGCTCGAAATTGGAACATCCTGTATACTTTTTAATAAGCAATTTGAAAACTTAGTTATGAACTTTGGAAAGTGTTTTATACTAATTTGGCTTGAGCCTACACAATTCTGTAACAAAGGATTTTAAGAAAAAATTTGGCAAAAGTTTGACTAAAGAAAGGAAATTACAGCAGGGATATTAGAAATAAATTTAACAAAAATTATTAAACAATAGTTTGTTTTCCCATCAACTGAATATTGCCACGAAAATTATCCTCAGCCAGATCGATTAACAACAGTTGTATGAATATTCAGAAATGTTGATAGAAGTAATGTCGAATGCATAGAGATTGAAAATATGCAAAAATAAAAATCAAAAGCCCATATCTAAACATCGTATACCTAGTGTCTGCTGCAAAACTTCACAGTAAAAAACAAAAAAAAACAGTAAACTTTCGTAGTTTTCTATTCAAAAGAACAAAAAAATTTTTATTTTTTCTATAGAATGTATGTAATTATCCTTAACTCACTAATGTGTAACGTATAAAAACTGAATGAAACTAACATCATTAATATGTATACATTCAAGCTTAATAATATGGAAATAAATATGTAAAATTTAATAAAATATTATGTTTCAATTACAAGGGACTCATGCATTATTACCAGCAACTACCCTTG
>JABRWK010000027.1:932413-950339 GCA_013372445.1 Hypothenemus hampei | reverse complement strand
TTTTTTTTTATTTTATTGAAGAAAAATTATCTTTCTTCGTTGTCCTGTATTATCCTGAAATAGAAAACAATAATAAATTTTCACTACTAGGTGCAACTCTTTCATATAGGCCACTCTACATTCCTTAGAATTAGCTACGAATTTGATCTTTAATCCGAACAATCTCAGATAATAAATCGATTCTAAAAACCTATATATAAAAACATTTTGTCATTGCAAAAAATATTTAGTGATTGTGAACATTTAGAGAAAACTTTATTAACGTTTGGTGTTATATCAGTTAAATGTATAGTAATTTGTTTAAAGAAACATTTTTATTGGCATATGCCAATATCGACAAAGAAACACTAATAGTACAGGAGAATAAGCAAAGGTAAGGGAATTTTTTAACGATCGTCTATAATTTGCCGCAAGATTTTTGCGGTATTGCCAATATAATTTTAACAATTATTTTATTAAAAAAAAAGGCATTTTAAATAACTTCCTGTGTTTTATACCGCTGTCTAGAAAAATGCACCATCATTCAACCATGAAAGAAGAAATATCTAAACTATAATTTATATACTTTTTCTTCTATGAAAAATTAGGTGAAGGTAGTTGAGATTCCGTATAGTTATCTTCATATATAACTCTTCGGCTGCCTGAATAACGTCACGTAGGGCTTTAAATGGAATGGGCAATGTTACTTTCAGACGTCCACCACTTTATTTGAACCTCAATTTACATTTTATGGGAGGAGAATTGACAGCCCATACCTTGTTTGTATTTTTCTCTTTTCTTTTCCTCTCTCTTAATGGTAACGGAGATGATCCGCTAAAGGACATGGTGTTTTTCCACAGGGGAGTTCAGTGCAAAATCGGCCTATTCAAAAAAAAAATAAATAAACGTGAAAATAATTATTCGTTGTTTTTGATGCAAATGTGCAAACAAAATTGACCCAAATCCTTGAATTGCATAAAATTGTATAATTAAGAACCTCCTAAGTGAAATTTTTAATGTTAAAAAGTGAACAACGTTTCACTACAACATCAAGCCTGCTTGACAACCGTTCAAGGAGGTGTGTCGTTGACGTCATGGATCTTTTGTTTGTAAATTTTGAAAATTAAAGCAATCCGAGGGTCAAGACCCCAAAGGATATCATGCGATTGGCTTGTCCAATGGGTATATGCTGACGTAAACTTTTAATAAACACCTAGTTAAGCTTGTTAGGATCTTAAACTATTGTTTTAACATAAAGAATTAATTTCAACAAGGCCATATGACGTTTCGGAGGCCTGCCAAACGCTGGTTTTTCATTGGTCGACACACCTCCTGTTGCTGGACATAACATTCCGTCGCGACATACATATATTTCTTATATACCGAGTGATTTAAAACAATTTTAGTATTTGTGTTTCATGTAATCAATTTAAAGGATTACATTGAAATATCTATACATTTTGATATGGAATAATTGCAAATTCACTCTATATACATACATATATATATATATATTTCTTTATTGCGCCAGAGTAAGATAAAAATTAACTGTAATTAAACCTTGTAAACTATAGATTTTTGCTAATAATTTTTCCGTAGTAGTAGTTGTAACATTTATATTAATTATATGTATATCGGCATATACATATATATATTTTTTTTGAATGTATAAAGCTAACTAAAAAAAAAAATAAAATAAAGAGAAATAAACAATAAAATTATGTAAGTTCCTTGCAGAATTTTCCATTGCAGTTTGCAATGACATTCTTTAATAGACAAAAAAAATATTAAATATTGAACAAGAATTATTTATAAACACCTTTCTTTTTTTTCAATGAATTTTTAATTAGCTCGAGAATAAATAGTAATAATTAAAATTCAGTCACATGTCTCATGTGCTGGCGTTTAATGGAAGACATATGTATATACATATGTCCAATGCAAACGCGTAGGAAAATTTTAATTATGATGAAATAATGATTCAATTAAACCAGCAATCAGTAGAAAAAAATTCCGCTATTGAATTTTAAATTAATCGTATGATTAGATAGAAATATATATAAAAAAAATTATTATCAAATAATTCTTTGGGTTCTTTCCCAGGAAGAATACTACATAATCGCAAATTTTGATAAGGATCCTATTTTTCTAAAACAGCACGTTTTCAATAGGCGCACTTCCTTTAGTGTTCTTTTTTTGCTGCTGAAATGGCAGCCTGAAAAGTTCTAGAAAATCGTTAATCGAAGAGTCATAACAAATATACAATAGACAAGTTCACGCAAATTAATCAACGTCCATTGTAGATATAACAAGTTCAAATGAGATTAGAGTGAATTGTCGATATCTATTGACATTTTTAAGTGAAGCGAAATTAAATCTTATATTGCCAGTCAATTGATGGAATAATCCATTGCAATTTTGTCGTAAATTTCCAAAGTCTGCAATCATTTATTTATTTATTTATTATCTATTATTTTGATTTTAAGATTTACGATTTACGAGAGGAAAAACAATATTTTTCAGACGGTTCGTTTATCTTCAATTGAATTACAATGCTTCAGTACACATATACATACATAGTTTCAAATTCTCTATAGGTATAGTAAATATATGGAATTGCAAACGTTTTCTTTTTAATTGGTAAATACAAGAGACGTGAAGTCACTCACGTCCGTCCATTTCTTTTATGTGATTGGAAAAGTTCCATTCCAACAGGTACCTTAATACAATTTTAGTTTCATTTTAATTTTCTTTGAATTTTCTCTTAATCTGCTTAATTTTTCCATACTTTTTCTGACAGTGGTAACCTTTTCATTTAGTGAACCACGCAATAGAAAGTACTCAATTGTAATAAAACAATTGGAATGGATAAACAAAAGGGAAAAACGACAATGATAAAGTTATGATTGGATGTTTTAAATTTGTTATTTCTTTTCACATTTCAACTACCATTTTAAAGAAAAATAACAAAATGTGAGGTGTTGAACTTGCGCATTGCACTGTAGATACCTCGCTATAAAACTGGCAACGTTCTTCCGTTTTATTCGACTATGCACCGTCGTGTCCGAGCGCTGTTTGAAAGTTCGCATCAGTTTCAAATTGAAAGAAAGTAAACAAACCGGCGTTTTTCTATATTGTTTATTCGAAATAAAGTGTCATTTTTTTATTGTGAAAATCTGTGATTATGACCAAACCTGACAGGGAATATTATTCCAGGGTTCCTAGTGTCCATAGGTTTAAGCAACCTTCCTCCAATTGCAGTTCCTCCACCTGGACGAATTTTGTATTGCACCCATGGAGTCAAAGAAAATGGGTAAGAAAATTATGAATTTAAAAAAAAAATAGCTGCGCACTCTAGCGATAATTGAGTTTACTATAGATAGAAAGATTGATAACGATTCCTTTAAATCATACTGGAAGGTTGCAACAGAATTTTTCATTTTTCAATTCGCCGCCTAAAAGAAAGTCTGGCGATAGGAGCTTCTAGAATATTCGTAACAGCTGCCGCACAAGTTCATTGTTACATAGGTGCACCGGCCAAAATACCTGAATGTTTAAACAAATTAAAATCAATTGTTTTTTCTATAGCATTTTTTAGCGGTTTCTGTATTTCATTTGTTTTTTTTTTTATTTATTGATCTGATTATCAGGAGCGTCCTCTTTAGGGCTCGAATCTAGTTTAAATCGGCGTGTAGGCTGCAAGGACGTTGAATTACATAAAAATAATATTATGTATTCTTTTTTTTAGTCAACGATTTATACTGTATTAAACTATAAATATATGAGTTTTATAAACGACCAGTATACGTACATAGAGTTTTTGACATGGTGATCTAATTCGTAATGTTTAATGTTAAAACTTGCTTTATAACCTATACAAATTTATTCCGTAAGTAGATATGCATATATATATATATATATATATATAACAATATACATATGGATGTAGTACATATATGTGTCGTAAAAATAAACTCAATATACCTAACAGCCGCAAAAAATATAATTAACACACATTCACTGTAGCACTAACATATAATACTATACATATATATATTTTCTTCTTTAAATTATTATTATTTTTAACTTAAATTCTTATTAAATCAAAATATGTCATCGCTTAGTCACAATATATTTATTTTTGGCGAAAGCCGCATGATTTTTGAAAAATTTTCGTAGAAAGTCAGTGTTTGTACATTGTCGTAGGTAATGGCTCAGAACGGAGATGTGTGCGAGATTCATTTGTTTACTACTAAACTAGGAACCGAAATGCTTAATTTAGAATCCAGATGGTTTTGAGTAATTTATTACATGGATATAACGGGCTAAGTATTTTCTATTGCCAGAAAATGCACTCATAGAGGTATCATCTACCAATCAGGGAAAAAAACCTAGCTCTCTTGTTGCTTAATATTTAATGATAATTGATGGAAATCGATATCTGACACCGTTTTGATATGGATGTTTCCAGCTTAATCTGTTAGTGTTCGTATTTTTCAGAAATTTCTTGATAAAAACGATTAGTAATTTCATAACTTGTGTGTCAGGTGGTATATTTTCAATACATATAGTGTTATGTATGTTTTCTATTATATTTAAAGTTCAAATTTGCCTCAGGTATATTAAAAAACAAATAATTTAAATATAACAAAATTCCAATTTTATAATCTGTTCATTTAATTTTTAGCAAATGATTAGGCGAATGCGCCGGAATACGTGTATGTTTAGTTGCAGCCAGTCAATTTTATTTTATTAAATTTATAAAATTTTGCATAAACTTACCGATTTCGAACTTATTGAAAAATATCTTTGTTTACAACATTATAATTTGACCTAAAAATACAATGTTCGCACTACATATTTAAGGGCTCTTATCCAATTTTAACTAACCTTGATAGGTACTTTTTTTCTCAATGCTTTATAATATAAATGTTGGAATCTACATTGAATCTAACGTTGCTCTTTGGTTCGATGCTCTTTATAATAAAACAGTCTACAAGAAAAAAGTGGAATATTGCAATAACAACCGTTTGCTACTGCAAAAGTAGTAAAAATATTTGTGATTATCGATTATTCTCCTGACTGGGCTTGATTTTCTGCATTAATTAGAAACAATTGTTAATTAAAAACTAATCTCGAGAGCAGAAAACATTGATTCGAACACTGACTTAAGGTAGCTTAAACCAGACAGAGCTAGTGAAAATTGTAAGCAAAATACTTGATGTGTTCAAAAGAATATTGAAATGACGTAAATAAGCGAACTTATCTCTTTCACGAGGTTGGCAAAGAGCGAATCCAGAATAACTAATATTTTCTTTGACCTCTTGGGGTTATCAACAATTATTTATTGTTATAGAATGGAAGACATCATCAAAGACTCCCTCTCGAAACTCCAAGCATTTCGACTTGCACCACAGCAACGAATCTTTCGTCTCTTGGAGACTTTCAATCAACCACCACCATATACAATTCAAGAAGGATGAATTTAGACAAAAATCTAAGGATGACAACACCTGAAATTCAACCTTTACAGGATCAAAAGGATGTTGATCAGGAATATACTGTGCCCGAGTTGCCACAACCGAAACAATCCGTGCCATTTCGTCAAATCAGAACGCAGGTAAATATTTTACCATTACCCATAGTAGTTTAATAATAATTGATTGAGTTATTCGCGCTTGAAAATTTGCAATATTAACGGAGTCTGTTTTAAATAAAAAATATTTTCCTTCACGAATTTAGGACAAGGATTTTTAAGGAAGAAATGCTTCAATTTCTATGAAATTACCATAAACCTTCTGAAGAAACCTTTTTAAAAACTGACATGGTCAATATTAGTGTTACTTTTCTTTTTGTTTTAAAAATTCTGGGATTATGTTGTTTTCCGTGGATTTTTTTTGTCATTTTTATTTTATTTATTCATAAGTGACCGTCTTACAATAATAAATAACGTCTGGAATAATGTTTTTTTTTGATTAATTGTACAAATTTTATTTAACATTAATTACGATTTATTACAATAAATAAAAGAAATACGTATGCAGTATGGCAACGAAGAAAATTAGTCGTCAATTGCGTCATTAGACCCACATATTTTTTGCGAATAATAAAAATAGTTCTCGAGAGGGTATAGTTTCCATTATGCTGCCCTTAATTGAAATTGTCAGTGCAAGTGAGCTCTATCGAGTCGCAAGTGTTTGAATTTTAATTAACTAAAAATGTTCATCATAATATGATGTGCATAGTGTGATGTGAATGATAATAAGAAAATGTTAAATAAAAAGAATTAGCCTTCAAGAAGTGGGGGGATGACTTTGAATGTTATAAAACTGTGGTCGTTAAAATAATCCATTTAATCAATCAATTCTCGTGTTAAATTGTCGTTTGTTAACTCTTAATTAAGACACACAATGCGAGTTTTAGTGCGTGCTGATACCCATGTTACTTTTTCTCTCCCAGATTCTGAACCCAAACCGAAATGTACTTTATCACAGGTTAATAATTTCAAATTTTATTTTAATTAATTTTCAAATAATTATTTTGTCTTTTTTTTACAGTTATTAACAGCCATTACAGTGTCTTGGGTGTCTATGATTATTGGCTACTGCTCAGCTTACACATCTCCAGCTTCATTAACATTGGAAAGGGACTTTAAACTGGATCCGAGCAAGGTGTGTACTAAAATTTCTTAAATTTGACCCACTTAACTTTAAACTAAATAAATAAACAATTTTATCTAATTAATATATGAAAAACTAGTCCACTGACATAAATAATTTATTTCAGTTATCATGGATTACGAGCTTAATGCCATTGGGGGCCTTAGGTGGTGGAATTTTAGGAGGAGTTTTAATAGAAAATTTAGGAAGAAAATGGACCATCCTCCTAACAGATCTCTTATTTTTTGCCGCATTCCTAATAAACTACTTCGCTCAGAATTACATTTACATGTACGTTAGTAGAATTATCTCAGGAGCCAGTGTTGGAGTTCTTTCATTAACATTACCTGTTTACTTGGCGGAAACGGTGCAACCAGAAGTGAGAGGTACCCTAGGATTATTACCAACTGCTTTTGGAAACATCGGAATTTTACTGTGTTACTTGGTGGGTGCCTTTTACGAATGGCAATCACTTGCTCTGGTGGGCGTAGTTCTGTCTATCCCATTTGTGATAGTATTTTGGGTGATAAGAGAAACTCCAAGGTTCCTAATTTCACGAGGCAAAGAAGAAGAAACAGAACAAGCTTTGCAATGGTTGCGCGGTTCAAAGACTAATATAGAAAAGGAGTTTCACGAATTAAAAAAGAATTTCCTAGAAGAATGCGAAACTGAGGAGAGTGCGTGTGAGAGCCTAAAAGTCCTATTTTCATACAACAATTTAAAGCTAATGGGAATCGTATTAGGCCTCATGGCGTTCCAACAATGGAGCGGCATTAATGCAGTTATTTTTTATACTACGAAGATTTTTAAAGAATCTGGATCAACTTTGGATGAAAAAATCTCCACTACCATCGTGGGAATCGTTAATTTCATTTCCACTTTTATTGCTGCAGTTCTAATCGACAAACTCGGCAGAAAAGTGTTACTCTACATTTCTGCAGTTTCAATGACCATTTCACTAGTAGTACTCGGAACGTACTTTCATTTGAAAACTGAAAGCCACGACCAAACTCTGGGATTTATTCCTTTGGCCAGTTTCATTGTTTACGTTTTAGGATTTTCCCTTGGATTTGGTCCAGTTCCTTGGCTTATGATGGGAGAAATTCTACCAGCTAAAATTAGAGGACCTGCAGCTTCCGTAGCTACTGGTTTCAACTGGACCTGTACATTTATAGTTACTAAAATTTTCTTATTACTGGCCGGTAGCATTGGATTTGACTATACTTTTTGGATTTTTGGTCTAATTGTCTTTATGTCTTTATGGTTTACCATTTTCTTTGTTCCCGAAACCAGGGGACAAAGTTTGGCCGACATCGAAAGAAAGTTGGCCGGATTAAAAGTGAGAAGAATGAGTTCCGTAGCTAATTTAAAACCAATGCCATCTATTTGTTAAGTAGATTTTTTAACGACTGATGTTTGTGTTATAAGACACTGAATTTTTTTTTTATGAATCTCCTAAATCGAATCAGTTATGTTAAAGTCAATATCGAATTTTAATCGCAATAAATCCCATTAGATTTAATTAATTATTGTATATATGATATAGTTTTATTTATTTATATTATATTTTTTATATAATAAATTGTAACGTTAGAGTTTGTCATTTGTTTCAATCAAGTTATGCAGGTAAAAGGAATAAAGCAAAATAATTAATTATAATAAATATGAACTATTTGTTGAAAATAGTTTATTTTTCATAACATTTACAGAAAACTGACTAAAATTGTACATTTATTATTCGGGATTTTTACACTGCATACAATCTTCCATAAATTCTTCGAATTCTTCTATTTGCAAGGTCATTTCAAAGAAGTTATATTTTTCATGTATATTCTTCGTAGCTACCATTAAGACGTTTTGAGGATTAGTACCGGGAGCTAAAAATACATCTATTAATCAAGAAACCAAACCATTTTAGCATTGCCTCACTAATAGCTACATGGGCGGACATAGCAATTTTATCCAAACTCAAAGCCCATATTCTTAAGTTATGAACTCGTTTAACACCGTCGATATTTGTCAATATATTCATGACCTCTTCAAAGTCAATTCCTTTAGGTAGGGCTTCCATAAGAACTAACATGGTATCTTTTATTATAGCGAAAGTGGTAATCATGACGAATACTGAGAAGATAAATGTCATTATAGGATCTACTAATACCCAGTTGGGCTAAAAAGGAAATATGTAATTTTTCGTCTTGAATTCTGGTAATTATTGGTAACTTACTTTAAAATAAATTATAATAGCTGCCACTAGAACTCCAAAACTTTGTAAAAAATCACCTATTACATGTATGAAAGCTGCTCTAACGTTAATATTTTGCTTTTTTCCATTCTCGTGACTGTGTTCACCACCACCACCACCACTACTATTGACACCACCATGACTATGGCCATGATCATGCAGTGACAAGCCCATACTAAAAAATTCAATTTAATATTAATTAATTAAAAAAATCATAAGCAGTTTACATGATATTGACAACAACTCCAATACCGGAAGTGATGAGCATAACAGGTGCATCAATTTCAAAATTCTCATAAACGATTCTTTGAACTGCCATGTAAACTAGGATTCCAGTGACAACCCAAATGAGTAAAACCGAAGTCAAGGCACCTATTACTTCAGCCCTGTAATAACCGAAAGACATTTTTTTTGTTTTCGGTCTATTGGACATATATAAGGAAAACAAGGAAATCATGAATCCTGCAAAGTCAGTCAATAAATGTGCCGCATCCGAAGCAATAGCTAAACTATTCGAAATGTATCCACCTAAAATTTAAAACGAGATTTTTGACTTGATGATTCATACATATTATTTCGTTCTTTAATTGGATTTAATTAGGCTGTATGTATTCAGTAAGTTGTTTGATTGTTTTCTTCGTACTGTACTAACCTACGATTTCAGCAATCATAAATATTACACATAATATGCTGGCTATAATCAGTTTTTTTCTAGCTTTTTTGTCCATTTCGGGCATTTCTCCTACATGACAGTGCTTGTTAACTGTAATAGCAAAAATTTAAGTGAGTCGACAAGAAAAATAAACATTCTGTTGAATTTATTATCCAGAATTATGTGAATTTGTTCTGACTTTTTCTCTGTCTGTTGTATGAATTCTTTTAAAAGTATTCAACACGTGAGAAATTTGTCAGACTCGAGACTACATTTGTTAATTCTTAGTCTATTGTTTTAGTCAAATTACTCATTATCAATGTGCTATAAAAATGTAATCTATGCGATTGTTTAAAAATGTCATTGTTGGCCATCTGCTTATTTTGCAGTATAATAAAAAAAAACTCGATGCAAGAAAATTTGAATTTTACCTAAATCAGTGGTGTCTGAATTTTCCTTAGTAATGCTGGCGAAATCTTCATGTTCATTATCTATATCTATCACCTCGCCCTCCAACACTCTACAGCAACCGTCGCTTGGCTTACCATGGACACAATAAATGACCCTCCTAGGAGAAGTAACACTGGATACGTTTTTTTTTCGCTGACCGCCCCATAATTGTTGTTGCCGGTGGAAGTGCTGGAAAAATCGTTACAACTTATAAGTTCGATCATATTTTTTAGAAATGTATTTTTACACTTACGCTATTTGAATTTTTTCTTGATTATTATACATAACGGAGAATGTATTATTTACAAAATCACGTAAAGAAATTAAATTCTTATACACATATTGTTGTTTAAATAAAATAGAGTTTTTTTAAACACGTGCACCCGGACCCACAGTGATATTTATTCTAAAACCATCCTATAGCATATTAACTAACAGAATTCATTTATCTCACAAACGGAACAATACGTATTAACTTTAAAATCAACAACTTTGTTCAAATAGTCATAAACCTAATAAGAAGAGTTTTAATGAATTACAAATGTCTTAAGAGGTGCTTCGAGATAATTCAAAACGATAAATGTACACACATATTAGTTGATTTTTTTTCCAACATTTTATTCTTATCGAAAATGCCAACAATCATCTGCGTACCGAACTATATATTGAAACTATTTTTAACAAATATTTCATGTCACTGTACTTGAACATGCCCCAGGTGTGATAACCTTCTTTGATGATGTATGATAACCCCTTATTAATCAATAAACTCTTCTTTTTTCCTCTTGTAAAGACCTATATATCGATATGTGTTTAGAACGTTCATTCATTTTCAAATGAACTTTAAAGTTTAAATTATTTTTTATTCGTTGAATACAAATAAATTAACTCAATAAACTTCTATTAAAAAGTATTAACCAATGTCTAATTGAAATGTTATGTGTTAAATTTATTTTTCATTTCTACGTGTATACGTATGTGAAACTTTACATATTATAATTTACCTGTGCCATTATTTAGTTTTCGTTCAGGAACAACAGGTTTAGCTGGCTAGATACTGACTGTTATCTGAACTTGAAACACATATAATAATTTATCTATCAATGTGTATCTTTGCGCAACACCCAAACATAGATATGATAAAGGTAAAATTGGTTGTTAATTTGAAGTTAAAAAACATTAAACAAATATACATGTTGCAGCATTTTTCCTTAAATATATGTATTTTTCAATTAAATTAATATTTGTGCGATACTTATTCTTTGAGTTTGCATGTGTATCTTCCAAATTACTACATTTGTCCAATTTTTACAAAGATGTTCAATAAAATTAGCCAATAAATTAGTGAAAATTAAATTAATTTTTCATAATAAATATATATTTTAAAACTTATTGTATTTCAATGAATAGTATTCATATTCAAATTAAATGGTGTATAATGACAACTTAGGCAACACGCAATGCCATAGTGATACACATGCGCCATCTACTCGACAATTGACGAACGAAATCTATTAGTTTATGAGAATGCCAATTATTCTGACATAATTGACATTTCCTCTTGCAAGTGGTTAAAGCAAAAAAAGAAAAATACACAAAAGCTGGCTTTTAAATTGGGGTTCAACTACCTATTTAGTGGCTTAGGCTTGTTAAAGTGAAAAATGTGTATCATAGGTGTTTAGTAATTTAGCTGCATATGGAGCCACGAGTAAACCTCATAATTATGGATTTATCATTGGGAAATCTTTGTTTTTGAAAATTCTTTCACGGACCTTATGTCATGGGATTTTGCACGAGGAGACATTTATTTCTTACATTATGTGTTTTTCAAATCGTAAGTAAAGTGAGGTACAATCTGAACCGTATGTTAATTCATTACATTTTTAGATAACTGTATTTGAGAGGCAAATCTTTGATTTCTTAGGCTTTCTTTGGATACCTATACTTGTGAACTTTTTTCAGATTATTTTCCTTATTTTTGGTTTCTTTGGAGCCTATCAATATAGGCCTAAGTATATTATTGCCGTAAGTACTTCTATAAAGTTATATTCCAAATTTTAATCAGTAAAATTTATAGTATCTCTTCTGGCAACTATTCTGGATAGGTTGGAATGTATTCTTAATATGTTTGTACCTAAATATAGCAGGTCTCGATCATGAGGTAAGATTATTTTTATCACATTGTCGTAAAGGTGATTCATACTTCACAAAATCACCTTAATTGATTCCCAAGCTTAACCTTTTGACTCATACTTTATCTTAAAAGAGTCATTTTTAACAACATTTCGTTATGCAGCATAAATTGTGCTAGAAAAGTGTACAATTCTAATGATAAATACATTTTAATTCCATTATCTAGATTATGAGGCACACTTCAATGAAAACTTTAAGTGTCTTAAAAATGCATCAATCGGAACTTTATCGTATACATGTGGTACAAACATTATTCTTGAGATGTAGCATCTATTGCTCATAGAAACAACTTAAAGGTATTGACATAAATGTGTCAACTGCACTACTACAGTGATTTTGCTACAGCCTTTGATATTCTTACTCCAGCAAATGCATTTAAAAAAGAAGTGACTTCAGTAGTTGGTCTGCACCGATCTGCTTCAGTAAATCGTAATGACACTGAAGATGATTTCGTCCTAGTCTTATAGCTGGAGGACATAACGGTTGCGGTTACTAGAATTGCAAAATTCTTGCCTGAATCCTAATGTTCTGATTCCTTGGATGATTATACTCTTTTGCAACACAAACATATATTAAAACAAATAATGATTAGCAGTAGGATATCTAGTAAGAACCCCCAGTCACATAAAATTCGATTATTGGATCCTCTGCGTTCATTTTAATTATTAGTAATTATTGTTGTCTTGGTCTATTCAGTGTCTGCGTACGCTTCCATAACACAAATGACTCAGCTTTTTCAGCATACTTTAGAACTTCCATCATTTTCACTTGGAAGTGCGTGAACGTACCGAGTCATCCACACACCTAACATGGGTGTTGTAAAGCAAATGCCAGTTGCTCTTTGGACTGTAGATCTCGAAGGTTATACCAATATCACATTTCTTCTTAATTTTGTTTTGCTTTAATATGAAGGATGGTAGGTGTATTAACCTGAGCTTGATGTGGAAATTCAACGGGAAATTAGTAATGAAATGCTTCAGTGCGCCGTCGAAAGAATTTATATTTCAGATATCAAAACAATGTATGAAATGTACGGAACATAAACTACGTTGTAATATACACATATTTCTCTTTGACATTGCATTTTACCAGGGTTTTTATCGTTTTCTATTGAATTTGCCTCGTAATATAGTTAAATCGCTTTACATTACTTATACATGTTATAAAATTTGAAACTCTGACTAATTCATATGTTTTTAGACTAACAAAACCATAAAATTGGATCAATCCAGTGACAGTTGGTGGAAAAAAAATGGACCTGGGTGTAGAATTGTTAACGTAGAAGAATCGAAATATGAAGGATGTTTAGTTGATTATGTTTTTGTAGAAGTCTTCCATGCTGGATTACAGTTGGTTTTAACAGTAAGTTATTCAAGAAGTATTTTTTCTTAGATGTGTACATGATTTTATTTTATAGATCGTTAGCAGCATTGTTGGAGTTTGCTTGAGTAAGACATTTTTAGAAGAAGATGATACATGTGAGTATTCATTTTTTCCTTCTTAAATTACGTAGAAGTAATCATAATAAACACTAACTTGCTAGAAGTTAACCTACGGGTTTATTTCTTGGGGATGGGCGGGTTAAACGAAAATGAAATTTTAACGTGCACTGAATAAAGATATGCTTGCAGTTGATTTCATTGGTGGATTTGATCCTCAAACTTTTTGGTAAGTGGCGAATGGGAATGCACATTAGATTAATGTTAAAAGGGCATCATGTTGTTTTCCTCAAATTCGTATCCTTTAGTAAATAATAATTTTCTGCAGTTGAATGACGGTTCATCTTGCAAATATCTTTAAATAACTTGTGCTTATTTTCAGTTAATTTCGAGAAAGCTGATGGGCCTGATAATTATCTATTACATCCGATGTATGTGAGCCACAGTGACAATTTGCATGGTTCGAATAGATACTTACACATTAAAAAACGATCGGAACTAACAGATTTGCACAATTCTTTTAACCCGGACTTTGCACGATCCAAACGAAATAACAATCGTATTTATGCGGATGCTGTTCGAATTCCAGTTAGGCGAAGCAATTCATTTAATACCCTTGCCGTTGCTATTAAAGCCAAGAAAAGAAGACCTATATCTTATTGTTCGAGCACATACATTCCAGATAATTTTTGTGATTAAGCTTTTTTTGCTTTGTGTTTTGTTGGTAGAATTGTAGTTTTTTAACACTAACGTTTGTTTTCACACAATTGTGGTCCACGAAAATAGTACTCGTTCTAAATATATGTTTGTACGAGTTAATAAGACAACGCTGTCATCAATTATCTATGGGTAATTGTAGATCAGCTTATTCCATGTACCACACTGTGCGCACACTAATGTTGTTTTAAATGTTTTAACAGCATCACATAAATCCTCCCGCAAAAACTCAAAGCAGCGCATGTCCCTCTATTCAATCGAATTCAGTTCTCAACTGGATAACCATCCTGGAGACAGCGAAAATGAATTAGACCATATTCCCTCTTCTCCAAAGCCAATGACCCCACGTCGAGTTAAGAGGCGAAGTGTAATGCAAAGAGGTACATCTGGGCGACACAGTACTAACAGTAGAAGACAGTCGCACTCTAGATCATCTACAAGGAGCTCTAGAAGATCTCAAAATCCTGTTACTAAGCTCCTGGATCAACAACAAAAGTGTCAGGCTTATGAAAGTCCCACGAGTCAGTCTCCGATGGAGTCGCCTCTACCAAATTATTATATTAATTCTAATTCTGGTATTAATAATATTCAAAATAGACAGAGCTTTAGTGGGCACACGAACCCTTCTTATCAACAATCAACTACTTCTCTTAATGAGGAGTTTGACGATTTATACAATAATAGACCTGCGTCGGTTAGATCGAGTTACTCGAACTTTCACGGAGCTAGAGCAAATTATTCACCTCCCAAACAGTATCATCATAGCCATGCTACGCCACAAGTACCACAGAAAAGAGGGAATCCTTCTAGAAATAGTATGAGGAACATGAGTTTTTTGAATAGTGGTCCACCCGCTTATACCGTTCAAGGTGCAATGGCTTTAGATAATGAAACTCCTATGTAAATGTGCAATTGATTGGTTCAAAACTTGCCTAATTGTGTTAATTTATTGCTTATATACAGGGCAGCTTTTATTATTGTTACTTTCTAATGGAATAATTTTCATAAAGTAGTTTTGTTGTGATATTTTTTAGGTTTAAGTTTTACTTTTACAAGTTTTTGAAATTTAAGACTGCCGTGCCAGCTCAAGAACATTATTTTTGACATATCATATTTATCATATCAATAGTTGAAAGGACAATAAATTAGAAGCTCAAACAAGTACAAATTGTTACTTGTATATGCCGTAATGTTAATATGTATTAGCTTTTTAGTTTTACGGATCTTTTTACCAAAGTATTAAATCTATTTTATTACTTACATGTAACTGTATCGTTATTAAGTGAATAAAATTATACCTGATATTTTGTTGTATCATTTTTATTGTTCCTACTTTTCTTAACACTTCAGACACTACTTGAATGGGCCCTTCTCCGCTGGACATTCAACGAAACACCAGTGGACCGCCCTCACTAAACCAACTCTCAAAGGAAAAAGCACTTTTATATTTAATAACAAATATTTACAGTTACACCCGGCCAATTGAAAGATTACTTTTTATAATGGAAATTCACGGATTTTAATTAACGATATCTCCACCTCCACGACGAATTGAATTTTAAATGTTTTAATTTAGTTTTTTTGTGTTTTTTTTCAATCCTTCCTATTCCTACAGTACGAAGATGCATTTGTTTTAAGTTTTTTTTTCTTAGTAGCAATATGTAATTTGTAAGTTAATGTATTTTTTTTATATTATTCTTAGAAGGTTATTATTGTCACCTTGGCTAAAAATGCAAACAAAAAAAACGTATAAACAATATTGAAATTCGGTAAAGTGTGAAATTCTTGCTTCTTTTGGAGTATTAACGTATTCGTTTAATTAACATTTGTTCTTAAATCAATAAATTTTATTTCATTTCATCATAGTTCATTGTTTCATTTTTTTTTATTGTTCATTGTTTGTTCTCTATCAATACATTTTATTGTGAAAATTTTACTTTTTACTTATTTTAGTTGGATTAACATATTCATTAAATTAAAATTTGTTCTTAATTAATTAATTTTATTTCACTTAGTTCATCTCGTAATTAAATATTAATAATCGTTTGATAATCATTTTTTTAGTCCTTGAATGGACTGTTAAGTAATTTTAAGAGCATAATAAAAGAATTCTTTTTGGGCACGTTTTTGTGTGAGGTGGTTTAATTTGTGATTTCTTATACTAAATTGTATTGAAAATAAATGGGAAATATTTTTTTCTTCGCAAATTTCAAAACATTTTTACGTCCCTACGCATCACTAGCTCCTCGTAGCCTTTTCATAATCAATGAGCATTAAAAATAGTTAATTTTAGATATTTGATTGTGTAAATTTTGATTTTGCCATTGTAAAATCATGTCATTTCGATATTTAACTATTATTATTTTCAATATCGTTAATATCTTCAAGTTAGTTTGTTATTAATTTATGAATACCGTGAGTTTCTTGCAGTTTTAACAGGTTCTTCTATTGTTCTATGTTCCAAGTAATTGTTTTTATTCTTTTAAATGATTTTAAAGGTAATTCCCTTATTGCTTAAGCAATTTGAATGTCTTTTTTTTGCAGTTGATGCAATCATAACTTGTTGCTATGTTGACTTTTGATCTCACTAAACCCTGAGCACGTCGTTTTACAGTCCAAGCAACTGCACAACTACATTAGAAAATTTACAGTTCCGAGGAAAAAAAACTATTCTTTTTCACTTTTATAATTTGATATGCTTATGTCGAGATTACATAGTGAAATTCGTCATTTCATGAAAAGTCTAGACACTGCTATGCTAACTGGTGCCTAGTTTCCTTTAACTAATTTTACCACACCTTATTTAAGGAACTATAAGGGGTAAGATATGGTAAAAATTGGTAACAAATTCCTAGATTTTTCATGAAAATTTCATCAAATAACTACGACATATAGATATTTTGGAATTTCGTTGATAAGCGTAATAGTGATACTGAATGATTATCATTAGTCGCTATGGACCATTAAGAATCATCGAGTATCACAGAGAGGTTTTCTACAAAAGATTCTTCGAATAATTTGTCAACAACTGTTTAAGTTGAATTCATATTTAACTTTATTAGCAGCGGCATTGTTCAGGTTCAAGGCTAAAATTAGATTATAGAGATATTCACGCAACTATACTACCCTGCTAAATGTAGTAAAATCGAGGAATAAACTAACAGAAGTGTGCTAAAATAATGTGTTAATAAAATAACGTAGAAATGTGCTATTTGGAGATTCCTGGTAAAATGAACGTAGCATGGCATGAGATTTGCTAATAAGTATGCTAAAAATGTTAGTCATAGAAAATGACTGATTGGAAATGATAATCTGTTTACACAGGACTTTTTCCAGTTCTTACATTTTGGCTATTCATAGTATAAAGAATTGTTTGATAAAATAGAATATTACCGATATTTTTGTCAAGTTCTTCACTGTCAGTGTCTTTTGACTATTCACCCATTGTTTGAATCAGCACATTTCTAACCAAATAAACTTATGTCGTTTGATTTTTGTTTGGCATTGTTTCTTTGTTTCTTATGATCGTTTAATGAACAAGAAAACAACTTGACAATAATCTTCTTACAATATAATAGCACACTATTTTAAC